>QLTV01003659.1:0-77512 GCA_003457575.1 Thermophis baileyi
TGCGGTACCAGTGGCAGTAGGTAGAACCACTGGGGGAACAGGAGGCTCCTGCGAGAGTGAAGGCAGCTGCACTGGCAGAAGAGGCTGGAGTGGAAGCTGGGCCCCAGAAGGAGAAAGAGGCATGGCAGCGCGCTTCTGGGCCTTCTCAAATTGCTTCTCCAAGGCCCGAAGCCTCCGTTCAGCGTCCTTGAGAGCAGCAGCTGAAGGCGAGGTAGAGGCCTTGGCTTTCTCCTTGGAGGAGGAAGAATGACTTTTTGAGGTTGCCTTCTTGGGGGGGGCAGATGTAGAAGCCTCCCCCCCAGCTGGTCTGTCAATAGAGCCTGGCATGGCAACACAACAAAGGAGGGGCCCCTGGTGAGGTGGCCTCAATCAGGCAGGAGCAAGGCCCTGAGGCAATAACCCCTGGTGCGATCAGTGGAACCGGGGGAGGCAGATGACAAGTCCAGCGGGGCCCCGGGACTGGCACCCACTGCGAGCGGACGCTTTAAACGGAAGCCCGAAAAGCGCCGCAAACAGCCAAGCTCACTCCGAAGGATCGGAGCTGCAGAGCCAGCCCCGGAGGGTAGAAACTCTGAAAGCCACCCACACAGCCTGAAAGAAGTACAGCCCTATGGGGCAGGGCCTCCGGAAACCTCAGCTGACAGTCGGGGAAAGCTGCATCAGCTGTCAGGCGGTGGCTAAAGGAGTATAACCCCGAAGGGCAGGGACTCCGGCTGCCTCAGCTGGAAGGTGGTGGTGGTTCTTGTCGGCGTGCCGACTAACCAGCACAACCACCGGCAGCAACAAGGATCCAATAGGGAAGAGTCCAAGCAGAAAACAGTAGAAAATAGGCTAAAATTCAGTCGAGTTGAAGAGCTGAGTAAAAAGCATGTCCCTTTGCCGACTGAGTTTTGAAACTGGCAGGCTAGGAGCCAGTGCGGCAAAGAGGGCGTGCTTCATCTAAAAATAACTCAGTCCCTTAGCAACCGACTAAAGTTAACCCAGCTTGGACTCTCCCGTAGCAGCGCACAGGAGAAGTAAACAGATGCAACTTGCAGTTTCTGCCAGTAGCCAGCATATTTTTGGTTCCTGGAAGGCAACATATTCCACTTACTAAGAATGCTGAGGGCAAGAGACCTTGTGGTTACTGGAGATGGAGTATTTAGGAGCCCTGAACTGTCTCCTCCCCCAAATGCCTGTTGACATGGATCTATCTCCATCCATTGGCCAAAGGAACAAGAACAGTTAATTGTCCTTAGTGAGGAAAGATCCATTTAAGCCAAATGAGGTATAAAAATGTGTGATTAGTTTACCATTTTGCTCTAATCTTAAAATATTATTTTTCTACCCCTTCCTTCCTCCCTCCCTCCCCATTCTTCTTTGTGTATCTTTATAATTTGACTAACCTCTTTTTGTTGCTCTGATGGAAACCACTACAAGAGAGCATTGAAAAGCAGGATAACAATATAATGCTTTCAAAATGAGAAACTTCAGTTCTGCAATAAATAGAGATTTATTATCTTACCTTGGTAATGTGTATATTAGTATTAATATATTGTAGAAAATACTTACTTTTAAGGAACAGTTAAATATGAGATCTTTATCATTAGCAGTGCTTTTAGTTAATTCTACATCTTTACTCTAAACTTTGGAGATGTATGTATATCAAATTGATACTTTAGTAATATCCTACTTTGGTCTTTATTGGGGATTTGGGTTTATTTCTGTGATAAGTGCCTAAAAATGTCACGGGTGCTTTCACTTTTAATTTTATGTACATAAAAATAAAAGGGTGTTCTTTTGGCTTGCTTGGTGAAAAGTATTGGTTCAATCTGTGTATTTGAGGATGATTTAGTTATCTTCAATTTCTGAAGGTATTTTTCCAATATTAAGTGTGGTGTATGTTTGTCTAAAACCTTAAATAGCAATAGCACTTATACCGCTTCCCAGTGCTTTACAGCCCTCTCCAAGCAGTTTACGGAGCCAGCATATTGCCCCCAACAAGCTGGGTCCTCATTTTACCGACTTTGGAAGGATAATGGAAGGCTGAATCAACAGAATTAGGAGAATTAGCCTGCAGTATTGCGTTCTAACCACTGCGCCACCACGGCTCATAAATAAAAGCACAAAGAACTCTGTAATTGTTAACCTTACTGGATTTAAGAGATTTTCAACGATTTAGCTAATGTTAACAATATTATTTTCCAATCTATTTTGAAAAGAATTCCTCATTGTTCTGCAAAAAGAAAATGCTTGTATTTTTTTTCCCCATCTTTCCTCCCCATTTCAGTTAGTGCAAGGAGAAACCCATGCTTTATTTTGAAAGTGACATTTTCCCATAATTTTTTTCTAATTAGCTGTAGAAGTTCTCTTTGATATGCAGTGGGAAAATTCTACCATACAAAACCATTCCGGTTTTCCTCTTCTTTTCTCCTTGTAGGTGTTCTTGGCTTCATCAAGATTTTGACAATGCTGCGTCGAGTGGCTCTTCTCCCTTCCCTGCGTTCCTCAGGTCGATTCTGGCAGGTGTCTGATGTGGCTGGATCCCATCCTTGTATGTATGAGAGTGAGAGGACTGGGAATGGTGATCCTCCTGTTAATAGGATGCATTTGGGCAGAATTCTAGACCTGGTATCTTAATTTGCAATTAGATTGCTACCGGTGGCCAACAACAGCACCATTGTTTCGCTTATAGCCAGGGACAACTCTGCCCTCCTGTGTCCTGCTGCACCTTTGACCCTGAAAGCAGAAATGTTACTGATTGCAAATATTCCATCCACTTTGAAGTTTATTCTAGAGGAAAAGTTCAACATTTTGATGAAACCGGAAAATTACTATAGGTTTCAGTTTGACTCCCTTATTTGCTTATCAGTGTCTATTTTCAGGTTTCATAAATACAAATGGATGTAGGTCAGTGACATATAGGAAGGAATGGAGAGTCTTACTGGAGTTCCTGCTTTTGCAATTAAAAGAAGATGCACTTGATTATTCAACAAACATTGCTTATTAAATTTTTGTTTATTAACATTTTTTTAAGATGAGGCAGCTTTATATTTTAAAATGTTTTTAAAATAGAGAAAAAATGTAATTTATTAATCAAATTTATATGGCTACCCATCTTACAAAACGCCACGCTGGGCAGCATACAACAATCAAATTGCAACGAATATGAAAACAGGCAATACAAAATCCTATAAAAATCAATACAGGTGGTCCTAGAATTAGAACCATTCATTTAATAACTGTTTGAAGTTACAAGGCACTGAAAAAAGTGACTTAACGACCATTACAGTATCCCCATGGTCGTGTGATCAGAATTTGGGCACTTGGCAATAGGCCAGTATTTATGACAGTTGAACTGTCCCAGGGTCATGTGATCAGAATTTGCAACCTTCCTAGCTGGCTTCCAACAAGCAGAGTCAATGGGGCAAGCCAGATTCACTTAAAGATCACATGATTCGCTTAACAATTTCAGTAATTCACTTAACTGTAGCAAAAAAGGTCATAAAATGGCCTTTTGGGCTCAATTGTGATTGTAAGTCGAGGACTACCTGTATACCAACCATAAGGAAAGGGCATCAATAGCAATAGCACTTAGACTTATATACCGCTTCATAGTGCTTTACAGCCCTGTCCAAGCGGTTCACAGAGTCAGCATATTGCCCCCAACAATCTGGGTCTTCATTTTACCCACCTCGGAAGGATGGAAGGCTGAGTCAACCTTGAGCCGGTGAGATTTGAACCGCCGAACTGCAGCTAGCAGTCAGCTGAAGTAGCCTGCAGTGCTGCACTCTAACCACTGCGCCATCTCGGCTCCTCAAGCAATGGAGCCTTCTGAGCATATCTCCGGAATTTAATTTAAGGTCATTTAAGTATTTGTTTTAAAAAGTTATTATAATGTCCTGATATACATGGATAATGAACGGATAATGATAATGAAATCCATGGAATGTTTATCTTCCTTTTATGAATATTCTGTTTGTGCTCGAGAGGTTACTTTGACAAATGTTTTCTTTGTCAACTTGAAGTCAAACAGGAAATATGGAGAGACTTCCATCTCAGACTTGGGACAGGGAGGAGGAATTGGGATAGGTAAGTCCAGCTGATGCTTTTGCTATGTTTCAACTGCAGGCTTACTGGCTCCTAACCTCGTCTTGAGAAATAAGTCTGCCCGAGGCTGGAGCAACATACCTTTTATCACAGTACCCCTCAGTCGCACCCATGGCAAGTCTTTCGCACATCGCAGCGAGCTAAAGCATGCCAAGAGAATTGTGGTGAAATTGGGGAGTGCTGTTGTCACTCGAGGTGATGAATGTGGCCTAGCCCTGGGGCGATTGGCATCCATCGTTGAGCAGGTAACTTAGCTTAGGTCTTTCATACCTACCTGATTTATTGATCTAAATTCTAAATCCATACACCAGCTAAAGTTGGCAGTGTTGGGGTATACAGGAGGATGCTACACAATCGATTAAATCCATCTTCAGTCAATTGATCAGACCCTGCTTTAGAATCTTCCTCTTGTATTCTCCTTGTTCTAGTTCTTGATACGTTAACTATTTCTCTTTGCTGATTAAATAATGAGGAATGAGGAGTACACAGGAACATGAACATTAATAAGTGTTCATGAGCGTCCTAAACAAGAGAGGTGGTATCTTAGAATCTTTTCGAGTACTTATTAATGGATAAATTACACTGGTTTGGGATGATTTCAAGCCTTTCAGAGGCCAACTGCTGTGGGGACACTGCACTGTTTTATATACTAATACTACGCAACATCAGCCTGACCTTGCTCCTTTGAAGAGTGTTTGCAGTTGTGTTTGAAAACCAAAGCAGCCTAAAAAGACAGAGGGATTCTTCTTTTGGACCCCTAGGTGTCAATGCTGCAAAACCAGGGCCGGGAGATGATGATAGTCACCAGTGGCGCAGTGGCGTTTGGAAAGCAACGTCTCCGTCATGAGATCTTGCTTTCACAGAGTGTGAGGCAGGCTCTCCACTCGGGGCAGAACCAGCTCAAAGATATGGTGAGTAACGGGAAGAGATGCCCAAGTTCTTGGAAATGCTAGAGGGGCTGCCATAGCTGACTGATGTGTTCTCTGATCTCTCCAGGCCATTCCTGTGCTGGAGGCTCGAGCCTGTGCTGCTGCTGGTCAGAGTGGGCTGATGGCACTGTATGAGGCTATGTTCACACAATATAGCATCTGTGCAGCTCAGGTAAAAAAACACTGCATACATTTCATGAAGGCTCTGTAGGGTTGCCAATCTTTTGAACTTCATTTTTGCAATGGGTTCTTTTTGTACTCTGTTCTAGGAACTCCAGTTCATTCAAGCAATAGCACTGTGACAGATTGCAGGGGGTGGGGCTTGCACCTCCAACGCCACAGTAGAACAGGCTGCCTAACTCTCCTTAGTCTAACCTGCCATACTGAGATGTATAACTATTAGTAAATCTCAGTCTAAAGATTTGAGAATTTGACAATCCTTAGGGTTGCATTTTTTGAGAATGGCAGACCCCTTTTTTACGGTTTTTTTCTTTTCTCTTGTGAAGACACGAGTGGGTATGTATGTATGCCCAATAGTTAAGCATACGGCTGAGATCATTTACCAGTTAGGCAGTATGCTCCAGTTTCTAATTCAGTAAAAATTTTAAACCACCTAGCAGAAAGAAATTAGAATTATTTTACTGCACTTTAAAACAGGTGTTATTCTATGTATTCTCTGAGTTCAATTTCTGATAGAAGATCTGAACACTATAAAATAATATCTGGCTATGCATTTTTTACAAATCCCAACCAAAATGAAATCAGAACTATATGCATTGTATAGTGACCCTTGCCCCCTCACCATTTCTGCCCTTCAAGGTAGATAAGATTAGAAATCAATTTCATATAAATCAGTATCACCTTTATTGTAAAGTTATAGTTAAAGAATCTTGTGAGTCTGAATGCACTTCCCCTTTTCTCCCTTTATTTTCATGTCTGAGATAATCATAAAAGAACAAGTCCTCATTTCCAAGACTTCTAAGTTTATACACAGAGCCTTTGGTGAAAATCCTCTCTCCCCACATGTCTGTTGACATTCTTACAAAACTATAAAAAGTTATTAAGCCAGGATTTGCTTTTGCAGAATCCACAGTGATTTTCATTTAACAAAGTATGTTCTTCTATACGACTAGTTACTTTTTCTTTCATGAGTACTTCTCAAGGCTCAAGGTTGACTCAGCCTTCCATCCTTCCGAGGTTGGTAAAATGAGGACCCAGATTGTTGGGGGCAATAGGCTGATTCTGTAAACCACTCCGAGAGTGCTATAAAGCACTGTGGAGTATATATAGGTCTAAGTGCTATTGCTATTGTACCAGTATCTGAAACAGACATGTTTTGTTTTGTTTTGTTTTGTTTTGTTTTGTTTTGTTTTGTGTTATGTTATGTTATGTTATGTTATGTTATGTTATGTTATGTTATGTTATGTTATGTTATGTTTTGTTTTGTTTTGTTTTGTTTTGTTTTGTTTTGTTTTGTTTTGTTATGTGGCATGTGTTCCTTCCTGCATTCATTATTGCCTTACATTTTTTTCTGACAAAGTTTCTGCTTCTTTTATTTACTTTGTTAGAAACAGGCTTTCCATTTATTGAAGGAAGACACTTTAAATTTTACGGCTTCCTGAATGCTGCTTGAATGCCATGCTGGCCTCTTTCAGGACTTGTTGACTCTTTCTTACATGGTGGAATATTTTCTATCTGAGCAGCAATTATTGTAATATTTTAAAACCTCCAGGCACAATGATGAGGCTTGGCTCTTCAGACGTTTCCTTTGACCCTCTTTTTCACTAGTCCCCTAAATTTAAAAAAAAATTTTTTTTTACAGAATTTCCCCCTCTTGTTGTAAACTATGACTGGATTGGACTCTCCTGACAGTTTCCTGTATGTTTGTATGCTTCTGGCCTAAGTCCGTCTTAAGAATTTGGAAATGTTGGTAGTATCTGTCTAATCTTGCACATCATACTGAAATTGATAGAGATTATCAGAATAGTTTTTCTTTTTTTCCCCCCAGATCTTGGTTACTAACCTGGATTTCCATGATGAGCAGAAACGTAGAAATTTAAATGGGACTTTGCATGAGCTGCTACGGATGAATATTGTTCCTATCATCAATACCAATGATGCTGTGGTTCCTCCCCCAGAGCCTAACAGTGACCTGCAGGGGGTAAACGTGGGTAACATCTTTTAGTGGGTGGTTGGTACATGCTTCCTTGTAGATACACCAACATGCTTATTGGTATGGCCATGCGTGTTTTTCAGAAATGCTTTGCATGTTATGTAGTCCTTCTCTGCTTTTCATTAAAGCCTATCATCAGACTTCCATATGAGCTTGTAAAAAAGATGCTGCTGTTTTAAGAATTACATTAACTTGTAAATTATTTCTCCTACCAACCTAGTAGTTCGAAAACATGCAAATGCTAGTAGATAAATAGGTACCACTTTGGTGGGAAGGTAACAGCATTCCATGCGCCTCGGCGTATAATGCCAGCCACATGACCATGGAAGTGTCTTCGGACAATGCTGGTTCCCTAGGCTAAGAAATGAGGATGAGCATCACACCCTAGAATTGGACATGACTGGACAGGGGAAACCTTTACCTTTATAAATTCTTTCAACCAACGATAAGTCATTCAGAAGCCTGAAAAAAGTTAAGTTACTTTATTGAATAGCAGAGAGAGTTGTGCTCAGATGGTCCGGAACAATCTTTCCAAGTCGTTTTCAAAGTTGCACTAATTGAGCTGTAATGCATGCTAACGTGGGCTTAGTGCATAGAGCAGGATGGAATACAGTAAGTAGGGCTGACATGTTTATCTCACTGCTTCTGGAGGTAGCAATTTATTCTTTTTGCTGTGACTTGCCAGACTGACTGTTGACATGATACTGATTGACTCCTAACTATGCAAATGCAAATCGACCTCAGGGCCACCTTTGTGCTTTGCATTGCTAGGAATTAATTAGACAGATAGTGGCTCACTTGGCTAGTTATACTGACCTTTTTTTAACATTTGGGTTCTAGGTAATTAGTGTGAAGGACAATGATAGTTTAGCAGCACGGCTAGCTGTGGAAATGAAGACAGATCTGCTAATTGTTCTTTCCGATGTTGAAGGTACAAGATATTTCACTGCCTAACTAAATTAATAATGTGTTTATACAATGACTTGGTTCAGGAAGGGAGTGGGAGGGATGGTTTTGGACTATACAATATTCAAATTGCCCCATATCACACAACCTCGGAAGGAAACAAGAGTGATAGCAGCCTCATGAGCTTTATTCTGGTTCTGCTATCACTCTTGCAGTTGACTGGATACTTGAAACTAATAATGCCACCAGGGAAGAATCAAAGATACTTTAATTCCAGCTGATGCCATCAGATTCATTTCTATCCTTCCATTTCAGGACTTTTTGATAGTCCTCCAGGGTCAGATGATGCAAAACTCATAGATATATTTTATCCTGGAGACCAGCAGTCTGTGACTTTTGGAACCAAATCTCGAGTGGGGATGGGAGGCATGGAGGCCAAGGTTGGTCAAATTTTCTTTATATTTCTCATACATTTCTGTTTCATTTTATTATCTTACTAGAGGAAGGAGGATGATACTTAAACAGCAGTTTGGAACATCTGTTGATGCTTTTGCATAAATCTCATAATTTCTTCAAATTGAAAGTTTACTTCTGCATTCTGTTTTTTGTCCATGAAAGAGACTAAAACCACAAGCTGTCCATATGTATGTAGATGTATGTGTTTCTATAGAAATAAATATAAATATGTTTCTGGTTTCTGTATCTCACAGAAAAATAATCAGATGGATGACGCATCCTTGGCATCCTTGCCAGAAGGTTATTGAAGTAGTTGTTACTGTGCATATCTAAAAAATCACTTTTTACAGGTTAAAGCTGCCCTATGGGCTCTCCAAGGAGGAACGTCAGTTGTGATTGCTAATGGAACACATCCCAAGATCTCTGGCCATGTCATCACAGATATTGTGGAGGGGAAAAAGGTTGGCACATTTTTTTCAGAGGTAAAACCTGCAGGTAAGTTGGGGCTGTCACAACTATCATCTGTAAAGAAAGAAGAATTGCACTTAAGAAGAATAAAACTTTTAGGACACAATAGGCTAAACTTCTCTTGTCTGGTGCCCATTATGTACTTTGAACCACAACTCCTAGAATTTTCCCCCTGGGCTGGTATTTCTAGAAGTTCTAGTCCAAAAATGTTGGGAAAGGCAATTTTAAGCTTTTAAGCTATTTGTTCCTTTGACCATGAAAGCCATAAAGCCATGGAAGTTCTATTGGCAATAAAAGCATTATAAATAGGTGTCTTGCAGGGGTGGGGGAAGGTTTCTTTTGGAATGTGCATGGTATCTATTGAATTGGGGAACATTATGACACTTTCGGAATTTTGAATTTTATATGCACAAAAAAGGAAAGGGGTCAAAAACAAAAACACATCTCTCATAAACTTACTAAAACATACATGGTGAGCCAAATAAATTAAAGACATAAGATAAAACCTGAAAAGGCTGTATAACTAGACTTGGTAAATATTAGCTGTGTTCACTCAGGAATTTTATATACTCTGTTGTGAATAATGTATGCTGCAAGAAGCAAAGATTGTGTTGCTATTGTCTACTTTGTTATATGTACAAGAATTGGATATGTCAGGTGTAACATAAAAGGAGAATATTGTACAGTAGATACACAATATGCATAAAAAACAATAAATCATGGGGTCAAGAATAAATCGATGCTAAATGAATGTGAATAGAATACAAAGGTAAGTTAAAAGTATAAAAGAAGTACCCTGAGGTGATTTGCTTATAGAATGACAAGGAATGAGGATCAAATTTGAAAATAAATATATAAAGAAGAAGAAATCGGCTAAAGAAAAAAAAAAGGGTGTGTGTGTGTGTTAAGAAGTACGTGATTGGAGAGAAGTGATCAGATCCTCAAAAAAAGAAAGAGTGAGACATTTAAAGAACAATATGCAATGTATGAATTGAATATGATTGGTTTGTCAGGGCAAAAGGCCAGAGTGAACGTCTCCCACCCTTATGACATTCAGGAAACTATTAAAATCCTGGCGGTTGACTCAGGTCCTGGGATAGGCTGGTTGTGGAGCCCTCTTTAGATAGGGTTAGTGTAGGGCGGGGTGTTTTGATAATTGGGTCTTTACGCTTTCCAATTTATAGTAGGTATTAAATACAATTAAATTTTTAAAATTGTATCCTTGTAGTACATGGTGGAATTCCAGATCGGTGTTTACTATATAATGTTTTTTCTTTGGTTTTAAAAGGACCAACAGTAGAACAGCAGGCAGAAATGGCTCGAACAGGAGGCAGAAGTTTGGCAGCACTGCAACCTGAGCAGGTATTTATTCCAGTTGTAATGCAAAAACGCTGTAACTTCCCAGATACGCTGTAGGTGTTTGTGGCTCAATAGCACTACAGTAGTCCTCAATTTACGATTACAGTTGGAGCCAGAATTTCCATTTGAAGCAAGGCAGTTATTAAGTGAGTCATGTCCGATTTTATTTTTTGCTATACTTGTTAAGCAAATCACACTGTTGTTAAGAGAAATCCAGCTTCCCCCATTGATTTTGTGTATGGTAAGCCAGGTGAGAAGGTTGCAAATGGTGATCATGTGACTCTGGGACTCTGCATCTGTCATAAATAACACGCCAGTTGCCACACACCTAAATTTTAATCATGTGACCATGGGGGTGCTGTGTTGGTTGTAAGCCCAAGGACTGGTCATAAGTCACTTTTTTCAGTGCTGTGGTAAGTTCGGTCGCTGGATGTTTGCAAGTTGAGGACTACCTGTGTACAAGAATAAATCTTGCAGAAATGTTAATATGGATTTTTCTCTATACAAACTTATATTCTTGTACTGTGGCTTTCCCTAATCTGGTAGTGCTGATGTGTTGGAGAACACCATTTGTAATTCCCATTCATCCATTCATTGATGGACGGAAATTATAGAAAATATATCTGGAGGGCACACATTTGCAAAAAGTTGAAATTGGATCCTTTTTATGCACCTCTCATGGAGAATGCTGTTGATGGCACCTTAAAACAGTGGTCTTCAACCTTGGCAACTTTAAGACTTGTGGACTTCAACTCCCAGAATTCCTCAGCCACTGCCTTAAAGTATCTGCACTTAAGGAAAAGCAAAGTAGTAGCAGAGCCCAGGAATCACGCTTTCAGGATATTTGCAACAGTTGCTCTTCACTGAGAAAGCAGAAGGTAGTGAAGTTTTACATAACGGTTCAGATTTTATGTATGAACAGAGGCTGACCATTTGCAGCACTGGGTGTGGTCTGCACAAATAATGACCAGGGGAACTGTATTTGACTAAATTCAAGCTACAGAAAGGTAAGTTATCAAAAACTACCTGCAATGACATGGCTGATGTCTCCCTGTTCTTCTTACAACAGAGAGCTGAGATCATCTACCACCTTGCTGATCTTCTGACAGACCAAAGAGAAGAGATTCTTCAGGCTAACAAAAAGGATTTGGAAGAGGCTGAAAATAAAGGTACTGTGGAAAGGATTCAGGAAGCTTAACGTTGTTTATGGAATAGGAATGATTTTTCACAAGGATAAGGCATTTTTGAGATTGATTAGTTTTTGTTTTCACACCCCGCGGAGATTGATAAAGCAATCTGCAAGCATTCAGAAATATTTGACCAAATTTCCTTGAAATTTTGGAGTCCTAATTCTTTTTTTAAATTAGGAATTGGCTGTTTTGATGCCTGCAGATGTGATCACTGTCATATTGGTATTGGTCACTTGTAATATTTCAGACATGAACACTATCAGTGATACACGATTCTATGGCATTATTTAACCACTGTGTGGTTAACACCTTCTTGTCCTTTCCTCCTGACTATCTTTTGTTCTTTTTTACACTTCATATTATCCACTGAAAGTAAGAAAAAGACATCTTCCACTTTGGAATGAGTAACTACGTCCCCTGTATCAGGAATAGGAAAGTTTTCTTCCCTGCTATTTATTTTACCTTTCCCATAGTTGCCTTACTGTGGATCCCATTAACTGTTGCAACTGATCTGTGCCCTCTCATTTCTGATTCCATTTCAGGGAGATTGGCTCTGCCTTTGTTAAAGAGACTCAGCCTGTCAACCTCCAAGCTGAACAGTTTGGCCATTGGATTGCGTCAGATTGCTGTGTCCTCACAAGACAGTGTTGGCCGTGTCCTTAGAAAGACAAGAATAGCAAAGGACTTGGAACTTGAGCAAGTGACTGTGCCTATTGGGGTCTTGCTGGTGATTTTTGAATCCCGCCCTGATTGCCTTCCCCAGGTATGGTCTCATTTTTATCAGTAGTAATATTGTTTATTGTGAAATAGAAACATACTTTCATTCCTGAAACATACTTTCTTAAACCACTTCTTTGGTCATTCTTTTGCCCCTTTAAAATAGAATTTCAGTCTCAAACTCATATGCTTGTGTAGTATATATTTAATTTATGATGCAGATCTTCCCCTAGTGGATTCATAATACCTTTAGTATTTATCCAGTACCAGAAATACTAGGAAATGTGTCTGGGAATTCTTAGAGATTTGGCGCAATATATCTCAAGGTGCCAGATGGAAAGAGGCTGTTCTGATAGACTAAAAAGGTACTGTGATCTGGTCTTTACTGTTCTTACTATGTTGGTCTCTCTTGTTTCCTGACAGGTGTCTGCTTTGGCTATTGCTAGTGGAAATGGTCTGTTGCTTAAAGGAGGCAAAGAGGCTTTACACAGCAATCAAATCCTTCACCATCTGACTCAGGAAGCACTTTCAATTCATGGAGTGAAGGATGCAGTACAACTGGTGAGAGCTTAGGAACACAATATAGGGAAACTCCAGTGGGGAAAGGTATTGTAAGATAAGGAAATCTCCAATTGATGTCAAAATCAGATGCATTTTTGAAAGAAGAGTACAAGCAACATAATACTGCCCTTTTTCTGTTTTTAAGAAAAAGCTTGATACTTGGAAATTAATATTTGGATGAGGAAATAAAGTGAGAATTACTGGTCGTAAATGTTTCAACAAAGTTCTTTGTTGGAAATTATGTTGCAGGTTATTGCATCTGAAGCAGATTTTTGTTCTTTTAATTGCAGTTTGTTGGAATTCTGCATCAAAAAATTACAACTTGAGGATTTGTGCAGTGCAAGGAATTTGGGGGGGGGGGCAGAAAAGGATTGTGAAAATGTTCTTCATTTGAGGCTGTGCTTTTCCACTTGAGAATTTGTGACTGGTTGCACAAGCAATTCCAGACACTGTTCTCTAGAGCTGTCTTGTTTTAACAAGCTTGTTGTTCACAATTGTATACTTCAAGCTTCCAACGTAAAATAGAATGAATAGTATGAACAATGTTTATATACAACTTTTATTTTCAAAATTTCAAAGTGATTTCAGTCACTTATATATGAGTTGAGCAGCTATATAAATTTGTTTAACAATAATAATTTACAATGCTAATTTAAAACATCATAAAATAGGGTGAAATAAAAATTAAAATATCTCCTAAAGGAGAATTTAACCACTGTGATGGCTGATACAAACACACACACACACACACACACACACACACACACACACACACACGCACACGCATAGGGTTAATATTTTTGTTAATCTGTTTTGTATTTAGCCTCATGATGAATGTTCACTCGTTACAGAATTCATATATATACTGTATGTATGTATGTATGTATGTATGTATGTATGTATGTATGTACTAATGTTTGTGACTTGACTGGTTTGGTTTTTACAGGTGAATACCAGAGAGGAAGTGGAAGATCTTTGCCGATTAGATAAACTAATAGATTTGATAATTCCCCGTGGCTCTTCTCAGCTGGTTCGGGATATCCAAAAAGCAGCCAAAGGAATCCCAGTGATGGGGCACAGTGAAGGGATTTGCCATATCTATGTGGACTTGGAAGCCAGTGTTGAGAAGGTTACTAGAATAGGTGAGAGATTTTGTTTCTTAAGGGTAAGCATGGAGGAGGTGAACTATCCTCAAGTCTCTACTTATCTATATATTTTGGGTGTTATAGAGCAGGGGTCTCCAACCTTGGCAACTTCAAGACTTGTGGACTTCAACTCCCAGAATTCTTCAGCGAGCTTTGCTGGCTGAGGAATTCTGGGAGTTGAAGTCCACAAGTCTTAAAGTTGCCAAGGTTGGAGACTCCTGTTATAGAGTAGCCTCGTGCTCCAAATGTACAGTAAAACTGTCAAAATTCCTAAACATAGGAGCAATACGGGTAGTCCTCAACTTACAACCGTAACTGAGCCGGGAATTATAGGTGTAGATTGTTGCAATCATAAGTAGAGGCACCCACATGACCCGAAATAATTTTCTGCCCTTTTTTTTTGCAACAGTTGTTAAATACACCCATTCATCTGAATGGGCTTTTTTTTTTTTTTTGCCAGAAATTGGCAAAAAAATATTGTGAATTGCTGACACATGACTGCAGAAGCCACAACCAGTTGTAAAGCTGATCCATCCAAATGCAGTCACATGATTGTGGGGAAGTGGCGTCACCATTTATGACATCTGAAGTATTTTACAGGCCATAAAGTAGCTGTTCCATGGCCATCATAACTTCAAACAGTTTATTTTATTTTATTTATTTATTTGTCAAGCATGTATTAGATAACAGATATAGGTATAAACATGGTTATTAATACATGAAATGGATACAAATAAAAGGGGACATTAGGACAGGGACGTTGGTGCGCTTATGCACGCCCCTTACAGACCTCTTAGGAATGGGGTGAGGTCAACAGTAGATAGTCTAAGGTTAAAGTTTGAGGGTTTCGGGAAGAAACCACAGAGTCAGGTAGTGTATTCCAGGCATTGACCACTCTGTTGCTGAAGTCGTATTTCCTGCAATCGAGTTTGGTGTGGTTTACCTTAAGTTTGTATCTATTGTGTGCTTGTGTATTGTTGTGGTTGAAGCTGAAGTAGTCATTGACAGGTAGGACGTTGTAGTAAATAATTTTATGTACTACGCTTAGGTCAGACCGAAGGCAGCTTCGGTTTAACTGTTCGTTAAACAAAGACACATATAGTCCAACACATCTGGAAAGTGCCACTCTGTAGGAAGATTGCTTTCCAGCATTTTTAAACGTGCCACTGAATTAAACCAATTATCTATCCTTCCTCCAGTAAGAGACTCAAAATGTGAATATCCTGCAGCCTGCAATGCTTTGGAGACACTGCTAATACATCGGGATTTGCTGAGAACTCCTGTATTTGATCAGATTATTGATATGTTGCGGGTGGAACAGGCAAGTGAAAATGGTTTCCAATGTGGGTTAAGTGTAAAAAAATTGGCTGTCAGTAATTTCAGTGCAATGTGGGGTGCTGTCTAAAAGATGACACTATCGATGCATACGCTGAGAAGTTTCTAAATGCAGCAGTAAGGTATATATATCATATTTAGCAAATTGGTAGCAGCATTTGTTTGCCCTGATAGCTCATATTGATTGAAACCAGGCTTTCTAATAGTGCATCTTAGCTTTGGGATTCTCAAGATGCTTGCAATCTTACTTAGATTGGAAAACAATTGAAGATAGATATTTGAAAACGAGGGTCCTGAGCCCAAGTCCTTGGAAACGCAGAATTCTTCAATAAAAATTGGTTGATTATTGTGTAATATTCTTGGAACCAGATTATAATGCTGGATAGTGAAAGAATTTTATTTACAACTTCAGAGGCTGAGAGCTCAATTGAAAGAAACAACTATGAACTAGCCTTACAAATGAGACAGAAATTCTAGGTTCCTATGTAAAAGTTTGTGACTGAAAATATTTGACCCGGTGCTGAGAGATTCCCCCCCCCCCGAAACAAATAGAGAAAGAATCTAAGGCGCTGCTTAAAGCCAAATTAATGTGTGCAGCCTGGGAATTCTGAGAGGTGCAGTCCAAGTGCATCTGGAAGATCCCAGGTTAGAGAAGGCTGGTCTTCACTGATTGATGGGGCTCTCTAAAGTTTCAGACATTGACTTTTCTGGCTCTATCTGGAAATGCCACTGATTGAATTGAGTACTCCGCATGTAAACACATGGCACCTAGCACTCTACTCCTCTTGGCTGGATTCACACTTCACTCTCCGGATAACTTTGTGCCAATCATCCTTTCAGTCTGACTTACCTTACAAGGTCAATTGCAGGGGTAAAATAATCCCTCATGTAAGCCACCTCGAGCTCATAGAGTAAAAGGCACAATATCAATTTAACAAATAATGTAATAATATTTGGTTGTATGAAAATACACTCAGTAACTTGTGACTTACAGTTTAGTAAGATATGCAAACCCAATGAAGGCTTACTTCAATCATGATTAGGCAAGTGATTGTGTTGTACAATGTGTGAATTGGGTCATCTATGTAGCCAAACTGTTTTGTGCAGAAAATGATTAGGAAACGAATGCATAGTAAAGTGTATTTGTCTTTCATTAGGTAAAGGTACACGCCGGCCCCAAATTTGCCTCCTATCTTACATTTAGCCCTTCAGAGGTGAAATCACTTCGCACAGAATATGGGGACCTGGAATGCTGCATTGAAGTGGTGGACAGTGTACAAGATGCAATTGAGCACATTCATAAATATGGGAGCTCCCACACAGATGTAATCATCACAGAGAATGGTTAGTGGCAAAATTGACTCCTTTGGTGCAGAAAAACGCACATGTCTGTGTGAGGGTTTCAGGGTAGCCTCAGTTGGCACAAAGGCTGCTTCTGAAGCTCCTGTTTAAGAAGGTGACATTTCCCACGTTCCTGCCTGTCTTCCCTTGCATTTGAAGATATGGGCCACAAGTAAATCCTAATCATGCCAAAATGACAAAACTGCATCATGACATCACAAAACAAGCCCTGTCCTTTTGTACTTCCATCACAACATATATAGAGGTATGCAAGGGCAAAGTTTTCATCATAATGCCACAATGCATACTTGCCTAACCCCCCCCCCCCGCCTCTGCCATTGCCTCTAGCTACAGCAGCTTCCTCACTACCCTGTTTCCCCCAAAATAAGACATTCCCCTGATAATAAGCCCAATCGGGCTTTTGAGTGCATGGCAATAAGGCCAAGCGCTTATTTCAGGGTTCAAAAAAATATAAGACAGGGTCTTATTTTCGGGGAAACACGGTAGCATTTCCAGTCCCAGATCTGTGACCAAGGCTCCCAAGGAAAGATGTTCTTGTCACCTTCCTTGATATGGCCGGCATTTCCTCATGTTTCCAGAGAAGCGCAGATGGAATATGTTGTGGCATCCTTACTCCATAAGTAACATCTGAAAAAGGCCTCCCTATGACTTGTTTTTAATTATTTCTCTCCAAGGCTGCTCTCTGTTGCTAGAGCTCTCAGGTGCCTATTGTTCCATGCTTCTTCCACTGATCTATTTGGACAGAATGATCATTCTTTGGGATGCATCCCTCTATTGGCCAAAAAAATGTGTCCACATACAAACTGGGAGTGATCGGCAGGGCTTGGGGCTGCTACTTTGAGTACTTTTAATACTTTTGCAGAGACTGCCATTTCCAGTGAGAATTTAGTGTGGCCACAGGTATTTGGCTGAGAAATCCTGAAAGAAGGCATACTGTCTGGCCTTCATCCAGGATAGGAACATTGCAACATTGTGTTGCAGGTTCTATTTTCAGAAAGAATAATTTACAGAATTATCTATGACAAAATATCTGGTCCTTCGTTGCAGGCATAGTGCAAACTATCTTAGCATCACATTAATGAAAAAAATAGTTGCAACACATAGAACAGGTTCAAAGAGGTGATTTTTGCTGCATTAGAATTGCCCACAGCAACATAATGCTATTATAAAACAGGTTATTCAATAAGAATTATTTTTTCCCCTTTTGTCATCTTCAGAGAAAACAGCAGAGTTCTTCCTACAGCACCTGGATAGTGCCTGTGTGTTCTGGAATGCCAGCACTCGTTTCTCAGATGGCTATCGTTTTGGGCTGGGTAAGGGAATGTGCTACTTGCTCTCTGCATGCTTAAAGCTAAACACAAAACATTATCTTGAGGTTAAACCTATCTGCTTTTCAAGTATGATTGACTTTCTTTCTGACATTTGATATTTTAAGGGAATTTGCTAAACTGCCTTGAAAAGCTTTGGGATATTTTAGTATTAGAGTAATTTAAGCCAAAATGCAGGAAGAATCTTGATGAGGTTGAGGTTATACAAGGAGCAGAGCACTTA
The DNA here is from genome assembly GCA_003457575.1 of Thermophis baileyi. Lineage (NCBI taxonomy): Eukaryota > Metazoa > Chordata > Lepidosauria > Squamata > Dipsadidae > Thermophis > Thermophis baileyi. Next base: position 18,242 of record QLTV01003659.1, read on the forward strand.
AAACCAGTGTAAGATGTTGCTAAAATGCCCTGTTCAGGAAGTATTGTGGGAAAGTTGTAATTGAACCAATGCATAATCAAGAAGCAATTGTCAACAGCAGCCTGTAACAACCAGAGTATGGCAGGAATGATAAAGTAAGAGCCATAGTTGAAAATATGTAGCCGTTTAGCATGAGGATGCAATTTAAATAGAAATATACCAGATATTGGCTGAACACATTTAACTGCTTTCCTTTTAGCGCTTTGTCAGAAAAGGAACCCTGGTAATCTGAGTAAGGAGGAACTCTTTTAAGAAGGAGAGAACAATCTGATAAGTCAAGAGATAGAAATGAGTAAATGCTGGCAAGATTTTGAAATGAGGGAAAACATGATCTAGATAACATGGCCTGTAACATTAGAAAGTTTTCCCCCTTTCTGTTTCTTTTTAAATCCATTTTTGTTTTATCTTTCCTCTTCAGGTGCTGAGGTGGGCATCAGCACATCACGGATCCATGCCCGTGGGCCAGTGGGAATTGAGGGGCTCTTGACCACTAAGTGGTTGCTACGTGGAGAAAATCACATTGTTTCTGACTTTTCCGAGCAAGGGAGCATGAAATACCTTCATGAGAACCTTCCCATTCCACAAAGGAATACTAACCGAGAATCTGAGTGAAGGGCGTGGTACTTACAGGGCTGTTGTTATTTCAGAACCTAGCTTGGGAAGGAAATGAGCCTTCTCTAGGCATGCAGAGTTTTCTGCACTTTTGGCTTTATGGGTGCTCAGGAGTGTGGAAAGTGGGGTTCTCTGCTTTAGTTTCCCCCCAGACTCAACTGCATTATGTAGGTGACATGTGCAGATGCACACAGGATCTCTTGCAGTGCAGGAAAAAGAACTTTTGATATTTCATTAATGAAGATGATGGTGATAATGATGATGTGCCATCAAGTCTTTTTCATAGTTCACTCCAAATCACTGGAAAGTTTTTGGCTAGTAGCAGAACTGAATGCCTTTTTTCCCTGATGCTTTTCTTGCTTTGGGAAAAACATTGGGGACATTTTTTTTCTTTCTGCTTCTCTAGAAATTTGTAGCAACTTGTTTTAATTCTTAAAAGTGCTCCATCAGTTCATGTCTTATTTAATATATTGAATTACCTTAATAAATATTCCGCAAAATGAATGGTCTTTATCCTCCAAACATTATTTTTCATGCCTAATATCCTTTAATTACTGGCTGCCTTGTGGGATAAGAGGCTAGGACAGTATCAGTCAGGGTTCTCACTATAACCCTTTTATGAATATTTGTATCAAATATTTTGTTCATGAATTTTATATAGAATTTTATTTCCCCTGAGACAAACATATTTTTCAAATTTCATGGTTTTGCAAATAAAACTCCCTTGCAATAAAATTATGGATTCAGCCATTTTGTTTAGCACTTAGCACTTAGCACTTAGACTTATATACCGCTTTACAGTGCTTTACAGCACTCTCTAAGCGGTTCACAGAGTCAGCATATTGCCCCCAACAATCTGGGTCCTCATTTTACCCACCTCGGAAGGATGGAAGGCTGAGTCAACCTTGAGCCGGTGAGATTTGAACCGCTGAACTGCTGAACAGTCAGCTGAAGTAGCCTGCAGTACTGCACTCTAACCACTGCACCACCTCGGCTCTTGCAATATATTGTGTTGTACTAGCAATAGGTAACATTTATGTAGTTTGCAACACGCATTGTGGAGTTGTACTTGATTAGCACTCACCTTATTTTTGTTTGGCAAAATCTTTTTTAATCTTTCAAGCTCACATACACCTTATGAGTTAAGTGGTAATTATTTCTATTTTGAATACATCATTCAGAGCAAGATGCTGATTTGCCCATATTAGCAAGCTTCCAACTGAACCATGAAGCTTATGTTTTTGAGATCCAACTTGAACTGGACTGCTTTCAGCACCTCTCACAGGCTTAATTCATGGTAGATTTCAGTTTAATTTTCCACATGGTGAGTTGTATGTTGATGTGTGCATTCCTGGTTTTTTTTTCTCTTGATTAGGTAGTCCAGTGAAAACTGTTTCCAAGGAAGGGTTTTTATCAGGAGCTATAAAAACTTCTGGAGAATGTTCTGGTAAACATCAATTCTAGCACTAAATTTTTATATTTCAGATATTTATAACCTATCATTCCTACACATTCCATACAAGAGAAGATAGTACTTAATCTAGTCTCCATTATGTAATGCCCAAACAGAAATTCAATATCATATTGTATCCTAACTTAAAAAGCTATACTTTTACAGGATTTGATATATTTGAGGTACATTCTTCCAATGGTAGAGAGCTATAAGAAAATTACAGTTGTGATGCTGCAAGTATAGGAAGGATTCAGTTTTGTTTTGAACATGGATGTACTGGGCTTTGTTGCCTGTTGGCCTTAATCCTCTTCTAACTCCTTGAACTCTCATTAGTTGTGGGAGGGGTCTTAGTTCTTTCCCCAAACAGGGAAAGGACACTGGCAATTTTAGTAGATGTGTATATGTAGTTTTGTGCCATTTCTTTAAACTGAAACTCTATTAAAATGCCACGTGTTTTCCTAACCTATTGATTTTCTTTATGTTTGATAACATACTGCGAACTTGTTACATATACTGTTCGTTTTCCCATATACTCACATGCTTGTTATCTGATTTATGTTGTCAGCATAAAAACTGCCTTTGGAGAAATCATTGAGAGAATGTGCACAAATTACTATTACAAAGTACCAACTCTGGAATGTTTGTTTATTCATGACAGAAGCATCCCAATTAAAGTAAGGCATATTATATGACAAAAAAATTAAAATATAACATACAAGATTAAAATATGTACAAATTAAACAGATCTTGCCAAGAAACTAGCAACATTAGTTGCATTCTGTCGTGCTGCCATGAGATCCTCAAATGTACACTGATCGGGATACAAAGGGATACATATGTGTTGTTGTCTGCATGTCACCACAATCAATCACCACAAAGAACAGAAGCCATCGGATAGCCCCATTTGTTCAGAGTGTCTCTGGATCTTGTACCCGTGTGAGTCTATCCAACGATTTCCGTACTTCCCAGCTTTCGCCAGACCCAGGTGCCAGCTCCTCCACTGGTTCCATCCAGTGTTGATTCTTTGTAGCTTTCCATAGTTCCACTCTGCTTTCAAATTCTTCAAAATTCTCAATTGACTTAAGGAAGCTTTTCCTGGATTTTAGTCTCTGCTAAGCTGGTTGTAGGCAATAGCGAATAGAGAATTTTGGAATGATTTTACGTCAAGATTTATTTATTTTTTGCTGATCTTAATATTGTTCAAATGCTGCCTTATTAATCTTATGCATTTACAATTATTTAGAACTTTATTTTTAATGTTGTAAAAATTATGGGAATCTTATGGGTTGATTTGAAAATAAGTGAAGTAGCTATCAATATGTCCAATCTAATTTAGATATCCATGTGTGCATTAATTTCTCTCTTCGTTATGAACTTTCTGGACAAATGAAGGAGCTGAAGAAGAAATAGCCACCATTCTGTAACATCAGTGATACAAAAGGATTTCTTTTTACCTTGCACGAAATGTTACCTTTGTAGACTAGTAAATTTGATTGATTAGGTGCCATCAAGTCATTTTTTATTCCAAGTGACCACATAGATTTTCTTCATGACAATCTCTCCCTAACCTGATATTTCAGATCTTCCAATATTGCACCCATTGCCACTGTAACTGAGCCCATTCACCTAGCTGCAGATCCGTTACTTGTCCTCCCTAAATACTTATAGTTTAGCTCTGAGATTGCTGTGCCACTATCTAGCTGTTTTGGGTAAGTACAGGAATTTTATAGACCAGGGTTAGAATACATTATATAATAATTTCTCTACTGATTAGAGTTTTCAACACATTAGCTTGACTTTGATAAATGTTGACACATTGATACCATGATTAAGATCACTCTTACCCAATATTGTACTAGGAAATCTAATTAGCTGCTTTGTTGTGTTATTGTGGTCTTGCACCATGCTAAATGCTTTCAAACATACTTATGCTCCCCCTGTAGTTTAGAAGGGCCTTATTGCTTTGGTTTATTCTGAAGCTAGACTGAACTGAACTGAATATATTTGCTGTATGATAAAACTGCATGTACTGTATTCTGGATGGAATTTCAGACAAGATTGAAAAAAGATGCTTTAATTTTATTTTGGGCATTGGAGAAGCAAAATATTTGGAGTTCTGGATAATTTTCATTTAAATAGAGCACGTTGTATGCCCTGAGGGCTTTTCAATAAGATGAACAGCTATCCAAAGAGAAGCCGTCTTGTATTCAAGTCTCATTAAACAGGAAATTGACTTCATGCTTCTTTACAGCAGCCTTTTCAATGAGATTAGCATTTCTGTGATAAATCTGTCATGACACATCTTCGTGCTTCTGCTGTTCCTGTGATCGTCCATAATATACAGGTAGTCCTCGACTTACAACAGTTCATTTAGTGACTGTTCAAAGTTACAACAGCATTGAAAAAAGTGACTTATGGCCATTTTTCATACTTTGTAACCATTGCAGCATCCCCATGGTCACATGATTTACATTCAGATGCTTGACAACTGACACATTTTTTGACGGTTGCAGTGTCCCAGAGTCATGTGATCTTCTTTTGTGACTTTCTGACAAGCAAAGTCAATGGGGAAGCCAGATTCACTTAACAACTGCGTTACTAACTTAACTCCAGCAATTCACCTAAATGTGGCAAGAAAAGTTGTAAAATGGGGCAAAACTAACTTAACAAATTTTCCACTTAGCAACATAAATTCTGGGCTCAATTGTGGTTGTAAGTCAAGGACCACCTGTACTTGCCCAAATATCTGGAAATGCCCATTGGATCTTAACACTCAGAGGGGTCTCTGAATATTCAGTAGCAATTTGGGAATCCAGCAATACAAGCATATAAATATATCTGTCTCTAAAGAATATTTTACATTCCACCATCCATGGATTGTAATGTGCCAGTTTCTGGGAATCATCTCCTACCCTCTCACATACCTCTAATTGTAATATTGTTGATTTGTTCTTCCTTTTAGTCAACTATTTTCTGATGTTTGAGTCAATCATTCTAGGTCTGTTGTTGCTGCTGCTTCTTTGGACATCTTGCTTGATTCTAGAGATGGAAACGCATGCTTTCTACCCAAAAGTAATACAATAGTTGATGGTTCATCTCTGAATGGGTTTTTGCTTTGAACAAGTGGTAACAGAAGCACTATGACTACCCAATCATCCCCAAAGGAGTTTACTAATACATACATAATTTTTTTTAAAAAAAAATCATGATGGGTTTCTAACTTTTCCAAAGGACAAAAATCTTCAACCTGCTTTAGTCCTTCTCTTAGTTCCAGACTCCTCTAAGAGTGCTATTTCCTGGTTTTGAGAAAGATCAATTTCTTCTGCTCTCCAGAAAGTACATGTTCTTTATTCATTCTAGTTTATTTTCGTCTCTATTAGTAAACTCATCAATCTTAGAAAGGGTCTTTTGTTTCCAGGTTAATACTACTACTACCGGTATTATTATTGTAAGGCTATGCTCAGGCTCAAATCAATCTGCTGCAATTTTAGAGAAGGGTGGAACAGTCTGTAATATAATCCTTGAGGCTCCCAGCAGAATAAATATAGCACAGTGCACAGATGGCTAAAGAACAAGGGATCCAGACAATCTACCCTCACGCTACTTTTGGGTATCCCCTATTTCCTGTTCTTCTCAGCTCCTCCCCAAGAAATCTTCAGCAGCACTTCTCTTGCTGTGATATTGTCATTCACCACCAAATGTTGTCCCTCTGCAAGGTCGCTGATTCTTTGTTCATTAGCAATTCTAGGTCAGCCTGCTGTGAGAGTCTCCTCAGTCAAGAGAGAATCACGTTCTGTATCAATGTCTCCAGACAACAGCCCTTCCCAAGCTTTCAGCAAGGCCAATTGCTGAGAATCCCTGTCTTTGATGATCCTTCGGAGGACCTATATAAGTACTTTGAGCATTGCAGTGATGCCATAGAAGACACCATCCAAAGAGGCGGGAAGTGCTTAGTGTACTGTAAAAATGGTCGCAGCAGATCTGCAACTATCTGCACTGCTTACTTGATGAAGCATCAAAAGCTCAGGCTGAAGGATGCCTTTGAGGTACTGTGAGCATGCTGAATATAAAAATTACTTCTGTATCTGATTAAATGGACTTATACTTTGGTGGTGTATGAAACAAATACTTAAATATTTAACTGGATGGAATACATTGGCCATCTCAGTAACAATTATTCAGCATTTTGTTTTATAAAGGAACTTAATGAAAGTGCCGAAACACAATTGAATTATGATAATAGCTAATTTAAATATCATCTGATTAACTCTAATGGGAACTTAAAAAATGTGAACTCTGAAAACTAAATGTAAAATATTTTAATATATCTGATTCAAAGCAAAAAAATATCCATAAGATGAAATTTGTCAACTTAATTGATGAAAGTTTGTACTTCCAACAATTATGTAGTGTAATACTTTGTTAATGCCAGACATTTCAAAAATAGTCTTTCTATGCTACTTTTACTTGCAAGCTTTCTGAGAAACATCACTTATTTCTCTATTTTTTTTTCCTATGGAGAGCAAAATAATTAATTTTCTCCCACCCTGAGATTCAAAGTTAGCTACTCGTGCTATGATTTCTCATCTGCTATCAGAGTCCAGTTTTTGTGTTGTTTCTTGACTGAGCAACAATGTTAAAAAAGAAATGTGTGGATATGAGAGATGTTGATGCTTGAGTCAAACTTCTGACTTTCTTTAACAATAATGTGTTACTCCAGAATAAGTACAGCCTTCAATCTTGACTCTAGAAAGAAATAATGTTTTTTTTTGGGGGGGGGGGGGGTTCCTTAGTATTTCTTGAAATCATTTCATTACCTTTAATTTATTTTATACAATCAAATTCATAAATGGGGGAAATGAATTCCTTTCTTGGGTGTTCCTTAGTATTTCTTGAAATCATTTCATTACCTTTAATTTATTGTATACAATCCAATTCATAAATGGTGGACATGAATTCCTGCTTCTTTGCCTAACACAATTTAATATTTTTCTTTATTTGCAAATTGCACTTCAGCTAAGTCACAGAAAGCTAAACCAGTATTTAGATGCACACATCTAAATATTGAGTTTATCCAAATGATACCTTCTCCAAATTCACTGATTATGCCTCTCTAATCCTAGGTCATCGACTCCCATCAGAAAGAAAGTTTTTTTAAATAAGTTAGGAGGGAAGTAACAACCTCCCAACAAGAATAAGTTGGTCTATCAAACTGCTTTCTAACTTCATAGCCCTGCCAGAGCTATTGGGAAAAGCTACATTCAGGAAGTTGCCTTATTTCATATCAGACTTCTTCTCTTTCTACCTTACCATCTTTTGCCCTGATTAGCAGTAGATCTTGGGTGTGGTGGCATCTTCCCTCTCACAGCTGTTTTATCCTTTTCACTGGAAATGATTGGGATGGGACCTTGGACCTGTTGCATACAAAATACTTGTTCTACCACTGAACTATAACATGTTCCTATAACAATTGCATCCTATGTTTTTTATAATTTTAGGACAAAAGGCTTGGGAGAAAAAGTCCTTATGATCAATGCAATGTGCTTTCCCTCCTACCTTGTAGATTGTGAAGAATGCCAGGCCAACGGCAGAGCCTAATGCAGGATTTTGGTCTCAGCTACAGAAATATGAAGACCATGTGCAAAGACAGCAGCAAAGAAGTCTTTCTTCAAATACAATTTCACATAATAAATACATTGATTCAGATTACAATGTTGGGAAATTCTTTTAAAGAGGAAGATTTAAGATGCTTCTAGGTAGCACTTGAATTTAATATACTAAAAAAAGCCCTGGGATCTTGTAGTCTTAAGAAACTAGCTGAAAACTTCTGTACAAACCTTTCAATAAGGCATAATTCAAATCTCCGAAATCTGCTCAATTTTAAGTATAATTAAATGCAGCTATAATGGGTTGGCGAAATCTTTTGGAGGGAGAAGTGGCACTTCTGCTTTGAGAACAACTTCGATATAATAATTAAATGCAATCGGCTAGAAACAAGATCATGAGTGTGACTTTGTTGATTTTGGGTTATTCAAGATCATAGGAAGAAGGCAGTAGCAATTTCCCAAAAATGATGCCAAGAAAACAGGATGGGTTTGTCCATGCAACACCCAGAAACTAATAATGACTTGATAGCTCTATCATCTATCTTTATTGAAAAATACTTGAGAAATCAGAATTAGCTCCTTCCCAGATACTGTTTTTAATATATTCTCAATCCTCCAGAATTTTAAGTAGCTTTATTCTGCAAATTGTCATATCTTTATAAAGTCCCAAAATAATGTGACATAGTACATTTAGCAAACTAGGAAAGATATGTCATTTTACATGATTATGTGATTTAAATAATTTTCATGAATTTTTTTAATATACCATAATGTTTATTATAATATTCAGCACTAAAATGATAAACTACTTAAGGGCCTTTCCCCACTGTTAAGCAGAAATGCCATTCATCTATCTTGAGTGGGCAGAAAACCTTTTTGTGAGATTTTCTGTCTCACATGCAAGTCCCTTCCTGAGCCTTCCTCCAAGCTCATCAATGTGGGTTACAAATCCCAACAGATGTTGCACATCTTGAGTTTGTTCTTAGTGTCAGAATAGGAGGAAAACACAACATTAACACCAATACAGCTAAGGACAATTTAAACTTTTTGACTGATGATAAGATTGCTAGGGCATGGTGCTGTGAATAGACACAAATGGGAGAGCACACTAAGGTAAATGTTACAGAGGAAGAGATGTGTTGGGGCTGTGCCAAAGCATTAGACAAAGATGCTTCACAAACTCTGTAAGCATAAGTGAAGCCCCCCTCCATGAAATATTAAAGCACTACATTATTTGGAACGCTTTGCAGCTGCTTTAAGAGCTATTTCTGGTGGTTTCTGTGTGGAATGTGCACATACACAGTAACAGGCAACCAGGGAAGGTTTTTCAACAGCTGTTGCAAGCCTTCCAGAGGATGTAATGGATGCTTTAACACTTGAAGGAGATATGGGTTGTACTCATTAGCATACACTGCAAAGTGCTCCTTTTGAAAAGTGTGCATAGCATTGTTTTGAATTGGTTTAGGAAATGTAAATATGTTTTAAATAAAATGTTAAGCATCATTTTGGCAGGTGTGACTGTCTTAGCCTGTTTGATGTAAATTTGTGGTTCATTAACTGTTGCTGAAGCTGCATAACGATATCCACGTTCTCTGTAATTAAACATAGAGATAAATATATTACATTTCCCACCCTCTTTGTTTATTATAATTGAGCTAGATAGTATCAAATCCATAGACACTCCATATTGTTAAACTGCAAACATGTGAAACTAAAAATCGTACATTCTGTGCAAATAGTTTAATGAAATAGATATAGCTAAGTAAAACTAAGCTGTTTTCAGGTTTAAAATGCAAATATAATGTGGTTGGCTTCCCCACCTTTCCATCCCTCATCATTCAAGGTGGCTAACAGAAAAAATCTACATACATAAAACTAAATATATAATCAGACACATATATACAATAATTAGGCCTGGTTTCAGGTCTAAGCAGCTTATATTTTTGGTGATGAAAATGAAAGATGTAACAGAATTTTAGTTTACAAAGTTTTCAAGACTAGTATTGACCAGAAAATTAAAAACTTGTTTGGATCATGGGAAAATAGGCACCTGACAGTATCAAAAAGAAAATGCCTGTGATAAGTGGCATGCCCCTTCACAAAGTGCCAAAGTGTGGCCAGAGCAAAACAGTTTATTTAAAGGTGAAGTGCTGTGGCTACTCTCAGCATCTGACTAGTTCTGTAATGTTCTTATATTATTATATTTGGGGGAGGGGCTGGAGAAGGAATTTAGAAATGACAAAAGCACTGGGCTGAGTCGCTATTTTCATTTTCTGAGAATATTTATGGAGCTTATGTGGAATCTAAAGGTATTCTTGGGAATCAGTGTGATTGGTATTTGAACATAGATCTTTTATGTACACATTTAGATTTTAGTGTGTTTTACTAATCTAGGTGAAATGTTAACATATATTGTTAGTCCATGTATGATATGCCACATGCTAAATAAGTAAGTAAGTAAGTAAGTAAGTAAGTGTGCTTGTGAAGGCCAATGCTTTCCTATGCAGTTTACCAGTTTTTTTCCAATTTTGTTTAAAACTAAAATCTTTTAGCTATGGATAAAAGGAAGGATACCAAGAATACACTGTACCGGTGTGTTGATTTGTGATATGTGAAATAGCTTGAATCTCCAGAAGAGAAGAAACAAATGGCTCCAAACTTTCAAAAGAGTCCCTTGGGAGTTGGGCGGCATACAAATTTAATAAAGTCTGATCATCTAAAAGACTGCCTCCTCTTAGCACAGCATTGGGAAACTTCATGGGGGAATTTTTGGTGTTCTCAAGGATTGTGCAAGAGTCTATATCAGCGGTTCTCAACCTGTGGGTCGCGACCCCTTTGGGGGTCGAATGACCATTTCACAGGGGTCGCCGCTAACGTTAGCCCACCATCTTGGTGCCACCGTCACTGCAGGGATGAAATGCTCCCGGTTCGGCCGTGCCTGCGGGTTGCCGGATAGCCGGTAGCGACACAAGTGGGAGACTTCGCCCACCCGCCCGGACGCCGCCATTTGGGTTCTTTTACCCTCTGCGCATGTGCAGAACACTTTGCGCATGTGCAGAACGCTTTACGCATGCGCAGAGGGTAAAAGAACCCAAATGGCGGCGTCCGGGCAAAGTCTCCTGCTTCCGACGCTATCAGCTGTCTGGCTGTCCGGCGACCCGCAGGCAAGCCCGAACCGGGAGCATTTCGCCCCTGGTGCCACGCCCCCTTTGTTACCTCATCCCACGCGGGGAGGGGGTCGCGGTGGCGGGGGGGGGCGCGGCGGCAGCAGGGGGGTCACGGGGGGGTCGCACCATTAGAAAGGTTGAGAACCACTGGTCTATATTTATATTCAGGGCTTAGCTGCTCCCACCTGCTTTACCCCATCCGAGTATCAGCAGTCTTCTCCATCTTCTCTAGCTTGATGCTCTGTTGTTCTGAGATTACTACAGTAAGGGGAGAGTTTTACCATGAGAATGGAAAAAACCCTGATAAAGTAAAGGATCTCTTCCTATGGCTGTTTGAAGTGGCTTGTGATTCTAATGCTTAATTTCTATATCTTTTTCTGCTTGGTGAGTATAAGAATTTTTTTCGTTATCATTAATTTGCCATATGCTTTTTTAAAAATTTGATATGCTTTAAATGAGTTGAAACTGAGTTAATGTGAGAGGATATTTAATATAGATTTATTTCTCTAGCTAAATGATCTGTGTAAACCTAGATAGTTGGACATTTATTTGAAAATATAATATATAAATAAATTGATTATAACTACATAATCAATTTATTCCTTACGCTTCAATCATATTCATGTCAGTAAATAAGCCTCATCATTTCACTGTGATTCCCTGCATTTATATTATTTTATTGATATGACATCCCTTTCAGGGGTGGGTTCCAACTTACCTCGCTGCCGGTTCGCTCCCTCCCGCGCCGCGTGGGTGCGCCTCATGGACACGCGCACGCCTTGCGCACACGCGCATGAGCAGTAACAAAAAATCCAAAAAAACCTCCAAAGCCGAAAAAAAGATGGCAACCGCATGCACAGTGCCAGAAGTCGGCTTCTGCGCATGCTCAGAAGTAAAAAAAAATTTTTGAAAAAAATTCAAAAAAAAATTCAAAAAAAAGATGGCTGCCCCCATGGACCGGCACCAACCGATCCGGTTCGGTGACGTCATTGTGACATCACCAGCGGGCCGCTACCAGTTCAGGAGAACCGGTCTGAACCGGGAGGAACCCACCCCTGCCTTTTCTCAAAAAATATTCCACAAAAGATGGGAAATAGGTAGTGTTCGTTACTGAACAAAGTACACAGCTGGACCTTTAAAATGCACTCTAGACTACTACAAATCCTATTTATACCTGTGATTTTTTAAAGATGAATAATTCACCTTAAATACCTTTGATTTCATTTGCATGATGAACATGACAACAGGATCCCACCAACTATGGAAAGAAGGGAACCAGTCCAACCTAGATACAGGGCATATCCCATTTCATATCTAGAATAAAGGTCATACATATCATATTCAAACACCACATACAATCAAATGCTTTGTTGTTATATGTTACAGTTCTTGGTACAAGAGAAAGGTGATTTTAGGGAGAAGAAAGCTCAAAGAAGTCCAGGCTACTGATACATGGGGATGGAAGAATTAAAGGCTGCTTGCACAACTGGGATGAATGCACACAAGTGGGATGATTAAAAAAAAGGGCTATAGTGATATGTTCTATCTGTATTACAAAGATCAAGAATGATGAAGAAAGATGAAGGTGAGTCCTTGTTTCCCATGCACTCCAATATGTCCAAAAGACAGACATCAAGTATTGAGAAAACAAAAACCAGTAAGTTCCCCAACCTGGGCACTTTCCATATTTGTAAACTTCCATTCCCAGAATTTTCAATAGTGGTAAAATTGAGGAAGATTGCAATAATGCATGACAGCATTCTTGTTAATTGTGTTAATCTTTGTGAACAGACATAAAAAGAAACCCAACACAATTTTAATGTCAAACTTATTACAATTGATGTGAATTAGCACCCACAGACCATTCAATCCTCTGTGCAGTTTGGTAATGCTAAAAAAAAAAATACCAAACAGAACTAAAAATATACAGAAATATTGACTTACTTTGTTCCAGCATAGAAAGGATCAAAAAACTCAGTTATGATATTTACTGCATACCACGAAAGAGCAACCATTGATAAGAGACCTGGCCAAACAATACAGATTAAATACAGATGAAAATTACCTGTATTAGGGCCATGTAAGTCATTTGATACGACATTTCATCTTCAAAAAAGGGACTTTTGGATCTATTCCTTGAAACTACAAAACTACCTCAGATGCTTAAAGATTGGAAGAAGGTTCTTCAAGGCTCACCCAAGGTCTTTTTGTCATGCCTAAAAGATATTTTGCTAGAAAGGACTTAGAAGACCATTTCATTTATAAGCACCTGTATGATTTGTACAGAGTCAGACTAATAACTCAGATTCAGAATACATTCTAAGGGAATTATACTTTTATTGCTTTCCAAATCACTCTAAGTAAACTTTTCAATTAACCTATTTTCATATATGTTTTCCTTTAACTCATCCCATCCCTTACTTAATATAAATGATAAGGAACCAAGGAACCAGCCAAGAATAAATCAAGATATTTCTACATAGCTTTAAGAAACTTTTGCTTCATAAATGTCCATTATAAGATTTCTCACCTGCCAAAGCAAATACCATTCCACTCATCATGGAAATCTTTCCTTTTGTTCTTTCATCACTGAAACCAAGCTGAGGGCATTTCAAACTGAGTAACGCCAGCAGAGTTCCGCATATCCCCAACACCAGGGATGTAATCATCAAGGCTCGACATATTTGAATAAAAGCTGCAGGAGAGAAAAAAATTACCAGAATTTTTGATTTTAGTGCAGAGTAAGTGATGGATGTTGCCTTTGATCTATCCATTAATCAAAACTTGACTGGAAGCAAAGTGGACAGCATTCAGAATGTTGTTATGGCTTTCTAATATTCAAGTATCTCTTGTAGTCAGGGCTATCTATTATGATATTTCAAATTACTTTCTGTGTACTCAGCTATTCATGTTGCTATGTGAAAGATGCATAAATAAAATATTGAAAGAGAAAAATAATGTAGTTGAGGAATATACAAACTTTTCCTCAAGCAGATTCCCAGCCTGAGTTATTTAGGTAGGGATATAATATTTTTCTCTTGATTTAAGAAACAAAATCACTGAATTTATCATTGGACTTTTCACTACAGGGGTGAAATTCAAAATTTTTCCCTACCGGTTCTGTGGGCGTGGCTTGGTAGGCGTGGCAGGGGAAGGATACTGCAAAATCCCCATTCCCTCCCCACTCCTGGAGGAAGGATATTGCAAAAACTCCATTCCCACCCCACTCTGGGGCCAACCAGAGGTGGTATTTGCCGGTTCTCCGAACTACTCAAAATTTCTGCTACCGGTTCTCCAGAACCTGTCAGAACCTGCTGAATTTCACCCCTGCCCTACTTACATCTCGCAACTGTTTGCACATCTAATAACGAGCACACTTCAATTGATGAAAACAGCAAAGCAGGAGCATTAAAATACCTGGAAGAAGCAAAGAGCTAAGAGAGAACGTACTGTATAGCTTTGCTTCTAAAGAACCATTTGGGGAGATGAGAAGTAAACAACATTGAAGAAAAATAAACCAATAGTTGCTATAGATCTTATTAAATATATGCAACAGAGGTGGGTTGCTACCGGTTCGGACCGGTTCGGGAGAACCGTTAGTGGAAATTTGGCGTGGTTCCCCGAACCGGCAGCGATCTCTGGCTGGCCACGCCCCCGAACCAGTTCCTGCTCGCTCGCCCCGCCCGCCTGATGCTCGCCCGCCCCGCCCAGCCACTACTTGAAGAATCTAGCTGCGTACTTCTTCTGTTCACCGCTGCTGGCAAAGGTAAGGCAGAAGGGCATGGGCCGGCGGGTGGGTGGGGGAGGGAGAGCTGGCGGAGGGGTGATACCAGCAGCAGGTGGACCGATGTGTGTGGGGAGGGAGGGGGGAGGGAGGGGAGCGCACGGGAGATCGTCATGAGTAAACTGCAGTTAGGATCTCCCGCTTGCTTCCCTCACAGGCCAGGCCAGCTGGGAGAAACACATGGGAAGGGCTCTGGGAGGGAGAGCTGGTGGAGGGGTGATACCAGCAGTGGGTGGACCGATGTGTGCGGGGAGGGAGGGGGGTGGGAGGGGAGGGCGCGGGAGAGCGCGGCACTGGAGCACTTCCCATGTGTTTCTCCCAGCCAGCCTGGCCTGCGAGGGAAGCACGCGGGAGATCCTAGCTGCAGTTTACTCGTGATGATCTCCGGTCCACCCACTGTTGATATCACCCCTCTGCCAGCTCTCCCTCCCGGAGCCCTTCCCATGTGTTTCCCCCAGCTGGCCTGGCCTGCGAGGGAAGCACACGGGAGATCCTAGCTACAGTTTACTCGTGAGCAATATTGGCCGGGAGAGGCAGGGAGAAAGGCCAATGGTGCTCACGAGTAAACTGAGGCTCTTAAGGGGGGTTGAGCCTCCCCGCTCACAACATTTTCACCTGAGGGCATCGCTGGCAGCCACTTCCTGCGTCAGGAGGAGGTCCGTGCTCTTCCCGCCTCCTCGATGCACGGAGGCAGGAGGCAGGAGGCGGCGGTTTCATTTGCTGCCTGGGAGCTGCGGGCAGCGAGCAGCAGAGTGAGTAAGCCAGCGATCTGCCGGCTGCCTCTAATCTGCAGTTTACTTGTGAGCACGTTTACTCGTGAGCATGGTGCTCACGAGTAAACTGCAGATTAGAGGCAGCTGGCAGATCACTGGCTTACTCGCTCTGCTGCTCACTGCCCAGCGAAGCAACTGCCTTTTCCTCTCCAACTTGTGTTAGCAGAGAGAAGGAAGAGGCAGAGGCAGAGGAAGGAAAGGGGCCACCGATCGCTTTGCAGCCAGCGTGGTCTCCCGGGCTCCCTTGCCTGGCTCTCCTCACAGCGCAGCCACACACACACACAAGGACGTCTCCCTTGAGAGGCTTCAGAGGCCGAGCCTTTTTTTTTCTTTTCCCCCTTCAGCCTTTAATTTGCTTCATGTGATGCTGGCGCGGCGGGGTGGGGCGGGAATGAGCCGCTGTTTAGCGCAGTCCTGGGGAAGGGAAAGAGAAAGCATCCCTGAGCAGACGTGGCATTTCAGTGAGGCTTTGCTGGACCTCTGCGGGGTAAGGGCAGCAGCAGCCAAGGCGACGGGCGCTGTTTGTTGTTCCTCTCCACGCTGTAAAAAGCAAGCCTTGCCCCAAAGAGGTAGCGGTCTGACAAAAATAAGAGGCGTACCCACCCCAGCATCCAGCACTGGGGATGGCTTCAGCATCTGTCGGAGGCTAGAGGCTCTTTTTTTTTCATTCGCTCCGTGTTCCTCCTTTATGCAAAAAAAAAAAAAAAAAAAAGCCCGATCTGATCTGGAGCCGAATGTCATTGGAAGCAAAGCTGTCAGCCTGAGCATTTCATTTCAGTCTTTAACTGAGCAATGAATTGAACCTCCTCCCCTAAAACAGATGCGACGTGGATTGGGTTTTTTTGTTTTTGTTTTTTTTAGCGACATGGATTGTTCCCCTAGGCCACTTTAGGAGCAAAGTGTGGGTTTTGCTGGCATTTCATATTCAGCAGTGCTACCTGCAAGATGCTCTTACTGAAGGTTTTAAATTTTGGGAGGCTCGAGATGGAGGAATTGGGCCAAATAACTGCACACTACTATTCTGTAGGTTCTAAAAAAAATGTGGTAATAGTGTTTCATAATATGCCAACAATAAAAGGTAAAGTAAGGTAATTAGCAAAAAAAAAATGATTGTTTCAGGATAAAATAAAATATATGTATAAAGAGTAGAGTAGCTATGGAGATTCTCGGTCATCCAGGTCATGGTTGTCCCAAAAGTGTTTTTTCAAGAGGCAACTGGACTTTCTGGTTTGGTTTTGTTTTTTGAAGACCTTTCATTTCTCATCCATCTTGGATGAGAAGTGAAACATCTTCAAAGATATAAAGAGCAGACTATATTCAGTATTTAAATATAAGTGAAGCTTTTGATCTGCAAAGCAAAGTTTTATGATTCAGGCTGTTGGAAGACTTATGATGCAGATTGTGGGAAATATTTTCTGTTCTCCCCCCCTTCCTTCTCTTTCAGGCCTATTTTAAAGCATTCATTCAGTGACCATTTTAACTTTTTTTTTTTTTAAATAAAAGCTCTATACTTAAAAAACTGAGTATAATTAACCTTCATGAACATGCAACTCACAGATCAGTAAATCAAATTTTTATTACAGTCCTAGAAGGGTGGGATGTAAACAATTTTAAAAGCTAAAAAATATAAAATACAGTCCTAGACTAGTATAAGAAGGGTGGGATATAAAAATTTTAAAAGCTAAAAAATATAAAATACACAAAGTTAAAAACATTTTAAAAAGCAAATGTTTAAATCTAAAAAAGGAAACTTATTAGAAAGGTAAAACATTAAATACAAACGAAACAAAAATATATGGCTGACTAAATCTATCATAATACAGAACACTCTTAACTGACAAGTTAAAACTATTTTTTTAAAAAATAGGATTAACTTGAAGCTCATAAATGCTTAAATTTTCCCGGCCACTCCCCCCCGGGCACATGACCGCCAAGCCACTCCCACCCAGTCCCATGACCACCAAGCCACTCCCACCCGGTCACATGGCTGCCAAGCCACTCTCCCCCAGTCACATGACTGCCAAGCCATGCCCACCCAGTCACATGACCACGAAGCCACACCCACCATCACATGATCATTAAGCCACACCCACAAAATAAGCCACGCCCACAGAACTGGTAGTAAAAAAAATAGAACCCACCCCTGGTATGTAAGCAGATAATTTGTTTACATACATTACATACATAAATAATCGATTATGTGCTTTAAACCATTAATGCAGAGCATGACTTCACTAATATATCAGATAACTGCCCCATTTCATGGACACGAATTAGTCTTTAAAAGCAGAATGTTTTTATTATAAAAAGCTATACCCTTGTCACAAATCAATACCAACCATCATAAACTTATTGCCTTTTTTCCTTTTATTTCAAGCACTAGAAATTTTTATACACTATTTCTGTCTCTCAAAATACAAATTTAAATTTCTTACACAGAAAAAGTTATATGGACTGTTCTTTATTTGTTTTATTTTTAATATTTATAATTCCTATGAAATGGCAAGAATCTGAAGGTAAATCAAATAATATGCCTCCACAAAAAGATCAACCACTTTGGAGTGAAGAAACTTTTATATAATTTTCTTTTCATAACATAATATAAATATAGACTTCAAATGTAGATATTTTTCAATTCAGCAAATTATTTCACTGAATGTGAACACACACATCAAAAAAAGACATACCAGGAAGGTTTGGAATCTGTCTCTCTCCTCTCTGCAATTGCAGGTCTTTTAAATAAAAATCGATACTTCACACCCCTCCCCCCCAAAAATCACAAAGGCACCATGAACAACGTGGGGGTGTTTTGCCTGAGGAATGCTGATGCTGTCTACCTACATTTGGCAGTCTAGGTTATCATGTATGGTTAGGGTTTCAGATCTGAGGATATTCATATGAAGCAGTATCTGCTAATTTTCTGAAAAGGGTGCAATGAGAGAAATACAGCAAAACAGATGTGTTCTAAGTTAAAAGAAAACATTGGTTTTAAAGCTATCATCCTTGGCAATTGCTCTTCAGTATAAGTAAAACATAAAATGGAATGTAATTAAATGTCATAGCTAGCTATATTTTAGGAATCAGTAAAATATTTCCCAACATTTCAAGTGACCCTAGCAGAACATTTTATGACACCAGAGTGGTTCATGCTAAAGCTCATTGCCTGAGTCTCCCAGTCAATAACTGTTCTACTCTGCCTTTTATAAATAACTACGTTCTATTCCAAGAACTATTAATTTCAGAGCTTCTAGCATATTTGAGGACCCCTTTGGCATAGTGGCCTTAATGTCTTCAAATAACAAGCTTCTGGCCGGGATTACAGTTACATTGTTACTCTAGCAATGGCAGATGACACTACTCTACAAGCCATATTAAGCTTAATATGACATCAATCAGAGCCAAGTCACCACTTACTTCCTGCTGCAAATGTTTTACTGTCTTGCTGCCACCAGATCAGTCTGTCTAAAAGAGAAAGAAGTTGGCAGTATTGCTGGGGTATACAGTCATGCCAGCAATGGTACTGTTGACAATGCAAGCGCTCTTTGCCCTTGCAGGTAGATATCAGGTACAGCTGAACCTGACATGATGTACAGTTCTAAGCAGTTGCTTTAGTATCCTAAATATATACGTACAGCAGTATTCCACTAACTTAATAAGCCAAAACAGGTCTGCACAACTTGCAGAGATAAAAGGGCCACGTTGATAAATAAAAAATATCCGCTCTTTGGCGGATGCCAGCATGGCAGCAGTGACGGAGCTGGTGGTTTGGTAAGGCCTTGCCAGCTCGATAAAGTAGATAAAATTAAACACCAATACCATATAGGTTGGGACTATAGCATTGTTATTGTAACACTATGGTAACAACATCTTGTAAGTCTGAACATGCTTCAGTCTTCCCTCACTTTATTATTGTGTGAACTAGAGAAGGGCTGTCTGAGGTGTTTTCTCAAATTAGTTTTTTTAGAACCGATTCAAGCCCTGCTTATATGACCATTGCCTTAGTGGCAGCTCTTCCTGTTTGCTATAGCCTCCACATGCCTGAAAGCCCTTGGCAATGTATCTTCAAGGCAGCGGCTCTTTCCTGGGAGGGGCAACATTTGGCTGTAGCAGATTTGTTGAGTTTTTTTAAAAAAAACAAAATGGCAGCATGCTGTACATGCAAGGCAGCTTGGTGGGCTGCATGTTGTGTTGGGCCTAAAGGTTGTTTATTATTTTTACGTCAATAGTGTAAAATGTCCAGAATGTCTTTGACCAAATTATTGACCTTTCAAGCTGTAGCTGGTACAGTACACAGTGGGGCAGGGAATTATGCTTCTATGAGTTAATGATAAACCTCAGCTCTGCAAACTGCATTGGTTGCCAGTATGTTCTGGGTTCAATTCAACATGGTGGCAGTTATCTACAAAGCTCTTAATGGCACAGGATCCAATTATTTAATATTTATTGGATGTTTCAGGTAATATTTATGCTGAAAATATAAAATGACGGAGAGGACACTTACACATATAATATGAGCTTGTGTCACAATTGTGCTATTCTGGTCAAATATTCATAAGTTTCTTCATAGGATTTGGGGAAGAATCATATGATTGAAGATTATTTTTTATTACAGAAAGACAATTTCATTTCATATGGAGTTTAAAATGATATTTTTTCTATATTGTGATATCTTTTGGGATTTTTTTTAAATTTATTTTTTCTTTCCTCTTTTTTTTTCAATTTTTTCTTATTTTTCTAGAGTAAAGCAAATATATTTTAATAGCCTCAGTGGTTCCCATGAAGGATTCTAATTTTAATGTTTATGTAAATGTAAACTTTTTGAAATTTAAGTTCTAAAGTCTTTTACAGCATATTAAGGATAGAATAATTAAAGCCTTTTCTAGCATCTCATATTAAAACATTCAATAAAACATGCAAAACAGAAAATATACACATGGGACAGATATCAGAAAATAGGGTGACTGGCACAGACTTATGTTCAAACATCAAATAAAAGGAAAGCCATAGAGAGTATATATAATTCTACACTCTATCTACTGGCAGTGCTGACATGACTCAAATGCAGGCAAACTACAGTATTTCTATATGTTGTTTCCAACACTGTCAATGTTTTCAGTAACAAATAAGTTCAACCCAGTATGAAATCAGAGAATTCTACGAATTTTATGAATCTATGAAAACGTATATATTTGCATAAATATTATTTCATGTATTTTGGTAACATATAATATTAAGTAAACATATTGCAATTTCATAGTGTTAAAAACACAATAGCAACCCATCATTTTATATATAAAAACACAACTTACTGTCTGAACTTAACAGGAAGTACAATGTATTGCAGTGAATGAAACCCAACGAAGTAGCTTCGCAATTCATCCACAGACCTTCATACTTCCAATTTGTAGTATTCACTACACTTGATATTCTCCAATTGCTGGATGCAGTAGTAGCAAGTAAAAATATAAAACTCAGAAAAACAAGAAGAAACGCTGGTATTTGAAAAGCTGTCAAACCCATTCTTCAACAAAAAAAATGAAGCAGTTTCCTTCTCAAATTGTGCAAAGGGAAGCAGATTTCTATCTGTTGATATTCTGTTGATAGCAAGCAATAAAATAGTTATTTAATATTTATATTAAGATGCAAAAATAAATGTTATTTATCAAAAGTTATTCTCAGAGATAAAATGTTGATTCAATTAGCATTCAAATTTCAGTTCTATTATAAAATAAATTAACTAAATTATAATATTTAAATTAATTAAAGTGCTTGAAACACATAAACTTAATATATAACTTAAATATCAAATATCACTTTAAATTATCCTTACTTTGATAAATCTGTTTTTATCTCCTATGCAGCACTTCTAGTTCTGAGTCGTATGAGCAAATTTTGACAGTCAATTTGCCAAAGTTAGGTAAATATTTAGTGATATTTAAGACCTTAGATCACTTGTTCCAAAAATCAAGGCTTCCCAGCCAGTTCATTGACTTCATTGATCAAATGAGGGCTGCAATCCTGTACATATCTGTGGGCAAAAACTGCTGAACTCCATTGTATTTCTGAATAAATATATGTGGAGTTGCATAGTGAAGCTTCAGATATTTTATGATCTCCAAAAATGAAATTTGTTCTATGATTTTTTGTTTGTTTCCCAAGGGAAGAATTTCTGTGGTATTCTAAAAACATATGAGCTAATTTAATCTGAATGGTTACATAGCATAGGGAGTTGCCTGTTCTCAGATCATTACAACGCATCTAGACAATTTCAATTTGGTGGGACATGTTATATATACAGTAAATTATCATGCTATATAATTTTCTTCCAACTCTTGAAAAACTGGATGGGGCAGGTGGTATAAATATGATGAAATGGAGAGAACCATTTTGGATTTTATTGATTTTTCCCTGCCAATTCATTCCTTGTCCCAAATCTTCAATAAACCTGATCATGCCAAATGTGGAGTGCAAAAATTCGGATGACTACAGGCAGTCCTTGATTTACAACCATTTGTTTAGCACCCATTCAAAGTTACAACACTGAAAAAGTGACTTACAACTAATCCTCACACTTACGACGACTGCAGCATCACACAATCAAAATTTGGGGGTTTAGCAATCAGCATGTGTTTATCACACTTGCAGTGTCCCAGGGTCACATTATCACCATTTCAACTTTCCCAGCCAGCTTCCAAGAAGCAAAATTAACGAGGAAGCCAGATTTGTTTAACGACCAAGTGATTCACTTAATAATGGTAGCAAAAAAAGGTAGTGTTTTGTGCGACTCATTCAACAACTGTTTTGCCTAGCAACAGAAATTCTGGTCCCAATTGGGGTTGTAAGTCAAGGACTAAGTGTACTAAATAGCCGCAAAGAGCTAGTTTTTCCCCCTGTATTTCTTTGTAGCTATACAGTATCTAGTAACTACAGTATTCAGATTTTTGCAGCCTAAATATGGTAGTTCAAATGCAGGGCCCTGGTAGGAACTGTAGCAGAAGAGCTTGAGAGAAGCAAGAAGGGAATGTGAATAGCTGGAATAGAGAGTGATTGGGCAGTCACCTTGATAGGTTTCATGCCTAAGACGGGACTAGAACTCACAGTCTCTTGGTTTCTAGGCCAGCACCTAACCATTAGAGTAGACTAAACTGGCTCTCCCCACCCCTCACCCCATCAAGTGCTCCTGGCTGCAGTCTTCTTCTCACTCTCATATTCCTCCTTCTTTGCAAAAGAAGGGGAGATAAAGCAGGCAAACTGTTTCTGGACTGCATAAATGCCTCAGGCCAAAGGTTGCTGCAGTGGGAAGAAGCGGCTATGTGACCCTTCTCTTTCATTTTTCCTTCCTACTTACCCTCAATTGTTACAACTTGGGGAGGGCGCTTGGTGCCTTAAGCGTCTCACCACTAGGGGGACCCTCAGAGATGCTTGTCTTGGGACTCAGAGCTCTACCTACAATGCTAGGTGACACTTCATTCAGCAGTGGGGGAAAAAACTTTAAAATGTTGTCGGAAGATTTACCTGGGCACACTCTACCCTGACAAAACTCTCATATTTCCACCTCAATAATATTTGGAAACCGGGCAGCCACGTTAGAATAGAAACCTACACTTTTTTTCTTTTCCTTTCTTTCTCAGGCAACAGGGATTTGCCTGCCTTAACGAGATTTCTGGGCGTTCAGCCAAGAACCACTTACCACTTAACACTTTGTAAAATGTTGCAACCTTGAATAAACAATCAGCTCCATGCATGCCTGAAGGAAGCTATTGAGAAACTCAGATAATGATGGGGAACCTATGGCACGCGTGCCACAGCTGGCATGCAGAGCCCTCTGTGGGCACACGAGCCGTCGCCCAGCTCAGCTCCACTGCGCATGCGCGCGCGTGCCTCCCGCCGGCCAGCTGATTTTTGGGATGCGTGGGGGGGCAGGGCGCATGCGGGAGATGTGCGTGCATGTGCGGGGGGAGTGTGTGTGTGGGGGGGGTGCGGCACGCCCCCCCGCTGCCCGTTTTTGGTCCCAGGAAGCTGCAGGGAGGCCTACTAGGCCCAAAACGGGGCGTGGGGGGAAGCGACGTGCCCCCCCAGCCCATTTTTGGTCCCAGGAGACTGCAGGGAGACCTACTAGGCCCAAAACAGGGCATGGGGAGTCGCATGCGCGGGGGGGCATGGAGAGCGTGGGGGGGTCATGCATGCATGCATAGGGGGGGCGCACTGCACACGATGACCAAAAGGTTAGCCATCACTGACATAGCCCACCAGGAACTCCTTGCCCTGCCCCTGATGGTATTAACTCCCAAAATAGAAATGGGACAAAAGAAATACCTCTTGAGGCAGGAAGGGAAGCTCCGGACACAAAAGAAGGAACCATCAATTCGCATAGGCCCAGGGTAGGAAAAGCATATAAAAATCACAACTCAGGACCCAAAGACCACCTTGCAAGGCAGGAACACTGAAGTCACTTTGCTGTCACTGTATTGCCTTCCTGTAATAAAGAACCTGCTTTTCGGTAGCTCACTGCTTTGATTTCTTCATCGTCGGCTTCTCGTGGCTGGAAACGGACTGGGAAATTCTTCTGACAATGTTTAAGAATTTTGCCCCATATTTTCTTGATAATAAATTTTCAGCCGAAAGATTAATTACATGATTACTTCCTAAATGAAGGGTACACCAAGGTTTGGCCTCTAACAACTACGATATATATTAGGATTACGTTATCCAAAATGGACAGGTCCACAACCCAAAAAAACGTTTGGGTACCAAATGTCACAGAATAGTGACATTTAGAGTTACCAGAATATACAAGAACTTATACTTTTATACACACTTAAATTTGATCATTTTTCCCTAGTCCTTGGGATTAGCTATATAGTTAATTTAATGGCAAACTACTGTATACAAACTACTGTATACTGTATACAAATAATATAGCAAGCTACTGTATATAACAGGGAGCAAGCTCCACATTTACTTGCATAGATGTTGCTATGTAGTTGGGTAATGAAACATCTGCAAGCAAATAACCAAGCTCAGAGAGCACCAAAGACTTCAGAGTTAGCGAAAAGATGCTGAAATCCTAAATTCAGAAGCCCTGCTTCAAACATCCTCACAAGATTATATGTAAGAACCTAAGTCTATATGGGCAAAATTAAATGCTACAGATAGTGAATAGTGCATTTCCTCTAGAAATGTACTAGTCCAGAAATCCATTCTAATGCAGGTGTTTTTCATGGCTGCTTCCAGAGCTCTGCTGGTCACAGTAATAACTCTTCAGAGCAGATGCTCCTGGCAGTGACTTCTGCTTCTTATTGCTCTTGCCCACATTAATGAACGCACTTTGTTTCTTCTTTCCGTATGTTATAGTATCTATATGGGAGGAACAAACATTTAATTTTAGTGAACACCCTCTCCACAAACATCCCTTTTACAAGGGCAAAGTCACTGTTTGCGATTCAGCTTTGAGATGCGAGGAAATAAACTTTAAAAAAACCCGGAAGAATGACCTCAATTGTTTTAAAATGGCGCTTAAAGACTAGAACGGAACGCGGGGGGGGGGAGTGAGGGGCGGCAACAAGTCATTTGGCCTTTGAAGAGACCCCGGAAACCAACCACTTCAGTGCGGAGGCGGGACTAATGCTATCCCTTCTCAGCCATACGCTAGAGAAAAGCTATAGGATCCTTCTTGTTTCCTTTCGCCGTCATGACGTCCTCAGATGAGTGAGAGCAGCGGCTTCAAGATGGCGGATAATTGTGGCTGCTAACCCGGAACTATTACTTTGGGAAGGTGAAGAAAATGGGGTTGAAGTGCTATACCCGTGTCTGGGTGAAGCAAGAGTTATGGGGTGGTGGACCATGGGCCCGCAGGTAAGACGATATAACATAACTCCATGTAAAAATAGAGTTAACCGTGGGCGGAGAAGGTACTGCTAAGCGTTCATTGCTAAGCCCTCTGCCTGACAAGTTAGCTATCCATATTTCCGCCTAGCGTGAATCCCATGTTAAGCGCGTGCCATGCGAGCCCAAGTATTTGATTAATTTACATACTATAGTTAATGATGAATAAGATGGTCGTGTGGAATAAGATGGTCGTGTGGGCGTGCATAAGCGCACCAGCGTGCCTACCGTCCCTGTCCTACTGTCTCCATTTTTTGTTACCCATTTACTGTGTTCATATTTATGTTTATACTATACCTGTTATCTTGTACATGTTTGACAAAATAAATAATAATAATAACAACAACAACATAGCCATTGACGGGCGCTGAGGGAGCGTAGGCGGATAGAGGGAGGAGTTGCTATACTACTGCAAACTTCAGCGTGGTCCTATATTGGGCAGTATAGAAAAAAAGCCACAAAACTTCGGATGGCTACTCTTGGAAATTGAAATGGTGGAAAAAGTGGTTTAATTTATTATAAGGACTATATGGGGGCAAAACACAGTAAAGTCCTTTTCTGTCCCTGGCTAAGAGCACTAGGAAGGGATGCTAAGAAGGCGAAGGGAGTGACTCGCCATAAAAATCATATTTGGGGTGTGGATGTTTTAGTCTTTGAACCGGTGACAGTAATAGGCAGCTTAACAGAACCTTTTCACTTTTGTAATATTTTCTTCTCCTTAAGGGTATAGTGGCTTTGTTTTTTCTCCAGTTGTGGATAACCGCTAATATTTAAAACAAGCATAAGTCAGTCTATATTTCACATCATTATTATGTTATGATTCATAATATTTGAATATGTAATGTTTGAAGAAACTGCTGTGTGAATCTCTTTTGATGTAATTATTGGATTAAAGCCTGCCACACATGATTTATTTTGATTTATTTTTTTATCCTGCCTTTATTACTTTATAGGTAAATTAAAGCGGTGAACATTATTCCTTCCATTTCCTCCAAAACAACAACCCTGTAAGGTGGTTGGGCTTAGAAAAAGTTATTTGGACCATTTCAGTCAAGATTTAGGATTGGCTGTAGTACTGAGATGGCATTGATCACACTTGCCAATAACCTTTAGTGGGCTCAGAATGGGGTAGCATATCCGTCCTGCTGTCCTTGATCTTTCAGTGACTTTCAATACTATTAGTTGTGGTATCCTGGGCTGATGTTATGGTGGTTCCTTTTTCTGGAGCTGGTTCCAGAGAGTCTTAGTACTTGGGGTGGGACTGAGCCTGAAGCCAATGCTTTGTTAGGTGCTCACATATAATATTGTCAATTGAACTTTTAAGCAATAAATTTGAAAATTGCTCAACCTGAAGAAATAGTTTTTGTTCTAAGTGAGTAGTGAAAAATTCTAGTTTCGGAAGGTTTCTTCTGAAGAGTTCTACTAGATAATAGATAGTAGAACTTGAATTTAGAGAAGTTACCTTTTTTTCCACAAATGAATCATCCTTGAGTCTCCTTGCATCAAAGTATTCTAAATGTTGAATAGCAGATGGGTTGCAATTGTAACAAGCAATTTTTTATAAGTTTCATGTTTAATTCTTTAATTCAAGGTTTCACTGAAAATCATTCTACATGTGTCAGTTTTATATTACTGGATCCCTAAGATAGAATATAAGCAAAAATAATGTATTTACATAATAGAACAAGTAAGGTAGTTAATAGGATATGAGATTTTTTTATTCTGATAATGTTCTTGTACAATTATTGCCTATACATCTAGAATGTACTTTATAGTAAAGTTACAGTAGAAATGGAAGTTTGATTTTACATTTGATTGACAGAAACTAATATTTCTTTGCAAGTTGGAAACATTTCAAAATATTTTATGATTAAAGTTTTTTATTTTTACTTATTTATCATTTTTATTGGTCCCCATCTTTCCACAGGATAACTTAATTTATGATTAAAATGTATTCTTTCAACAGGTCTATTCTGTTTACACAACCAAAAAATGGATTCAGAAGACCAGCACTGAAAACTGGCACTAAGCTACACAAAAGCAGTTTGACTCCTCCAGTTAAGGATCTGGATTTTCATGAATCTTCCCGTTCATTAAAGAAGCTAGTGAAACCTTTCTTCTTTACAATTGGGGTAATAATTTGTTGATAATTCCATGTTGCCGCCAACTGCTGTAGTTGGCAGCAGTTCTGGTAAATGAATATTTGTGAACCATTTAGAAATAACTGTAATCCTGTAGTGCTGTGAGCTACAATGTCACCTAAGCTTCCTCAAGTTCTATTAATAGGTAAAGAGCTTATGGTTAAACATAAACCTTAACATGATATACTGTGTCATGTCTTTTTTCAATACCATGAACCAACCAATCCTTGTTGGAAGAAATTTATGAGGCTTTAGATTTAGTAACTTATCTCCTTTCGCAGAAATAACTTCACCAAACCTTTCCTGAATCATTGATAAATTGTGCACAAAGTCATTGATATTTTTGTGCTTTTGTAAATGAACTACTTGGTCATATCATGTAACAACATTTCAATTGGGTTAAAGTTAGAGCTTTGATTCATCCATTTTGGAAAAAAAATTATTTTCGTAAAAGCATTCTATTGATGTTTACGATTGTTGTCATGTGACATAATACATTTCATTGACAACCATTGAATCTTGGGTTTTTATATCTGCTTGATTGGAACATCTCTCTTAGCATACCCCTTATCACACCCTTTTCCCAACATGACCAATGAACATTGGCTCAATATGTTCAATAAAAATATGAAATATAGACCATTTGAAGTGTTATGTTTTTAACCAGAGTTTGTTTATTAATGAAACTTACATGAGGTCTGAATACATTGTAAGTTACAGTAATACAGAATAATATGGTACAAAGGGTTCACAAATTTTCTGTCACTACAGAATATTATTAGTATTAACAAAACTGAAGCAAATAATATGCTGCAGAATGTCTATAGAAGATGCTTGTTTAGACAGTCTACAGCAGCAGTATGGACAATGTAGGTGCATTTTCAGAGTATTTAAATATAAAAGTTACACGGTTGTACTTCCAATCTAAAGACCTCATGAATTCAGAGTTCATATAGTCTCTTACTTTAATCACTGATTGTAGATGTTACAATGCAATTAGATAGTCGTTTGTAGCT
This sequence comes from Thermophis baileyi, assembly GCA_003457575.1. Lineage (NCBI taxonomy): Eukaryota > Metazoa > Chordata > Lepidosauria > Squamata > Dipsadidae > Thermophis > Thermophis baileyi. Next base: position 46,718 of record QLTV01003659.1, read on the forward strand.
TAATTGGAACATTTCCATTGTAGTATTAGTATGTCTGCTATTGTCTCCATCTTAATCATGTTTTGTCTGAAATTTTGATTAAACATATCCCTAACTTTCTTTAGTTTTCAGGCTGTGCTTTTGGAACAGCTGCTATTTGGCAATATGAACATCTCAGAACCAAGTTCCAAAACTATTTTGAAAATGCTCAAGCAGACTGGCTGGATAGAATACAACCACAGAAAGGACTCCGCTTCAGAAAGCAGGTAGAAACATTTTACTCTGTATTCTAATAGTTTCTTCCTGTTCTGTATTACACAGTTATGATTCAACATATTTCATCAAGATAAATAATTCCCCAGCCAAAATAGCTATGGATTAACATAGGTAGTCTAATGCATCTGAATGGTGTTAGATTTAGCAAAGCTATAATAGAATATTGCTATTAATGTTATTAAGAATGCAGTCATTATTGCAGATGCTCTTTTAATTTTTCCTCTTGTGCAATAATATTCAGGAAATGTTAAGTGGATTAACATATTTCAAGAGTCAACATGAGGAAAGTATATAAGGTATTTAATATTAAGATTGTTGGACCTATTAGCTTGCTTGCATTGAGTGATGGAAAGAATTGTATTTTAAAGGGCTAGAATTAGTTCAGTCAGCAGAATATCAGATATGACTGCAATATTTTTGTAAAGTAATATGGTGGTTTTATTTTATACTAGTTCTAGGTTCTCCATTACAATTTCTGTTGTAGTTAACAAATCATAAAAATAAGTATGAGTGGATTGAGAAAAAAGCCTGTGGGAAGAAAGTAGGTTAAAGTGACTTGATATGTCTGGTGACCTAAATATTTCCTCTATTATTTTTTCATATCCCATCGATATCACTCCCACCGAGTCACATGATACCCCCCCCCAGCTATGCCTACCCAGGTTTTGTGGCTCTATGTTTTCTTTTCTATGAGAAACAGGTATATCTCTCTCTTTTCCCTCTCTCTTTCTCTCTCTCCAACTCTCTCCCTCTCCAATCTCCCTCCCTCTCATCTTTCTTTCACTCTTTCCCTCTCCCCATCTCTCTCTATCTCTCTCTCTCTCCCTTCCTCCCCACCCATCTCTCTCTCCCTCCCTCATCTCTCTCTTTCTCCCTCTCTCTCCCCTTCTCTCTCTGTGTGCTGCGGAACGCTCCCCCCCCCCGGCGAACTCCCTCTTTCTCCCCTTCTCTCTCTGTGTGCTGAGGAACGATCACCACCCCCAGCGAAGGCTTCTCTTCAGGCGACCCTCCTCCCCCTCTCGCGACTCCCTGGCTGGCTGTGGCGTGCGCGGGGAGACCCTCCTCAAGCGAGCGCCAAAGTGCAGCAAAGACGCACACGGAGGACGGGCGGTTGCTCGCTTAAGGAGGGTCTTTGGACGCGGCTTCTCTCCTGCCCTAAGGATCCAGCCATTGCCTTGCTGTGTCCAGTCCCGTCTCCCCCCCTCCCGCAGCTCTTCGGCCGAGGAGGGCGTGAGCTCCAGCACGAAGCGGCAGGAAGCGAAGGCTGCCTTACGCGCAAATGTGGCGTGAAGGCAGCTACAGGGCCGCTTCTCTCCTGCCCTAAAGATCTGGCCATCGCCTTGCCGTGTCCCGTCCTGTCCCGTCTCCCCTCCCCGCAGCTCTTCGTCTGAGCGGGGAAGGCGTGAGCTCCAGGCCGAATCGGCAGGAAGTGAAGGCTGCCTTACGCGCAAATGTGGCGTGAAGGCAGCTACAGGGCTGCTTCTCTCCTGTCCTAAGGATCCGGCCATCGCCTTGCCGTGCCCCCCGCATGAGAGGAGAAGGAGGGGGAGGAGGGTCGCCGGAACGAAGGCAGCCTTCGCTTCCTGCTGCTTCGGGCTGGAGCTTACGCCCACCCCGCTTGGCCGAAGAGCTGCAGGGACGGGGACGGGACACGGCAAGGCAATGGCAAGGCAATGGCCAGATCCTTAGGGCAGGAGAGACGCCGCGTCCAAAGACCCTCCTTAAGCAAGCAGCCGCCAGCCCTCCGCGCGTGCCTTTGCTACGCTTTGGCGCTCGCTTCAGGGACTCCCCGCGCATGCGCACCCTCCTGGCCACAGCCAGCCAGGTAGTCGCAAGAGGGGGAGGAGGGTCGCCCGCAGGAAAGTCTCTGCTGGGGGTGGCTATGTTCCCCAACCAGCGCTGGAGAATCAGCCCTGCCCGCTTCTCCATTCCCTCCATCGCCCTTACCTTCTCAGGCCAGGTGAGGGAGGGGAGGGCGAGGCCAGCCAGTGATGGGACAGGGAACCACAGCAGGGAGGCCAAAGAGCCGCAGGTTTCCGACCCCTGACTTAGGGGATTTTCCTAGTTGAGGTAGTCTAGTGTCATGTGAAGCCGAGGAAGAAAGTTCCACTTACAAAATTCAGTGGAGAAATGTTCCTTGAACAAAAGTATTTCCAAAAGATTGTTTATAGAGGTGAATGTTCCATCCTTTAATAAGATAGCATTATAAAAATTCAGTGCTGAATTGTGGGGCCCATTTCCCTTTGTGTGGACGAATCAGTATCCAAGAAGTAGTACATATTTTATTTATTTTTCACATTTCTGAACTGCCCATCTCCCTCAAATAGATATCCTACAAGAGATCTTTAGAAATATATACTTAAGGTTTATTTTTTTCCTTTTTAAGTTTTGGTAAGAGAATGGTGTGTTGGTAAATAAGGAAGCAAGTTCTCAGTGTTGATTCTTGATTCTCTTTTATCCAGTTACAATAATATAGTTGATGAACTGATAATGTATCAGAATGTGAGAGTTTGAAGTTTACTTTGGATGGTTACTTCAAGCAGATGTTATTTCTTTTTAAAATGGCCATATTAGTAAGGAAGAATTGGCGTAGATTTGTTTGTTATTTTATACACCTATGGAAAAAGATACATTGTGATAATTTTTGAAAGATGATAGATTTTTAAAAATGAAATCATCCTGTATTTGGGTATGTACTATAATAAGAGTTTATTTTGTTTAAAAGCTTAATTTCTTAAATATTTCTTTATGTGAAAAACTTGCATAATGAAAGAGATTAATTAAATTTAAACTGCTTTGAAATACTGTGTATATTGCAGCCTAATATCTTCCATAATATCAGCTTCCTTATAATCATTATCTGTTGTAATCCAGTTGATCAGGAGGTTATTAGATTGGGGAAGGCTGTTTTATTGAAGTATCAGAATAATAACATTGCTGGTTCTCTTTCAGATTAATCTTTGGTGGAACAGTCTTAGCAACGGGCAACGGGCTGTGTCAGGTTTGTGTTAGCTTACAAGTATTAGACATTCTCAGGAAGAGAAATGAGGCAAACAGGTACAGTATGTTACTGGATGGCTTTCATACCATGCTTACAAATTAATACACATAAGGCAGTCATGTCCAGTATATATTTTGATACTCCATGTAATTTACTCTGTTTTAATGATACAGTAGTTAACTATTAGATTGGCAGTTTTTAATGGGATATAACAATTTGTTCAACTCCGATTATTCCATCTATAGAATTGATAATATTGGCCTGTTCCTCTTTCTTACTGTAGAAACATTATGATTCGGGCTAGTTCATATAAGATGTCATTTTTTGTTATAATTATTTGACTTGCATAGAAAGTAGTATGTATTAGGATGTTGCAAGAAATTCATTTGATTTATTAACTCTCTGTGTCAAAATAATATATATCATATTTATCCATAGGAAGACATGTCTTTCTCCCAGTTAGTTACCTATGACTTGCATCATTCTCTTCCTTTACATAAACAGAAAAATGTTCAGAAAGATGAGAGATCAAATGGCTGCAAAAATCTGTTTACCTTTGAAAATTTCCCAAAAGATTAGTCATAATGGGTTAGTTTACATGGGTTGCTTGCTTAATAAATGTAACCCTCTTGTAAGGCCTAATCAGTACTACTTTCATCCAGTTCTATTTTCTTCTCAATGCAGTTTTTCTTCATCTTGTCTTACTTTCATTCTGTTTCTACTGGAGAAGGAGTTGTTTTTAAGTATGTTTTTTTTTAATCTATAAGAGATTTTATATAAATCTATTTTCTATTTTTCAGTCAATGTTTTAATTACTTGATATTAATTCAATACACTTTTTATTTTTCTGCCCCCTTTTCCAGTGTGATTTCTGCACACAATATATGTGCCATATCTGTATACAAGAGTATCAAATGCACAGATTTATTGGACAGGTGGGAAAAAATCTACATGATTGTTTTCAGTAGATTTGGCAATCCTAAAATGATAAATTGGAGAAGATGGGTATTGCACATGATTTTTTTGGTTTCTATTTCATTTCTGTTTATTCTTTGGATATTTTCAAAGAATTTTTCTTTAGGATAAATGGTATAAGTGAAATAAGCAACTGTTGTATATTTTAGGAAGGGGAATAGAACTCACTAGACAACCCGTGAGTTATTTCAGAGATATTTCTTTACCTAAACAGAAACACACAGCAGTGGGAGCAAACATTGACTTTCTTTGTAGGAAGCAGGGAATGTTGGAAATGGCGGACACATGACTATGGCTGATTGCAGTGGTGCAACAGCACCGAAGCAGCCACACATTTGCCAAATTTTAGTCCCATGGGAATCATGGGTCCTGGATTTTGGATGAAGGAGTGAGCCCATTTGAAATAGTTGATTCAAACTTCTTGCCCTGTGATGCACCCATTTCTAGATATGCAGTCTTTTCATTACCTCACTGTTTCTTCAATTGGTAGAAATAAAAGTAGCAAGGTATGGAGATACCTTAGTATTTTCTGTATTATCTATTTACTCAAGTAGTTCTGTAAAAAAATTACCATATGGGTATATGAATAAGGATTAAAATTACTTGTCTATTGAGAGAAGGAGAATGACAGCCTGATTTAGGGTGATTTCATATTTAAAACGCCTTTTCGTATTATGTAATTACTGCATAATATAAAATAATTATGTTCTAACTTGTATTTGCAATAACTTACTTTTGGCCTTGTAAACACTAAAAATTGAAGCATTTTCTTTTTTATCAGTAAATTTTTCTTTTATTCACAGGTATTATAGCTGCAAATGTATTTGTATTCTTCTTATGGCGAATACCTGCTTTGAGTCGGATAATGGTCACATATTTCACATCTAATCCAGCTTCTCGTGAGTATAATATAATGCATGTAAAATTATATAGCTTCTTGCTGCCTTGGATTTTTAATGGGGAATCATATTTGGTTTGAGTGACAGAAATAATCTGATTTCCTTTTGTGTAAACAGCTTACAATATGAGATAATTTATCTTCACAATTTTATCATAAATATCTTACATAATAAGTTTCTTTCTTGCCCAATGTTAACACTGTAACGTAGACAATATAAGATAAATGATTTCTTGAAATAATTTACTTTTGAATTAATTAAAGGTAATTATTTAAATTAAATATCAGATTAGTAAGATAAATTGTGTGTTTGATGTACTCTTAACAAAATGTGAACACAAGCTTGATAGCAATCCCAGTTGTTGAGTTAAAAAATTTCTTCACTTTTAAATGTTTTAGAATAGTTCCAATAAATTGTTATTTCCAACTTTCCTGCTGAGGTAAATATTTGTTGATTTGCTTCCTTTATTCATTAAAAAAAAACCCCCACCTGAGTATAAATATTTTTAACTGAGTTATAGAAGTAAATCTTGTTTTGCAATCATTTGTCATCACAAATTCTTCATTCCATTTTTTTGCTATTATTTGTGGGTTTATGTTTCATTTTGTATTTTTGAATGAATATTCAAAGAAAACGTGTTCTAAAAAGACCCAAGCCCAATTCATTTTGCTATAATAAAGGGTTTTATGGCAGAAATTCAAAATGCCTAGGATGCAGGTAGTTTTGGATTTATAGCAGAGATATAATCAGGCACCTTCTTTCCTATCTCTAAGCCATAATCCCAAATACATTTTTATCTTTTTCAAGTAAAATAGGGGTGTCCAACTTTTTTCAATTGAAAGTTACATTTTGTCTTTGAGTGCCATATCATGAGACACACACTCAAAAGTAATGACTGGAGCCAGGATATAACTTAATTTATATAATTTAATTGAAAAACGCTATATTTTAAAGACAAGTGAAAAACTATTAATCAGAATACTTGTGTCTCACATCACTCTGGAGTAGCACAGCTGATGATGATCAGAATTAGGGAATCCAGCATAACAAGAGAATAAGAAAATGTATGGGGACATCCTCTAGTCATAACTTTGTATCTTAGCATTTACTGAACACCTCTTAGGGCAGCACCAAGATTTCTGACAGCCATATTTGATGTTGGAGATTCAAGTTGAGAGCTTTTGATAAAGTACTAAATTGTCAAAAAAACTATGCAGCCTTTTCCTAAGCTGGGTACCTCCCAGGTATTTGAAATCTCAAGATTACCTGTCTGTTTGGCTATTTCAAAAAATTCTGAGAATACATGTCCAAACATCTAAAAAACATTAGGTTGCAGAAAGCTATCACATTTGCAAAAATCTTTATCCTTAAGTGGGCTTAATTCAGCTAGTAAATGATGGCATTTTTGCACAGAGCCCTTCATAAGGAAGCACAATACAAGGCCAACTCAAAGTGCTTTGTATGGCTGCAGATTGAGGCGGCAGATATAAACAACCTGACTCTGCCCTCTCAATCCCATTTTGCTGTTCTCTTATCTATTTTTGGTATTCCGTTGATGTTTTATTTGAGATTTTTTTCTAAAATAAGTTACTAGGGACAATTTTTGTTGCAGCTGCGTGCCTCCATTGTGAGGATGAAATAACAAAAGTGGTAAGAACCTATTAAGAATCTTCCAGGAAATGGAGGTGAATGTCGCCAATACCTTAGTAATATGTCATCTTGGAAATAGAGAAAAAGTATCATAGGATCTGTTCCAGATACAAGCTGATTGCATTATGATAAGATTCACTAGGCTGATGAGCAAGGGCTAAAAGAGATAAGTGTTGTGAGATTCTGAGGCTCAAGAAAACTCATTCATAATTGGAGATGAGGAATCATGCTCCTATATTTCATTTTTTAGATCTGGCACTGTTTGAAGTTAAATAGCATATAGTTATTATTACCTTATGGGCAGATCAGTTAATTGTAATTAATATGTTGCTCATTAAAATTCCACAAAACTTATAATTGGTCTTTTACAGCTTCTGGGGATAAATATTAATGACCTGCATTCTGACAAATAGTAATATACCAAATTTAGAGTGCAGAGAAAATTCTTCTATCAATGCATTGTAAGAAGTATATTGTAACCAAATGTGTGTGCTACCTTTTAATAGGATAATTGTTCTCTTGATGATGCTGGAGTCTAGTTCTGAGCATCAGCATCTGTGCTACTAATCTTTTCAAAAATTTCTATAGCTGAATATTGAAAACTTTACTTACAGCAAGTCTGTTTTCTTTTGCCCAGTTTCTTAACAGTTCAACTTGTAAATATCCAGAAATAAAATGCTTAAACTATCTAAACATTTTTTTCCCTTTCTTAATGTAGGTGTCTTGTGTTTTCCCATGTTGCTATCCACCTTTAGTCATTTCTCATTTCTACATATGGTAGCCAACATGTATGTTTTATGGAGCTTCTCTACCAGTATAGTTTCTATTCTGGGACGTGAGCAATTCATGGCGGTATACCTTTCTGCAGGTAATAAATTTCAAATCCGACTCTGCCTTTGATGTGTTTTTTTTAATTGTTTGTGTATTTTTGTACTTGCCTTTGAGTTGAGTTTGGGCACTGAAGCAGTGTTTAAAGTGATACATTTAAGTTTCAGACATTGGGCATGATTTTCCCATCATTTTTTTGAAGAAGTAATAATAGACTTTGTTTACATAATATACTAAGCCAAACATAATAGTCTACAAATTGCAATGGCTGGCTTCAGAGAGTACACTAAATCAAAAACAGGCAAGCCCACTTAATTTATCACAGTGTGTGAACCTAGTAATTATTTACTTATCCATAGAAAGAAGATTTAAAAAAACCTCATTTTTGGTTATCATATTGATACCATATGATACTCATTGTGTTCTTTGTCATTGTTTATTTTGTTCTATTATTCTGTTCTGTTTACACTCCTTTTGCTTTCTTCCTTTTTTATCATTTTAAGCCGCCTAGAATAGCCCCATAATGAGATAGGCAGCAAATAAATTTATCAGATAACAAATAAATGTCTTGTTGAACATTTGAGATGGGATAGTAAAGCAAAAATATTTTTTATGACTATGGTTTTTCAGTGAATTTATGTTTCTATTAAAAAAATCTTTCTAGGGGTCGTTTCCACATTTGTCAGTTATGTCTGCAAAATGGCCACTGGGAAGTTTGGACCATCACTTGGAGCTGTAAGTGCTATTAAATATTTATAAAATAGATGGTTTTAGATACATTTTGGAGCCTACTGTATTTTGCTTTAACAGAAGTTTTAAGATGTCTTTTAAAAAGCTACAGTGAAGTCTAGCATAATGTTCTAATATAATGTTGAGATTTTTCTATAAACTGCAGTCTACCAAGAAGTAGGATTATTTTTAGGTTAAATATTTGTGGTCTTAGATGAGCTACTTGATTTTTTAAAAAGTACCCATTTCAGTTTTTGTGATAATTCAATCTTGCAATAATCTTGCTTATTGAAAAGTTGATCACTTTGTATTTATTTGCAATTGTAACTAATTTTGTTTAATATTACCGCTATCTGCTTGGTCCTCTCTATTAATTGGTTGGGGGAAGAGGATAAATATCTTCAAATCAGTCCTGACTCCTGGGTGCTGCCTGGATGAGTCTATGTAGTTTTCTTGGAAAGACTTTGAAAGTCGTTTGCCATTCTTTTCTTCCTAGGGCTGACCCCAATGACTTCATGACTAAAGCAGAACTGGAATTCACAGTCTTCCAGTGCCTTTAACTACCACATCAATCTCACTCACTGTTTGAGTTTAGTCCCTCTGAATTAGCTGGACTGGTTCCAATAAAACAGCTAATTTTTAATTGCGGTTTTCTAGGGTTATCTAAAGAAAACCCTGAACCATAGGCAGAAAAAATGATATTCATAAGGAACATGCCACAGACAAAATTATTTTAAAGTAGCTGTTAGTATGTGGGTTGTCTACTGTATAGCTAAAATCCTTAGGCATCTTTTCCCTGTATTTGGCTTTTGAAAAAAGTGAAAAAGAATTTGTATGCAATTGCATTTTGGTACAAAAAATAGTCCCAACTTTTAAGACTGAGCATGTTAATGTATGTCCTGTTTTCATGTGATTTTAGTCAGGGGCTATAATGGCTGTCCTTGGAGCAGTATGTACAAAGATACCAGAAGCCAAGCTAGCTATAATATTTCTTCCAATGTTCACATTTACTGCTGGAAATGTAAGTAGCTTTGAATAATTGTTTAGAAAATTTCTTTCACCTGTTGTCATGTATACCTGAGCAATTTTCTGTGCTTTGTTATATTTCAAAATTGGATACAACTTGAAAGTTTTATTTAAGTCTAGATGACTGATAATATGGAGCAGTGTGGCTTTTGTTTACACTGAATTGAATTTTTTAAGGCAAAACTTTTGGATTCTTTGTGTATTAAATAAGTCAAATTCCAAAGGGATATTATAAAAAGTGTTAAGATGCATATTGCTTTGAGAACCAGAAACCTACTTTATATAGGTTGTAGGTATAGTAGTGGTTGTATATGTTCTACTAGTCTACAAGAAAAGCACTTTTTTTCTTGATTGCTCTGTACCCCACTTCCCTTTCTGCGATAGTCTTTTGGAATTACTGGTTCCAATTGGCCTAAAGTAGCCCAGGTACCTAGGTAATCTAATCTTCAGGAACAGCTGCTGAAATAACCTGATTTCCTTTTTCTTTATGCTATACATAATGACATTTCTAGTTTGCGTATTAAGAACAGAGGCTAAGCTGTTGAAAAATGTATATTCAAATCAGAATTTAGTATAATCTGTACATTTGATCATTATACTGTTGACTGCATAGCAGATGCTAACTAATGAGTATGGGATAAATGTTTCTGATACGTTTATAACTATAGTAGCTTTGCTACTTATTGCACTTTACTAATAAATCATTTATTCATTTCTAGGCTTTAAAAGCTATTATTGCATTGGACAGTGTAGGACTTATTTTGGGTTGGAGGTTTTTTGACCATGCATCACATCTTGGAGGAGTTCTGTTTGGCGTGTAAGTATTCGTATTATGTTATGATAAATGTGACATATCACTGCATTTTTCTTGTGTTCAAAAAGATCCTGTAAATTGTCGTTTTCTTGGGTTTGACTTGACTATTAAGAATTACTTGTAATCATGAATTACCTTTGTCTATAAGCAGTTCTTATCTCTCTAATGTATTTTGTGAAAAATTTCTTTTGTTTTTTTCTTTCAAGATGGTATGTAATGTATGGGAATAAGCTAATATGGAATAATAGAGAACCAGTGGTGAAAGCATGGCATACAGTGAAGACATGGAGGCCGAATAAATGAAGCGAACTCTCAGCTGCTGCATTTCAGAATATATTTGCACTGAAATGAGCACACGTATTGGACACAAGATAGTGTATATTGATTAAATCATAACTACATACTAATTACTAAGACTAAGTTCTAGACCCACAATGAAAATAAATATGCTTGGTAAATAAAATTGTATACCTGAAACAAAGATGTGTACCTTATTACTGAGTAAGGCTGTATCCCTTTTTGAGGTATCTTAGAGCTGAATTAAAATTGGATCAATTGTCTGATTAATTCATTTTTAAATGAAGATAGGACAATAGTTCCTAAAGCAACAATCCCAATACCATAGAGGAAATTTTTGATTCTTCAGCTACCCGTATTTAATATGAATAGACACATACAGAAGGTGTTCTCAGACATCATAATTTTGTATCTCCCTTGTAGCTGCTGCTCAATGAACAGATAGCAGCTGTGGTCAGGAGGGTCTTTACACAGATTCATCCTGTGTACCAATTGTACACTTTCCCTGACTTGGGGGGGGGGGCTTTAAATAATCATTCATGATATGGTCACTTCATGACTGGATTGTTGTGATTTGCTCTACATGGGCCTGCTCTTGAAGACTAACCAGAAGCTACAACTGTTTCAGAATGCAGTGGTGTAAGCCGTAGTGGGCACTTCTCGTTATGCCCTTGTGTTGCAGCCAAGCAAGCTGCATGAGTTGCCGCTTGGTTTCTGAGGTGCAGTTCAAGGTGCTTGTTATCACTTCTAAAGCCCTTCATGGCACAGGGTGTGTTGTCTGTGTGCCATCTATCTCCATTTCTATCTGCCTGGCATATTCAAGCAAAGATAATGCACTCCAGGTCCTCTCAATTAAACATTGTTATCTTGTGGGACCAAGGAAGTGTGCCGCCTTTGTCACTGCACTTGCCCTCTGCAATAGGGCGCAGGCACATACACGCACACCGGGGTGAAATTCGACCAGATCGCGGGTACCGGTAGCGGCGATTTGAAGTGGTTCACCAAACTGGTAAAAACCACCCCTGGTTGGCCCCGCCTACCCCTGCCCGCTCGCCGCTCACCCCTTCCGCTCTGTGTGTATGCCCGAGAAGGAGGAGAAGACCTGGCCGAACTTTTCTTCCTCCCTTTGCAGCAAAGAGAAAAGTGGCTGCTTCTCTCCTCCTCCTCGGGCTCATACACAGAGCAAACATGAGGAGACGAGAAGCAGCCAGGTTGAACGCTAGAAGACTTGGCCGAACTTTTCTGTTGGTTCTGTGGGCGTGGCTTGGTGCCACCCCACCTTGCCATGAGTGACATCAAATTGGCCATGCCCACTCAGTCACATGACCCCCACCACCACCAAGCCATGCCCACAGAACCGGTAGGGAAAAAATTTGAATGTCACCCTTGACACGCACAATATGTATGGCACCCACTTTCCTGGGAATAGTATGTCTGTTCTAGACGATTGTGTGAGAACATTCTTGCCTAAAAAAAAACACAAAAGCATTTGGAGATAAAAGCCAGAAAGTATACTTTATTGGAATACACATGCAGTGTTCATTGGGCTCCCTGCCAGCAGATACCTAGATAAAGTTAGAACTTAAACACACATTTTGTCAATTATATTTGAAACAAAGATAAAGCGACTAATACAATTACATTGTGAGCCTTCTCCTGAAATGCTTTGATAAACAATTGATCCCATTGTTATATTTCATGTTTACAATATCGACTCTAATACTATCAACTTGTGCCATAAACAGCAATGTTTATATTCTGTCTTGTTACACAATTACATTCCTCCACCCTAGAAGGACAGCTGTCTGATTTATATTAACTGACTCTTGTCCAGGGTTACAGTATTGGATACTAGGTAATACAAATACACTGCTATCTCTAAGCTAACTAAAGACATACCTAAAAATGGGTGCATATATTTCAACATATGTGGCAGACATCCAGTTATACTACTACATTCTCCCATTCCTTTCCTCCCTCTTGAGGTGGACAGCAAGAGGATGGGTTTCGGTATAATATACAAGCCACCCAAAGGATGACTATAAGGGAATGTAAACATCCTTTATGACAATAGTTGTTACAAATAACACAATAATTACCACAGCAGGAGGGTCTACAAGCAATGTAGATGCAGAGGACCAGTGTTAATAAGGCAACTAACGACTCAAATGTGAAATATATTTTAACTCATTTCCATATACTATAGTGGAAAAGTTAGGAATTGACAATAATGCATGCTCCAAACTTGATTCTTGCATTTATTCTAAATTCTGAACTTGCTCATGAATTAATGCTATATCAGTTTCCATTTGTTTTTGTATTCATTAATCCAAACAGTAGAAGGAATTCACTAACTTACATGGTCCTTGTGAAGTAAGTTAATCCAAAGCCATTTTATTATACATACTACAAGTGGATAATTTCTTCTACTTTTTTTGTATAGTATGCAAAGCATTGGTTAATGGATGAAAGACCTACTCTACTTCAATGATACATTCAAAATACCTTTTTGTAATTCATAGACCCCGAAATTTGGTAGTAAAACTGTTAATGCAACAGCGTGTTGCATTGAGTTGTCTTCCTATCAAAGGGGTCTCAATACACCTAGGAAATCCTAAATGCTGTGGACCACTAATTTATACTGAGATACATGTACTAGTATGTTGTCCTTAGAGCTTTCCTCAGAAATTCCCAGTTATTTTATTACCATGTTCTCCATATATCCAACAGATACCAGGCTGCAAGAAAAAAATATTTGTGATGATGTCCAAGACCTCAATGGGTCACACACTTCCAGAAAAAAAGCTATTCTGGTTTCTGACCTTTCCCAGATCCCTCAAGTACAATCCTTGGCCAGAATAGTTTTTAATCTGTTGCAGCTGGTAACAGTCTATAACTGCTGTATTGACTGATTAATTTCCAGCTTGATTTGTATAATGTACATGCATAGGATTGCCACTCTGCATCACTCAGAAACCAACTGGTACAAAATACTGCAGGTTAATCCTATAAAGGCCAGTTTCACCAGTTCTGAAATGTTTTACTTAAATAGTGCTGGTAAAGGAAAAAGAATGCTGACCTCAGTGCATTAGGAGTGCTTGTATAATTCCTGCAATATCCAGCTGCTTTTGTGAACATTGCCACTTGCTTATTTTTCCTCCCCCCCCCTTCATTCCGGATTAATAATCTAATACAGGAGTCTCCCTCTCCCCTATTTTAGATTGCAGGAGCCATGTATAATAAATTCTTCATGGAACACTTGTATTAGAATGAACTGGCAGGCTGCAGTGATTACAGCTAAGTAGGGGTAGGATGCTTCCTAAAGAGGTGGGATGATAGGGCAGAAAGACTTGGTGACTGGTGCTATGTGTCACCCCTTAGTCCCCCCCCCTCCCTCCCCTATTCTCTCTCGATCCCTCACCAATGCTGCATTAAGCTCCTTCTGTCACCCCAGTTAGGGGGTGGGGATGGGAATGAATGACTGAGCTACCATCACGTGTTTGCTAGCCTCCTAAAGAAAACCGATTGACCAAAGTGTGGTATGAGGGGGGGAGCCTGATACCGAGAAGCGAACTGGAAGTAACTCTCAGCCGGGGAAGCCACTTCGCGTGCTGCAGAACACCCCCTCCTCCGCTGAGGCACCCCCACCCCACCCCCGGGTCCCGGTATCTATCACTGCATCCTCACGCGGTGCTGCCGCCATGGCTTGGCCCTGCATCAGCCGAGTGTGCTGCCTGGCGCGCTTCTGGAACCAGCTGGACAAGTCGGATCTGGCCGTGCCGCTCACCATCCACAATTACTCCGACATCGAAGAAGGGGCGGAAGCGGGCGGTGGGGGCAGCCCTCAGCAGCCCCGGATCCCGTCCGGAGGCACCGCCAGCAGCCGACCCCAAGCCCCTCCGCGGGCAGCCTCTGCCCTGCCGGTCTCCGCGTCCGCCCCCTCGTTGCGGGACAGCCTGGTCGTTGTCAAGAAGCCGTCGAAAAAAAGCGGGGGCAGGCACCGGAAGGAGCCCTTCGCCGCAGAGACTCAGTACCAGCAGGATTTCCGAGCGTGGCCGCTGCAGAAGAGAGACACCCTGCCCTGTCTTGGGGAGTGTCGGAAAGCTGAACCCACGCGGGCAGCTCCGGCCACGGGAGCCCCTGCCGCCTCTCCCCACGCTGACATCCTGGCAGGGTCTCGCGTGTACGTGCTGCCGGCGGCAAGGCAGGAGGTGAGCAATAAGGACGTTGGCTCCAGACAGGTGTGGCCTTCCTCCTCGCCTCCAGGTATCGCCAGGACTTCTTACAGGTAACTCCTTGAATTTTTGTCTGTGGTCTATTTTCTCCCCGGCTGCAGGCTTGACTTCAAGGCACAGCATTGCTCCATCTCTTCAGGCCCCAACAGATTATGTATGTATGTATGTATGTATGTGTGTATGTATGTGTGTGTGCATTTGTGTGTGTGTGTGTGTGTGTGTATGTATGTATGTATGTATGTATGTATGTATGTATGTATGTATGTATGTATGTGTGTAATCAACTGCTTGAATATGCTCAAGTCTTTCAAGGCAGGCAAACTCAGGAAATAAGAACCACTAGAATTCTGGAGAGAACTTTATTGATAGTAGGGTAATGTAACAATCTTGAAAGCCTGCCAAAGCAATTATCCAGCTCTTCTGTAGCAGAATTAAGGCAAAGTCACTTTCTCATGTTTTCCCTGTCCCCTCACTGGGGAATCTTTTCCCAATGGCTTTGCTTCTTCCCTGCCAGTTGTGCTCCATCCTCCATGTTCCCAGGTGAGTTAGACATTTCATCACAAATATATACTGAGCATGTTGTTATTTAGATTAATGTCCTGTCCTTTCTCTAAGAGCTCAAGTGGGTTCGTTGTCATGGTGGAAGGTCAGTACATCATTTTTTGCTTTCTTTATACAGTACATATGTAACCAAATTGGCACTATGAAATATACTTTCAGAGGATCCTGCATTGTATTTAGTCTTTTATGTTACATGTAATTTACATTCTATGATAGAATAGAATAGAATAGAATAGAATTCAATTCAATTCAATTCAATTCAATTCAATTCAATTCAATTCAATTCAATTCAATTCAATTCAATTCAATTCAATTCAATTCTTTATTGGCCAAGTGTGATTGGACACACAAGGAATTTGTCTTTGGTGCATATGCTCTCATTGTACATAAAAACACAAGATACATTCGTCAAGAATCATGAGGTACAACACTTAATGATTGTCATAGGGTACAAATAAGCAATCAGGAAACAATATTAATATAAATCGTAAGGATACAAGCAACAAGTTACAGTCATACAGTCATAAGTGGGAGGAGATGGGTGATAGGAACGATGAGAAGACTAATAGTAATAGTAATGCAGCCTTAGTGAATAGTTTGACAGTGTTGAGGGAATTATTTGTTTAGCAGAGTGATGGCGTTCGGGGAAAAACTGTTCTTGTGTCTAGTTGTCTTGGTGTGCAGTGCTCTATAGCGTCATTTTGAGAATGGTAAGCTGGCTCTTTCAACAATAATTTATAAATACATTAAAATAGTCTATTAGCTCCTTGGGCAGTTTGAGATGAGTTGGCGCAGAAAGAACATTCTTTGTTGTGCTTTTTTGATGACGTTTTTGATGTTAGGTGACCATTTTAGGTCTTGAGATATGATAGAACCTAGAAATTTGAAGGTCTCTACTGTTGATACTGTGTTGTTTAGTATTGTAAGAGGTGGTAGAATGGGAGGGTTTCTCCTAAAGTCTACCACCATTTCTATGGTTTTGAGTGTGTTCAGTTCCAGATTGTTCTGGTCGCACCACGAGGCTAGTTGTTCAACCTCCGGTCTGTATGCGGTTTCATCATTGTCTTGAATGAGACCGATCACTGTTGTATCATCTGCAAACTTCAGTAGTTTAACAGATATTTACATCTTGGCTTTTCTCAGAAAGCTTAAAGCAATGCATGGAATCCTCTGTCCTAAACATATTAGTTTTACAGTGAACATGGACAATATATTAGATTTAATATAGAAATGAATGGGCTGAAGTCACCCACCGACTTTCATAGCTAAGTTGAAACCTGAATCACTCCTGTCCTGGTCTAACTTCTTTAATACATCTGTAGCATTTAACCATTCTTTGTTGTGAAAATAGACCTTTTTAATATTTGGATCTGAGATTACTAGAAGAGCTCAAGCCTAGGTAGGAAAAAACTGGGGAAAAACTCTGAGTAGAGGCAATGGCATGCTGTTTTCACACTATAATCAAGAAAACATGGCTCTATCGGTATTGTCACCTCAAGTTAAATTTGATTGCAGTGAACTTGTTGCCTTTGCTTAAAAAACAAGGTCCATTAGGCATCCAGTCTATCTTTGCACAGCAACATTTGTGTCCAGATAATTATCAATCAATCCTTTCTTACACACAAATGCTTATTAAATAATAATATATGAAATAGCCCAGGAACCAGGGGCTGAGCATTCATCAAAATGATGAAATGTGAGTAACAGTATCGGGACACAAGCTCCACATCCTACATACTGCTATATGATGTTACAATGTAAGTACAAAAGGGTCAGAATTTGAATTGTTGCAGTCACAAGGCACCTATCAATATTTCCCCCACTGTGAATGTCCATGAAAGTCATCATAATCTGATGGAATGTGATTTCCAGAGTTCAACCACTGATACACATACAGATTTCAGACAAGGCAGTCTTACAGTGATTATGTGCTCTCCTAAGCACCCCTAGTCCTTTCAACATTTTCCTTCCAAAAACACCTTAAATGTTACTCACAAATCAACATTATATATTTGAAATACACATATGTATTGAACGTTAAATGGAATAATTTAGCAAAGTACTTTTGTAACTTTCTATATATGATGGGAAAGGAGATTTAGTTTGCCTTTTCTTTTTCAAAGCAGCAGCATCAACTTAATGTTCATTTTGCAAATTAATTTTAGACATGAATATCACCCATGGTCTTCAGGAAAACGATCCAGGCCTACAAAGACAACACAAGGGTTCATTATTCCAGAAGATCACTTTGTGCAAGAATCTAGCTACAAGTCAGACTTTAAGGTAATGCGCTTTACAAAGCTTTTTGAATGCAGAAATTTGCTAAAGTTTGACCAGTAGAAAACAGACCCTTAAAAAAATGGTATGTTTTGAAAGAAGCTCTTCAAAGCAATACATATTAATAGATATTAATAAATTTAATTAATATCTATTAATAAATAAATATTAATATAAATTTGGAAATCAATAGAAATAGAAGTCAGGAAAGGTGTCTTGATTTAGCAGAAGCAGTCCTATGGACATGATCCATTTATGTTGAATTGAATCCCAATTTAAGCAATACTAATCTCTGGGTCCTCTTGTTTTAAACATATCCTCATTTGGAGCCACTTGTTGATTCATGGAATTACTACCAAAACAAGGTCAGGATATATACCTTGAACTTTAAGATTTAATTGTATGCAGCACAATCCTTTGCCATAATATCTATGCCTTAAAAGAGATCTCATTTAGCTCAGTGATCTCTTCTCTTGAAATCAGCCAAACACCCACTAAAAATAATATAACTTTCTTGTATTTGTTGAAATTTGTTTCCTCGTTGTCTTATATCAATTATTATCCATTAATAATGGCCATGCTCACACTTAATATTTTGCAAAGACTTTTTACTCAGTTCTTGAAAACATAACAGTGATGAAAAGTGTGCATGCATATTAATCCACAATGACTGAATTAGTTCATAATTCAGCATATTGTGCCTTATTTATCCATAAGTCATCATTTTGTGCCTTGGTATTACATGTGCACAAGACTATTTCTACTGGCATCAGAGTATTTAATTTGGATTTTACCTCATACTAAAACTGTCAACCACAATATAAATACATGTTCATAAGCAATAATGTATATAAGGGCTTGAGATATTATGTAAGTTTTTATGTGTAGATATCTGGGGACTGTTCGCTGGGTTTGAAGAAGCTTAAATTATAGTCTATTTTAACTCCATTAATTTAAAAAAAAATCTTTCAAGGGGGAATCTGAATAAAATCTGTAATTCGAAACATGATAAGGGATTTTAAGGATTATCTGCTCCCTCCAGCTCCCTGGTACTTGCATATGGGCATCACAGACAAGTCAAATTCCATTTAAATGCATTACTTATCTGGTGGCCAAATAGATCATCCTCATGCTGGCAAGCCATGTGCAGGAAATAATATTTTTAATTCCTTTAACAGGAGAAATGCTATCAAATAATGTAGGTCAGCTTTCCTCAAGCAATCATTCTGTAGGTATATTATTGGGCTACAATATCCATCATTTCCCAGTATTACAGCCAGTCCCCCATGTCTTTTCTTTTTCCTCTCTAGATTCCAGAAGCAAAGACAAAGTTTTCTTCAAATCCTTCAGCTGTTTTCCAGGCGCCATCTCGCATTCTCAGTATATGAATCTGGATCATGATCATTTTCTGTTCAACCAGCTTAAGGTTGTGAAAATGAACAGCTATGCAACTTTGTAAGTGCTGGTGAGATAAAAGTAAAGGATTATTAAAAGCAGACATAGTAATTATCAGAGTTCATGAATCTAATATGAATATGTAAATCATAAATACTTGAATCTGAATTGAAGATAGTCTAACTTACTGGAAAGAATGACCTAGATTCACAGAAATATCCTCATTACCATTAGCTAGACTTGGTTCCCATTTGAAACACTGACTTTAGCACGCAAAAAGGCAATATTTTAAGCAGTATGCTGATTCTTAAGTAAAAAAATACATTGTATAAAATGCATCATTAATTTTCCATCTCCATTAATTCATGGTCATTTTATAAGGGGTCCCTAAAACAATTTGGGTAGATTTTGAATTTTGTTACTTCTTTTCACTCATCTTTAAACGAGTCTCACCTATTTACAGACATTTTAATGCCATGTTATTGAGAATCATTACATTACAGAGAATCCATAAGTGTGAGTTTTATTTTATTTTAATTATAATTATTTTGTAAAAGTAATTAAAGCATCATAGGAATGAAAGTGCAGTTGGGCTGAGTAGCTTTAATCACTTATATTATGTCCTTCACCCACCTCCCAAGTTATTTAAACACAAACACCTACAGGGATCAACTCTTTTTTTATTTTTTCATTTAATTTCATTATTTAATTTCATTTTTAAATTTTTTACACAGCCCAACTCCCGAAAACTCTGGGCAGTTCATAGGTTAAAAACATGAAGAACAATGAAATAATACATGATAAAAACAAAGAACAAAAGATAGAACCACCCAGAATGGGACTTCAGTAACAAAGCCAGTTTTTCAGGGATCTCCAAAGCAGCAGGGTGGAGGCCATCCGGATCTCTGGGGAGGGGAATCTCATTCCAGACGGCAGGTGGTAGAGCAAAGAAGGTGCACCTCTAGAGTCCCAGTAAATGGCAATGTTTACTCAAAGGAACTAAACCACCCCAACCCTGTTGGATCAAATTCGGCTGAGCACATATTATGGGAGATAGGCACAAACCGTGCATATAGTATTCATTCTGAGTTACTTAACGTGGTTTCCATCTTCCCTTGTTTGTTACATAGCATTTAACTCTTGGAATTTAGCTCAAAAGTCATCTAGTCCTAGACCATTTCTGATAAATGGTGACCCAGCCACTGTTTATAGATTTGAAGCAAAGGTGAACCCACCACTTTATGCATCAGCCAATTCCACTATCTGATAGATCACCCAGATTTGCATCTTTAAAATATATGAAGACTATGTTCCTGTCTCTTCTCAGTTGCCTCTTTTGTAAGCTAAACATATCTAGATCCTTTCACTGTACATCAGTGTTCACTCAGCATTCACTATTTAGGGCTTGATTTCCAGAACCCGAACCATCTTTGTAACCTTCTGATCTCACTCCAATTTGTCCTTCTCCTTTGTGCTGCCCAGAACTGGATGCAGTGCTCCAGGTGGGTTCTGACCAGGGAAGAGTGGAGGAAGCAACAATTGCTTCCAATCAAACGTTGGCTGGCTTTTTTGTGGTTCTGGAAGAAAAGGAAAAACTAGAGGCTTGATACTTTTAGACCAATTATATACTTTCTTCAGAAACTTTTAATATCATATTTTGCTTCAAGCTTGTTAATATTGTTTTTTCTTTTGGTGAAGGTGTTCCCTTTGCTTATGGCTTTCTTATATCTTTGGTTCATTTTTCCCCCCTAGGCTCTTTTCCCGAGTCCTGTTGTTGGTCATGTGAGCCAAGGTGCAAGCTCCTTTATGGCTGTATGACCAACGTATAGCCCGTCTGTAACACCTACATCAACACATTCCTAAATGAAAGTCTAGTCTTTACTGTGGAGTTTAAAAAGTGGGTATGATTAAGAAGTATTACAAACCATCCTGTTTCTTCTCTAAGCCAGAGAGACCCCTAAATCATGCTATGAAATGAAAACTGGATGCTTTAAAAGTGAGGTTGCTTTATTTACTTATGTTCTGCCCATTATACAGAGCAGGTTGTTTATATCAAGGTATGCCAAATAAGAAACACAGCTAAAAATGCAACACACAGCCAGAAAATCACAGCCTCATCAATATTCCATGACTTATGTACTTGGAATTAACTGATCTTTAACAAGCACACTTTTTCCTGGAAGTTTTTTTTTCAGTCTTGACAATGTTTTCCTGAAGGCTCCATTTCCCTAAGAATTCAGTTATTAAATTCTGGAAAGAAAACTCCTCAACGGCAGAACAGAGGCAATTCACATTTTCTTGGGGGCTAGTAGCCCTTACTAGTTCGGGTTAAGTATTGAATATTGCACTAGGCCACACATTAAAGCAATGGCCAAGATAATTTATTTAATGTGTATGTAAATGTTGTAAATAGGAAAAAAAATTCCAAAAGAAAAAAGAGTGCATGCTTAATATGATTTTATTTAACATTCATAGATTTTGAGTATGCAAACTAGAACATGATTTGCCTTGAAAAAGCAAAATTATTGCTTGTTGCTAAGGAATTATGTGTTATATATGTTATAGTGTAATTTTCAGAGAGACAATTTTACTTTTTCATTATTTTGGAAGAGCATTTTTGTGCAGTATTGTAATTTTTGCTTAGACATTTTAAATACACTAGTTTTTAATTCTCATTCATTCCTAATATTGCATATATTTAAGACAGGGTTTAACATAATAATCACCCCACCTTAATGCATTGTTTCATTTACTTTTGCAGAAGTTACAATCATAGTTTGTTGCTGATTCCAGTATACTTTGGTAAGCTTTTGATGGGCACATGAACTTTCTGATTCAGGTTGGGCTTCTCATCTAGCCCAGTGATGTCCCATTTCTGGGTATACAGTACACAAGGCCCTTGCGAATTTTATACTGAAAAATTCATATTTAACATTCCCTAGTTTAAAATGTGGCAAATAACATGCAGCCAATTTTTCATATACAAACAGAAGTACAAGTACTGTATAATTTGGAGAAAATTGGCTGCAGCAAGTTGTTTTTTCATGAAAATTTTCTTAATTGTAATCATTCAGCTAAGATCTAAAAAGTTATTTACATTATCAGAAAGGTCTTAAGGGTATGTACTACTTGTGGTTTTTCGTTCTTTAAATAAGAGGCTCTCTTGCCTTCCACTAGACTAGTGCCATATCATAAACTGCTTTTGACAATATTTTATGTAGAAATCGTTTTTCCTTACAGTAAAGGGCCTGCTGCTTGAGAATTGTAGTTTCGAAATCTCCTTGAGCATGTCCCCTCCCCGCCTTTTGGAACAATCACAATAATAAGATACTTGTCTAGAAGGTAAATGACAACATTGTTCCTTCAATAGTCATGAGGCCAGTTTGTCAGATGAATCCAAGACACTGAATGGATTAGGAGGAATGGGAAGGTACAATTTGTAGAAACATGTTCCAGTTGCAATCTTTGCATGTTTAATGTTTCTAGGTGAAATTCCTATTAATTTTGCTTGACTGATCTAATTTCTTTGAACATTAATTGGTTTAATTATTTGTAAGCCTGACTTTTACTAAATGGAGGAAAGAAAATCACACTGCCTACTTGGTTACGGTTATTTTATTTCTTAAAGAAAAAATATGGCAGAACATGATATTTGTATTTTATGGAATTAGATAATTTATTAAAATGTATTTTTGTCTACACATTCTTTCTGCTGTAGTTTTTGGTCTAATGGAAATCATTTGAATACTGAAAGATTTTGATGAACTAAGTTTACACAGAAGGACAATAATATAAAGTGTCATGTACTGCTTCCTGATCTTATCTATTCAGAGTGGGAAACTACATATTTTCCTACATTCTGTACTCTCCTTTCTAACATGGAACTAGGAATGTATTCCCCCCCCCCCGCTCACATTCTAGGTGATCTGGGAATGTTCTTAAACTGTTGCCCTTTCCATCTTACGAAATAACTGATTTCTGGGAATTCTGCTAACATTGCTGATTATGAACTTTCTGGGTGCTGTCTAATTCTGGAACCCTCTTGTTTGAATTCAGAGAAGCAGGTCCATATAGGCAACGGTTTCTAATAATCAGTTATATTAGATCTTTGCTTTTTATGCAGTGTTTAGAGACAAACTCTTGCTGAGAAAAGAGGGAACATTCTGTAAAATGCAATCAATCTATACACATTTTCAAAATAGGAAGCATAATAAAGTTCTGGCTCAAGGATGATAAAATCAATTTAGGTGCAGAAAGGGACATAGAAGGATATAGGATATAAGTGAAATGAAATGAAAGTACAAATGGATCAACCACTTATTGCCAAGTTTTGTGCCTTTGTCACTCATTATGAAGTCAGTTTGGATAACTGGATATTCCAAGCAGGTAAGATACATGCCGTTTTTTATTTTGGATTCTCTGGCTACATCCAATGACAATTTTTGAAATTTTAAAATGTAAGGAATAATACTGAAGGCAAACTCAACATATTCTTGATATGGGGATACAGGTGCAAATTGGTTCATGATGAATATTAGTAAGCATTTGGTGCTTATCTATAGCTTCTTAATATGTTTCCAGCATAAAAATAACATCAGGTATGTTACTTACCTATTACAATTTTGCTGCAGAAAAATATTTTTTAAAGAACTATCAAAATGGTTGATAAAGACAGGAAATGTTGTTTTGATAAAGGATATGTCTCATTCTCCCCAGTACCAATATGATCAAGCAATAGCTGAAACTGTGTAAATAGATCACAGATATTAATTTAGAAAAGAAAAAAAACCAACCCAAGAATATTCTGAAAATATAGAAAGTTCTTAATGCATTAGCTTTATGCATCATGTATTGTGACTGCATAGCTGTAAGAATCTTTTATTGTAACCACAAGTCATATGAAACACAGAAATAATACAGAAAATGGAAAACATTTGATTGATTAAATGGAAATAAAATTATAGCCAATATTACAAAGTCTAACCAAAATTAGAATAGTAAATGTAACAAAACTTTATAAGGCTAACCATGAAATCACTGTCTACCTAGTAGCCTAGAACAGGGGTCTCCAACCTTGGCAACTTTACGACTTGTGGACTTCAACTCCCAGAATTCCTCAGCCAGCATGCTCTGGCTGAGGAATTCTGGGAGTTGAAGTCCACAAGTCGTAAAGTTGTCAAGGTTGGAGACCCCTGGCCTAGAAGGTTCATGGAAATACAGGGATACTGTGGAATATATAGAGGGTGTATCAAAAGTCCATCCCCATGACAATTTATTATATAAGTTACATTAAATATTCAAATTGGTTGCCATTTTATTCTAAACATTTCATTTATTATTTGATGCATTGCTTTTGAACTTTCTAAGTAAGGTAATATTTCTCTGAAACAATATTAATAAAACATTTTGTGATTGGCCAGTAGGGCCTGACTTTTGGTACATGTAGCCTGACTCCTGACTCTGTGTGTATAAACAGTGATATTTAATCCCATGCAATATATATTTTAAGTAAATGAAGCGCCCTGCCATTTTATTAAGCTAGAATGTAGTTGCTATGGCAATATTCATCCTGCAGCCATCACTGTGATTTGGTAGTATGAATTGTTAACATTGACAGGGGGGACTTGCTTTTAAGGGGAAAAAAGATCGTACAGTTCATTACTTACATACAAAAAGCCTGTTAAGTTAAAAGAAAGAACTAAATATTGAATCTACATAGGAGATACAGAATTCTTGACTGAACTATGTATGCAGACCTCAATATTTAGGCTGAATTTTAGAGAAGCACCAAACAATAAAGACTTTTCTTACCAGATTTATCATATATCCTTGCTGCCACCAGAATACTGTGGTGACTTCTGCTAGATATGGAGTTCTGTGTACAGTTCCTTCAAGGAATGTGTTCGGCATTGTTCTGCCCCAGCTACTGACCACAAAGAACGCAGCACATGCAAAGTCTATACAAACCTTAGTTTACTAATTAAGGACTACTAATAAGCTTTCTTAGTAGTTGTTCAAACACAAATACGGTTTAAATCAGTCTTTTCTGAACACCGGCTGTTAATTCAACTTCATTAACAGCCAGCAAGAGTCCAAGGAATAATAACTCAATTCTGAGGAAACAGTCTTTCAGATAACAGTAATCTTACTGTGGTTGGGCAAAACGCTCAGAAGCAATTTGCAGGAAAAATGACGAGAGAACAAGACCCGATCAGACTTTTCTGGAATCAAAACACGAAGGAATATGAACGAAGTTGTTTCCTGCAAATTGGCTCAGTCATCGTCATCCCTTAAATAGGCTAAGGGAGTGGCCAATTAGTCCCAAGCCTTACTCCTGAGGAGACCTCCCCCTGAGTTGGCAGCTCTGCGCGCCCGTGCATTGAGAAGAGGCTCCTCTTCTTCCTCTTCACTTATGGGAGCTTCTGGAGGTTCTGAAGGCCCTGGCTGAATCCCTGCCTCTGGCACCGAGTCCTCTCCAGCCTCCTCACTGTCCGACTCAGGTACCAGCTGCACAGGCCGCTGGCGAATCACACCAGCCTCCTTGCTGTCAGAATCAGCTACCAGCTGCACTGGCCGCTGGCAGGCCACAACAGGCATGTACCTAGTATGGGATATACTTCTCCTGAGCGTACATATTTGAGTGTGGTATACAAATTGCTTGACCACAACAAATAATCAGCAAATTATAGAACTGCCCAGATTTAGAGGCCACAAATGTAACAGTGACTAGATGGGTTACAGGTAAAGTGAAGTCAATAAGTATAGCTCTGGTGTAGCATTTCTTTTACTCTTCTCATGGCTCTAATGCTGAGCCATGCAAAATACCATGTAAACTTTATTAAAAGGGGTAATCATAGAGGCTTGTCCAGAGAATGCTGGCTCTGGCACTGTGTTACTAATTCTGTTAATGTTTTTGCTCTTTTTGAATTATGATGATTATGATGGTAGTACTGTAGTAGTATAGTACAACATACCATGTCAAATCCAGTTCCCATATTATATTTTAATCAGAGTTTTGAATATTATGGTACAGCTTGGCTTGAGAAAATGGAAATTGCAACCATCTCTTTTCATGTAAGAAACTTGGGAGTGAAAAATAGCACTCCTTCATTTTCCTTGTTCACTTTAAAAACTGAAAATGAAGATAAAAATCTGAATATTGTTTCTTCAGAGTATTTTTAGTTTTGTAGTTCATTTTTCTACATAACTAAATTTAGGGTAAGTTGTCTACTGCAAATCAGCAATTTCTCTCAATAAAAATGGGAACAGTACTGAGATTTAAAAAGATTAGTGCAGAAACAGGAATGGCAGAGCCTGAATTAACATGCAATGAAGATAAAGATGAAAACAGCATAAACATGAAGTAGTAAATAAAACAAACCAAATAGTCCCATCTTATTGTACTTAATAAAGAAAATTTATTGTAAAGGTATATCACACAATTATACATTATAGTACATATGATGATAAGGGTTTAAGTTGGTAATCAACGTAGACAAGTAGTCCTCAAATATTTGAAGGAGCTATTCTAGGAAAAAGAATGTAGGGTGTAGAATTAGACCAGAGGTCTTCAAACTTGGCAACTTTAAGACTTGTGGACTTCAACAAGTCTTAAAGTTGCCAAGTTTGGGGACCCCTGAATTAGACTGTTTCATTCAATGAAGTTAAAATAGTATAATACATTGCTAATATAATAGCAAATCTCTCACTTTCCAATGAAGATATGCCCAAACTACAAGTCAAACCTGAAATACCACACATTTTAAGATTTTATGAATACCTGCTTTGCTAACTCAGAACATCAGGTTATTTTTATTATATTATCAGTGTTATGTAGGTTTTTTTTGTTTAAATTTATTTTCAGCAAAGAAAGCTTCCTGACAATACAACTGAAAAGGAAGCCTATTAAATCCCAAAAGCTTCTCAGTGAGAATATAACAATTTGAAGTCAATTTCACTTTAATCAATTTTGAGAATTATCTCACCCTATTCCCTAAAGTTTTGCTACTTTAACATGATTAATTCCAGTTAAGATATATAGCAAACTGCAGCAAAAGGCTCTAACATCTCCTTGTGACCATGTGCATTTAAAGAAGAGAAATATATGAACCTAGGGAAAAGCAAGACTTGTTCCTTCAACAGAATACTATAGTTTAGTATTATATCTGAACTAGTCTATCATTATACTTATCCATTTAATCTCAATCCCAGAGGCTGGCAATCCATATCCACAGGTTATATTAAACTGCAAAATTATTACCGGAAACTTTCTGTGATAAGTAACTTCTGTACTAAACCTGCAACTTAAATCATCGTATGCTATCTTTTAACTGTCACAGCATACCACTAGCTGCCACTAATATCTGACAGGTGAACTTAAAACTGATTTTTAAAAAAGCGTTTTCTTAAAAAAATATTTAAAAATGCTTTATTTTTAAAAATAAAAAAACTTGGTTGAAACATTGATTTGTAGCACTCAAGTTAACTTAGTCTCTACAATGTAAACAGGCATCTGGACACAAGGAATTTGGGCCATTATCTTTATTCAAGCTTTATGTAGCTTTTTCAGTCCACATCACTGTTCATCATTCAGTATTCCCATATGCTTATTTGTAAGGAAGTCCAGAAAGGGAATGTTACAGATAGCTTGGTGAATGTTCATCATTGTGATCTCTCTTGGAATTCTGCAGAGAGAAAATGCAGATGGAATGTAACCTTTGAAGCATTTATATGCTACTTGATGAAGCAACAATAACAACATTTATAAGGAAGAAGTCCAACTTTCCCCAGCCTGATGTCCTCCAGACTTGTTGGATTGTACTTCCTTTTAGTCACAATGAGCAGCAGATAAAGGAATTTGTGTTCCAATATTTCTGGAATATCAGGCAAATAAAGACAGCTATATATGTGCTTTAAGCGCACTATAGTTGTCATAATAAACAATTGCTTCAATTATCATTAACTATTTCAGCTTCCTTACAATTATATAAGTAGTACTTTATTTAAAAAACCCAACATAGACATAGTTTAAAAATTATCTACATATTTAAAACAGATCATATAGGAATATAAAAAGTTATTTTATATCATGTAAAACTATTCTGTGTATCAAATTCAGTTATATTTTACTTTGACTGGTAACAGATTCTTGGAGTTTGTCTTTTCTTTCATTTGCCCCGATTCCTTACCAATTAAAAATGAGGGATGAACCTGGAAATTTCTACATGGGAAGCAAGTTATTTATACTGAGCAACAATCCTCTTCAAGCCATTTCTGAGGATGAAATCTGAAGACGTTGTTCAGCACTTCCATGTTCCCCTGCTTTTTTTCTCTCCTATGGCCAGTGAAACCATTGTTAAGAACTGCTCAGTTTCAAAAATAGTTTCTAACCTAATATTGGGAGAGGGTAAGATAAAATCCCAAACACAAAACAATTGAGCCAAAACATGGAACCCTTGTCCTTGCTCAGGAGTCTTTTGGAAATCTACTATATTTAATAGTGCTATTCAATTTTAATATATTTTCTCTAAAGCAGGGGAATGTAGAATCTGGATTTGTACCTCATTTGCAGTTCCCAGAACACAATTTGGCAATCAAAATGACAAAACAAGGGTAGGAATATTGGAAGATATGAACTTTGGAGAGAACTTTATAAAATGGATAAGATTGATTTATACTTCATGGAAAGTACAAATAATGGTATAAGAATGGTATAGGAATGGAACAGTATAGGGTTCCCTGCTTGAGCTGGAGTTGGACTAGAAGACCTCCCAGATCCCTTCCAACTCTGTTATTCTCTTAACAACTCTTAATTGTCATTGAAGTTTTAACAAAACTCAGTGAGATACAAGCGAGGGATGCCAACTATCTTTTGTTTATTTTAGTGCTGTGGTGGCGCAGTAGTTAGAATGCAGTAATACAGGCTAATTCTGCTGACTGTCAACAGTTCGATTCTCACCGGCTCAAGGTTGACTCAGCCTTCCATCCTTCCGAGGTCAGTAAAATGAGGACCCAGACAGTATTCATCCAATTTTCTCATTTTATCTTATATATTATTTCAAGAATAGCAATAACAATAGCACTTAGCCTGCACCTTCTACTCTTTCTTTTTATTCTTCCATCTTTGAATTAGTTTTCCTATTATAGCAATAGCAATAGGACTTAAACTTATATACCGCTTCACAGTGATTTACAGTCTTCTCTAAGCGGTTTACAGAGACAGCATATTGTCCCCAACAATCTGGGTCCTCATTTTATCGACCTTGGAAGGATGGAAAGCTGAGTCAACCTTGAGCCAGTTAATATAGATATATTTAGAATGTAGATGTGAAAGTTAAACAAGTATACCTGTTTCGAGGAGCTGCTTGGTAGCCAATCGCCAGTGCTTCTCTTAGAATGTCACTGACCAACTGTTCTGTAGCCTGTTGTAGAATGCATTTCAGAAATAAATAATGTAAACATGGATGAATGTTTTTAAGTACAGAGGACATATTTCAGAGTATTTTATACCTCAGAATTCTGTGCATAAACTAAAACCAAAGTAGCCTATGGTGCATTTCTTCAAATTGTTCTACAAATTCAGAAACATAACATTGAGAAAGCTCTGGATCCCATCAAGTAAAATGGCTTCTTCTCTGTTGCTGCTTCTACTCCTACCTGCTGGAATACCGTCCCCTGGAGGTTTGTCTACTCCCAGTCATACTGTCCTCTAGAAAACTGCCTTCCCCAATACCAGGTGCAAAAGTCCAGCAATTGTCTAACTCCCAACTGTCTAATCCCAACTGGTCAAAGTTAGGTTGTGGAAAAAATTTATATTTCCCCCCCCCAATGTATTGTATTTCTGCATTTGGTTTTGTATTACTACAGTATTGCTGTATGCTACTTTGAGTCTTTTGATCTGACAGCTTAATACATTCAATAAACCATAAATTATTATTAAAATAAAGATACCACAAGACACTATTATCCTTGTTCTACCTGCAGCCAATACCTCTCACAGCTTAAGTTAAACTTCTGTATTTAATTTGTCTATGATTAAGACTATTTTAACACTAAGAATTTTGTTAACAGCTTACCTTTAAAATCATATCTTCTATTATAAAAGCATATATATTTTTGTGAAGTTCCACAGGTGGAAAGGAAATTCCTACCTATAAAATAAGACGACATGTTCATAATTAACTTCACAGACATGTATCTTCTTCAGAAGTTAAAATAACTCTTAGAACTGGTGATAACAGTTACACTTAAAATTCAATAGGCATAGACTGCTATATGTTCATAGAATTGTAGTCGTTGGAAAATTAGCATTTTGTTCTGAAACTTTAAAGCTGTGTCCTTAATAAGCTTGCTGTACAAAATGCAGCCATTCTAAACAGAATAGAATTTGATTATAATGTGCAAAAATAACAAAGTTTTTCTTCTGATGCCTACAGTTACAAGAAAAAGTATGTGAACCCCTTGGGATTACGTGGAGTTTTGCATGAATTGGTCATAAAATGTGCTCTGAACGTCATCTAAGTCACAACAATAGAAAAACACAGTCTGCTTAAAATAATACTACACAAACATTAGATGTTGCCATGGTTTAATTGAACATAACATGTAAACATTCATAGTGCAGGGAGGAAAAAGTATGTGAGCCCCTAGCCTAATGACTTCTCCAAGAGCTAATTGGAGCCAGGAGTGAGCCAACCTTGACTCCAATCAGTGTGATGATATTGGATGTGTGGCTGACAGCTGTCCTGCCCTTTAAAAACACACACCTGGTTTGGGTTTACTGGTTTCAAGAAGCACTGTCTGATTTGAACCATGCCTCGCAGAAAAGAGCTCTCAGAAGACCTACGATCAAGA
>QLTV01003659.1:77983-131471 GCA_003457575.1 Thermophis baileyi
CCTTCTGGAGTGGCCCAGTCAGAGTCCTGACCTCAACCCGATTGAAATGCTGTGGCATGACCTTAAGAGAGCGATTCACACCAGACCTCCCAAGAATATTGCTACACTGAAACAGTTTTGTGAAGAGGAGTGGTCCAAAGTTTCTCCAGATCGTTGTGCAGGTCTGATATGCAACTCCAGGAAACGTTTGGTTGAGGTTATTGCTGCCAAAGGAGGGTCAACCAGTTATTAAGTCCAAAGGTTCACATACTTTTTCCTCCCTGTGAATGTTTACATGTTATGTTCAATTAAACCATGGCAACATCTAATGTTTGTGTAGTATTATTTTAAGCAGACTGTGTTTTTCTATTGTTGTGACTTAGATGACGTTCAGAGCACATTTTATGACCAATTCATGCAAAACTCCACGTAATCCCAAGGGGTTCACATACTTTTTCTTGCAACTGTAAGTACTGGACTGCTTTAAAATTACACTTCCTAAATATTTCTGATAGGATTCAGAAATATTTGAAGGATTCTGAATTTGTAAACTGAAGAATCACTAAATACATATAGATTTTGTGTATGTTTGTGTGTGTGTGCATGTGCGCATGCATGAATGTGTGCCTGCAGATAAGACGAATCATATTCAGTTCTACTTTATCTTCTGGAAAGAATCTTGCAACTTTGGCACATCAGGTGGACTAAAATTATTATAAAAAGGTAGGATGATTATGGAATTTAAAATTCAACATTTGCTGTTTTTTTAGTGCAACTGCAGTCCTCCCTATCCCCCCCAGGTAAGAATTTGAACCAATTACTTTGGGGTCCAGATAATGCTGATTGTAGAAGAATGTTTGAGTGCTTAGCTGGGGTTTTAAGTCTGACGACTGACAGTTCTGCAGCAAGTTTGTGATCCTTATTTCCTAGAACTGAACATTTTTATTAGCAATTGTGAAAGCAATTGGGGAACAAAACTATAAAAGGATATTCAAGATTGGGGAATAAAACTATAAAAGGATATTCAAGACTTTCTAGCTTGTTGAAGAGAAAGGTAAGGCAACTTGCAACCATTCTAAATATTACATATATTACACTCTGAAAACCTCAAGATAATGAAAAAGTTATCTTTTAAAAATTATTTTATTTACCTGTTGAGCAGTCTCACGCACATACTCGGATGCAGACTGTGGTGCTAAGTAGAATTTGGCCTCTTCTTGTGTTTCTTCCTGTTCCTTTTTAATGTTTATTTTCAGAGGTTCAGTAATGTTAAGAATGTCTACTTCCTCATCATTGTCAGATTCTTGTTTAAGGAGCTGCTCTAGTTCTATAAGCTTTCGACAGAGCTCTTCCCCAGTGGTGTAAGAAGATGAGCATTCTTTTCCATGTAAAGCAATTAGGCACAGAAGACAGGATTAGCAAATAATTTATATAAAGTGACATGCAGTTCATTGCAAATCAAACAAATTATAGTTGCTATGATCAGAAACCTAAACTTCCAATTCTCTACTATCCATATATCTCTCAAGTTTCAATCATTATATCAAAAGAGAAACCATTAACAATATTAACAAAAATATTTGTAAATTCAGAATTGTTAGTTTTGGGGTTGAAGAAATGGAGCACACTCAATTCAATAAAGTATGAATGTGTATCTGTATCTATTTCTGTTTATGTAACAGTCACTAATAAGAATATTAATATGTCCCTGACAACTATGATGAGTAGTCCATACCACTGGGTTTTAAAAAAAATCTGTTTATCATATTTCCCTTGTTTCAGGACCAAAATAACATTTATTTCATTTATTGATTCATTCACTGATTTATTAATTGATTCATTCACTCATTTCTCCTGACTCTCCCCAACCAGTCCCAAATAATCAGAAGACAATCCCCCACTTTATAGGAAAACTGTTAAATATAGCATTTTTATACATGGTCCTAGAAACACATATTGAATCATCCAGGCAAAACTGATGCTGGCTTCAGGAGACAAAGATGGAAACCTAATCCTATAATTTATTTTCATTCTACAAATTATGCCAAAATAAGCCCTTTGAGGTTCTGAAATTAGACTCTTTACCTGGCTCATTGTCTATTTGTGTCAGCACATCCTCTATGGAATCCTCATTCCTAAAAGCTTCTGGATCAGGTGGTGTATAGCCATGGAAGCGACACCAGTGTACAACCTGCTTTGTTTTCAGAGGCACAATGCTGTGAAATTTAGGATACTTTTCTATGATTTCTTGAAGGATTTTACGTATTGTCAAGGCTCTTTGCCACTGCAGATGAAAAAAGAAAGAAGAAAAACAAATAGAATCAAATATGTATATCTTTCATTATAGTTACATTATAATCTTTTATATCAATGGATCTGTATGCACTGTAAGAGCTAAGTAAAAAACTGTAGATAACTGTTATCTCCCAGATGGTGACCAGGTGATCCTCTACTGCTTAATTGCTGCTGGTCAAAGTCACATACAGCAACAATGGAACCTGTGTGCGTATGTCTGTGTGCACATGTGAAATTGTTCCAAACAGATGACTTCTGTTAATAGATGATCTCACAGTTCTAGCCATTCTATATTTTGTCTTTGTGGCTCTAAAATAGGGTACATCTAATAAATAAGAACAAAAATAACATCAAATAAAGAGTTATACTTCTATGCTTCTAAAAGCTCAGGAATAGAAAACTTTTAGGGCAAATTCAATTTTTTGTTTTCAGTTTGTTACATCAGAGGACAGTACAATCTATCCTGGAATGCTTCCTCATTTTTCATCACGGTGCTCGCAACAGAAGGGTCATTTTGTCAAGCAGAAAACAGACATTAAAAGCAAATTAAAAAACCCTTGGAAGTATGACAACATAAAGGCAACATTGGGAAAAAGTTGCTATTTTGTCACACAAAAGATCTGGATTGTATAATGTTAAGACAGGACATGGAACTTTAAGTTCAGTTACATTTTATTTAGCCAAGTATTAGTAAATCTCTGCAAAGATGGCTATGTATTAAATGCAAGAGATAAATTTTTAATAATTTCTAGGGATTTTAAAAATCACCAGATTTCTGAGGGACGGCTTTCAGTCATACATTTCCCCGAGGCTGAAATTCAGCTTTATAGAATACATTAAAATTACCTCAGCAGCTCTTCGTTTTCCAATATTCCAGGTATAATATTGTTCCACAGAACTGGCACAGAAAGGATTGGCATCCTCAGCTAAAAAAACAAAGAAAGGAACACTAAAAGCTTTAGATTTTTAATAACCATGGAAATTAATATATTATATGCCAAGCTATTTCTGAACATCTTCTCAGAACATAGTTTAAATCAAAATATGCTGCTTATTAATAAAATGAGGAAGTGCTTTATGGAAAAAACTAAAAAGCCTTTTACTCCGATTTAAAACAGATATTAGAAAGAACATTAAGAGATATTACCATAGCTATTTGAACAACAGGTAAATATCAGGGGTGGTATTTGTGACATAAGACAATTTTCTAGCCTTTTGGAATTACTCAGAAAGATGGAAGCTTTTGAACATAAAAAACATCTGAGAAACAAATTACTATAAATGATTTGGAGAAGGGAAAAGTAGGAGCCTGAAGGAACCCCAGTATGAAAACTAG
Source organism: Thermophis baileyi (assembly GCA_003457575.1). Classification (NCBI taxonomy): domain Eukaryota; kingdom Metazoa; phylum Chordata; class Lepidosauria; order Squamata; family Dipsadidae; genus Thermophis; species Thermophis baileyi. The sequence goes on from QLTV01003659.1 coordinate 81,594, forward strand.
GCACATGCATTGGTTTGTTTACTTCAGGAATACCAAGTCTCAGCATGTAAAGTGCCAATTGCTATTAAACCACCTATTTTATGTATTTTCATGTGGATGAAAATAAAGCCAGCCATAGCTGAATAACTCAACAGCTGTTTCCTCATCGTTAAGATACAGCTCATCTAAGTAACACTGCAAAAATCAGGAGTTGGATTTGGGCTAGGAGCGTGATTCAACTCTCCCATAATGGTTTTTTTTTTTTTTACAGAGAATATATGATTATGTAGTGCGTCGTATGCGATTTCAAAAAGGTGCTTGGAACACTTAATGCTGCAAATGTAATAATACATGTCTGTAATCTTTAATCTGTAATCTCTTTGAAGCTACATTATTTCTCGAGCTGACCTGGCAGCTACAGAGGACAGCTATCTATTCCCAAGGAAAAATAAATGATTGCATCAAGCAGATATGGTTGGGTGCTACGTCTGTGCTCCTGCATATTGAAGAGCTGAGGTGGCGCAGTGGTTAGAGTGCAGTACTGCAGGCTACTTCTGCTGACTGCTAGCTGCAGTTCGGCAGTTCAAATCTCACCGGCTCAAGGTTGACTCAGCCTTCCATCCTTCCGAGGTGGGTAAAATGAGGACCCAAATTGTTGGGGGCAATATGCTGACTCTGTGAACCGCTTAGAGAGGGCTGTAAAACACTGTAAAGCGGTATATAAGTCTAAGTGCTCCTGCATATTCCAATCCACCTTCTTGAAATCACTTACAAAGCACTGCATAGCCCACTAGACTATATAAAACTATTGTCCTTTTAGTTGTCCTGTATGTCAAAAAGCAGATCAAAGTGGGAGAGGAATCTCTTTTAAATCCTTTGAGTCAGAGGGACTGGTCTCATGGATCAGATTAAACCTGAGTGTGCAATAGCAACAGCATTTAGGCTTATATTGTGCCCCATAGTGCTTTACAACACTCTCTGGATGCCTTACAATGTAGAAGCATTTTTTGCATATAGCCCTCAACAATCTGGGTCCTCTTTTTACGAACCTCAGAAGGATGAAAGGCTGAGTCAACCTTGAGCCCCATCCGGATTGAACTCCAGGCTGCGGGCAGAGTTTGCCTGCAATACTGCACTGGAAGTTTTGATTTCAGAAATACTAGTTTCCCATTCCCATTCCTCATAAAGAGGAGAGTTAAAAATGCTAGACTGTCTCTGGTGTCTTTCAGAATATCAGCAAAAATGGGAACACTTTCTGAATGCTTGTTATCCTTCAGAATTAAAAAAAAAACACAATACAAGCTTTGTAAGTGGAACAAGAAAATGGAAACTAGTGTTCTGATGGTTGAAATGGAAATCAATCAGCATTATTGTAATTCACTGCCCTCATGTACACTAGGAAGAATATGACATTTAGCCAAACATTTAAAAAAATGCTGAGGAAAAGATATGGAACTCAGTTAGCAGGAATAATCTTGACATGAAAAAATGGATATATAAAAACAGGAAATTGTAAGAGATTTTCCCATGGTTAACATTTTCCCATGGTTAACGTGGACAAAGCCACATAATATTTCAAGCATTCTAAAGTTTGATGTATTTATAATTATCAAAGTTAATGTTTACAGTTTTACACACTTAATAAAGTTCGTTGGGTAAGTTCTGAGTAATCCTATGATTACAATCCTAATTGCTTCTTATGCCACCCCCTTGGGGTGCATAATGTTTCTGTTGCCCCCTTAGTGTCTAACACCCCTCTTGATAATGCAAACACCTTTCATTAGGGGGCAGTTTCGCCCATTTTGAGAAACACTGCTCTATAGCAAATGCAGGCAGATGGACCAATGGCCATACTTAGTATGAATTGAGCATATTACACCAAAAAATGACTGTTAAACAATGTTTTCATTACTTCTCTCAGCAATTAATGGAACATTCTTCACAATTGCTGTCAAAAGTTGCGGGAGGTTGTCTAAATATTCTTCTCTGTAAAAAATAAAGAGGTGGCATTTAATATAGAATTTATTTATTATAGCATAGTACAGTGCTTTTTACACTGCTTCTACTGTACAAAGAACATGCATGTACAGATACTGCTGGATTACTGCCTATAGAGCACAAAGGGAAATCTCTGTGTACATAAAGACAGTGATGTTTGGAGAAACATTTTCAAACCTTTCTCAGCTTTTACATTTTTATATTTTACATTTTTTTCCAAGGGGAGGGCAGTGTTAAGCTTACACAAACATGATATGAAATAAAGAAAAAAGTTGTATTATAAGCTTCTACTAAGCTTTTTTAAAATAGGAAATTATGCTGTCGTAATTTGGTTTGCAATAAAGGGAGGAGTCTGTGAGGATCATAACAGAAGTTTCTTACCTCAGGTCTATAGCTGGATATAGCTATTTATATAGCTTGATATGGCTCTTAACGTTTGAGACAAAGATAAATCTGAACAAACAAGATAACTAGTTTCTATGGATCCAGTGCTCCATCTAAAATGTAGTATATCCACTGCAACTGATGTGCAAACTGATCAGTGTAATTTTAATGTGCATCTGTGAAGTATTTCATACCAAGACCTTAATATACTGTGATCTATCCAATATCCACTATAAAATCTCAACTGCTTGGATTGAACAAAATTAAATAATTCTCTTGAAGAAATTTCATTTCAACATTAATAGGGGTGGAACTCCCAACAAATTCAAGTGGCTCATAAAAATATAACCAGGGGTGGGTTCCTCCCAGTTCGGACTGGATCGCCCAAACCGTTAGCGACCCGCTGGTGACGTCACGGATCCGGTTTGGTCGGTGCCGGTCCGTGGGCGCCGCCATCTTTTTTTTGGGAACTTTTTGTGAAATTTTTACTGTTTTTCCTGTTCTGCTGCTTGAAAAAAGGCCCTCCCGCCTGCCCCTGGGTTTATACTGAACTTTATTCCTTGCTGGAAGCACAGCTGATCAGCTCCTCAGCTGTGTTTCGGGCTGATTGCAGCTACTGAGCATGTGCGGAAGCCAAATCACGCAAGGGAACACGCGCACAAACGCGAGCGGAGATAGCGCGAGCACGCAAAACATCGCGATGCGAACCGGTGGGGAAGGTAAGTGGAACCCACCCCTGAATATAACCCATATTTTTTACAACACCAATTGCTCCCTGTAGTAAGTTATTTTAACTTCACAAAAATAATTACCCAATGGAATAATTTCCAAGTTCTGAACTTTCCTCTGTTTTTATTGTCGCCTGAGCATCCTGAGAGACTGGAATACTGCAGCTCTGCCCTGTTGCATCAGGCTCCAGCTTCACTTTAAAAGATAATAGAATATTTTTAAAAAAACATTTGTTAGGCAAATGAAAGGCAATGATAGTCTTCTGTTTCAGACAATTAGGAAGAAAAACTACAGGTAGTCCTTAAATTACAATAGTTCATTTAGTGACTGTTTGAAGTTACGACGACACTGGAAAAAAGTGACTTATGACAGTTTTCACACTTACGACTGTTGCAGCATCCCCATGGTCACGTGATCAAAATTCAGATGCTTGGCAATTGGTTCATATTTATGACAATTGCAGTGTCCCGGGGTCATGTGGTCACCTTTGGTGATCTTCTGACAAACAAAGTCAATGGGAAATCCAGATTCACTTAACAACCATGTTACTAAGTTAACAATTGCAGTGATTCACTTAACAACTGTGGCATGAGAAGTCATAAAATGGGGCAAAATTCACTTAACAACTGTCTCATTTAGCAACAGAAATTTTGGGCTCAACTGTGATAGTAAGTCGAGGACTACTTGTAGTTTTTCTGAGGGAGGAAAGCAGAGATTTTAAAGAGGAATCCTGGCACCACAATAAAGTATTATTTATTGACTTATTTATCAATCAATCAATCAAATTTTGAACCACCTATCTCCCTCACAGAGTAGTAAGTGTAAGTTTATGGCAGGAAAAAATACAATGTAAAAGGTCTACATTTCAAAACCTATTTTTTGGGGGGTTGTTGCTTTTTGTGTAGTAAAACTGCCTTAGTACTATCTTTGGTCTCCAAGTGAAAGTACCATTATACTTTTAGAGATGCCCAAAAAGATTTCTTGATGTCAATACCTTCATCAAGTTGAATGCTTTATCACCTGAATCCTGCTTCACTTGCATAATCATACTGCGGAACAGCTGATGGCTAATAAAAAGCATTTGAAAGGGGCGTTTCCACTAAATGCAAAGGTGCAAGTGAAGCAACTTTCTTAGCTTAGATAACCCTGGCTATCTGAGCAAGTAGGTATGCAGGCATATTCGGTTCGTTGGTGGTGCCAATGAGAATATTTGCAGAGGTATCCACACACACAACCAGAGAAAGCCTCTGAAGCAGCCACATCAAACCCTTTAATGCAGGGGTCCCCAAACTTGGCAACTTTAAGACTTGTGGACTTCAACTCCCAGAATTCTCCAGCCAGAATTCTGGGAGTTGAAGTCCACAAGTCTTAAAGTTGCCAAGTTTGAAGATCTCTGCTTTAATGCTTTCATGTTTCAAGAAGTGGGACTCTGCTGATATCTCAAAGGTGCTTTTTTTCTTCAAAAGGCTACTGGACTGTTTTTTCTTTGAAAAAAACCTTTGAGACAACTATGATCTGGATGATTGAGAATCTCCACAGGCATTTACACTCTGCTGATACCAATGCGCTTTGCAAAGTACCCCTTCTGAATGCTTTGCACAATCCCACTGACTAATTTCCTTAAAAATAACTATTATAAATTTCTTAAATATGTCATGAATAGTGGCTAATCATATACTCATTTCCAAGGCTTCATTATGACAATGGGCAATTCTACCTTTTGTAACAGTCACTTCAGGAGTGCTTGGGACAACTACACTAGTTGTAGTCATGGGTGTAACAGCCGTTGCTTTGCTGGAAGAAACCGACTGTATCACTGAAAGAGAAAAAGAATATTGGTAATGTAGACAAATACTGTATGCTTCACTTTTAACACTTTTTCATTTTTGTTGCTAAATTACTTCAATCATTTTAGCAGAAAATGGAAATTTTAACAATGGCTTTTTGCAACAGCTCTATACATGTTATCTGAACATTTTTAAAATCTGTTCTTTGTAAAACATTTTTTCTGATTTTACCTGGATCTCACAAACCATGTTCTCACTATTATGCATAATCTGGTGTTGGTTTTAATAATGATAATACGGGACATTAAAATTGTAAGTGTGTATTAGTTATCAGTGTCAATAGGATGTGATATGCACGGCATCAAATGTTGTGCTCCAGACAATTTAAAGTCTGCTCGCCACTAGAGCCAAAGTTTTCCAATTCTTTGCTGTGCAATAGATCCAGAAAGCTTAGAAGAGAGAAGCCTGCAATATTGAAAAAGAGATTTAGGCAATGTCTTGTCAACTACATCCTACCTTTGTTCACAGGCATCAGTATAGTTTGGACTCCTCCAGAAGCATTGCTGGCACCAAGTTGTTTGAGTTGGCTGGGTACTGTCAAAACAGCCTGTTGTGGGCTGTTCTGGTTGGAGTGGATCTTTAGCAACCCTACATTAGAAATGTATTTAAATGAATTATTTCTTTCTTTCACATAGAACGAAGAAGATAAAAAGGAAGCACTCCTATCTATGTATCACTATGGAGAACTAGGTCTAGTGCTAGATCTCTCCCCTTCTACCAAGAACAACTGGAACTGGCCCTAGTGGAGAATTACAATATCATACCTTCCACACACCCCCAACCCACAAAATATGTCCAAAACTGGTATTAAGGGCTACTGAGAGATCCAAGAGGACCACCAGGGATGCCTTATGTCAATATATAAGGATGCCCATTTCGCACAAGGTAAGATCTGATTATTTGACAAGATGAGATTGAGGTTTTGCTTCTCAACCAAGAAGCTAAAGAAGCTGAAACATCTTCAAGGAAACACAAAGTCCAGTTGCCTTTCGAAAGAGTACCTTTTGGACAACCATGACCTGGATGTCTGAGAATCTCCATAGACATTTGGCTCAATTGATTTCACTCTGTTTCCTAAGAAGATCTTGTACTGCTTAAACTCCAAGAGTTTCTCAGAAAACCAATGGGCTTTCCAGGATCCACATTCAAGAGAAAGTCAATCTTAGTGTTTAAGAGATTGCAGAATCTGGTGGAACTGCATGAGCTGATATTTGGGGAACAACATGTCCAATTAACAAAACGTTGTATGTAGTATTCAACTAGGCATCAATCTTGTTCAAGAATTGATGCTTGGGCTTCTACAATATTTTTTTGAATCAATTAACCCAAGTAAAGCTTGCACCCGTATATATTTCAGATCATACACCAGTGGGTTTTGTGTTTAGTTTGGATAAAAGCATCCCATTGAATAATTCAATCTTTTAGTTCTAGATTACCTGATACTGCTGTTTTTGTGGATGCTGGTGCTGGGGTGGTGACCCAAGAAGCAATGCTTACAACTGTGGAGGAACTTGTTTTATTAGGTGCAACTGATGCTGCTTGCCCATGATTGGCGACAACCTGCTGTTGCTGCCCAGATGCCTTCACAATGGGGCCTGCAGATGAAGGGGAGCTAGAGCTTGCACTGTCTGCTTGCTGTGTTAAAAAAAAACAGGGAGAGTGGAAAACACATTTTTCAGCTTAATGATCCAACAAAGAAAATAAAAGGAAAAAAAAATATTCTAAACAAATTATGAATTAATTATTCCTAAGCTATGCATATACAATATTTTTAGTTGAGAGTTAGAAAAGCAAGGGGGTCCAGTTCTATTGTATATAACATTTACAGTATTTTCGTAGTGCATTGTCAGTTTCAAGATTTCATACACTTCTCTACTTTTTACTAATAGCACCCCTGCGTTTCCACCACAAGCCCATTTTACAAGAGTGAAAAGGGAGTATTTTTTCTTTTCCTTCTGATAGCATTTTTTGCATAGTTTAGTGCCAGGACATAGTCTCAAGTCTTCTGATGCAATCATCTCAATTAAGCTATGCAGGACTACAGCAAATTACAGTCTGGATGGGAGCTTGTCTGGGAACCCCAACAGACACTTTCTTGAGTACCATGAACAAAAAAAGGAGGAAATCCAAATAATAAAATACAAAAACATTCTCTATAAACATAGTACGAGGGCAAGTATGCCAGAGGTCTCTTGTAAATGCTAACATTTTTTTCACACAGCAGGATGGATACTTAACACTTAAGTAACTTTGATTTCCAGCGAGTAAGAAGTTGATTCTTCCCCCGCATAACAACTCTGTAATGCATTTGAAGTCTGACATGCAAATCAAGCAATACTGGACCTCACCTGGGGAACACCATTTGATGCAAGTGTCACAGCTGAAGTTGTTGCTGCAGTGATCACCCCGCCTGATACTCTCAGCACAGTGGTGCCGGGTTTTGAGAGCTGTGATGATGCTGGTAATGATTTCAGTGTATTGTCTGATATTTTCATGAGTGAAGCTTGCCCGCTGGAAGCTGCCTTTAAATTTGTAAATGAGTTAAAATAGAAACAATATTTTTATAAAGCAGATAGTAGTAGGAGAATAGAACTAGTAGGAGAATAGAAAAGATACAAACATTCATGATGTTTTAAACAATACCTCAGTGTATATGCAGGTGTTCAATTTTGCTACATCTTCTAGATTATAGAGATACTGTCAGGAACAGTTTGTGAAGAATAAATGAAAATTATTATGGAGGATTAAAAGTGCTGGTTTGTATCTCAGGGTACTTTTTTTGAATGCCACATGATATTAAAGCAGGGATAAAAGAAACATTCTAGGTCTGTGTTAAAATTGAATCCTTTCCTTTTCAGTCAAAGTAGAAATCACGTAACAAACGTATGTTATGAACTGTTTATTTCAAATGAAATACAGATTTTGAAGATTAAGAATAAGATCCAAGAGTCAGAAAGGACATTAGTCGTCAATTCCCTACACCGTGCTGGATCCATGAGCCTTTCTGATAATGATCCTCCATTCTGTGTTTGAAGATTTCCAGTGAAGAATTACCTCTTCAACTTTTCAGTGTGTTCCACTGTCTAACAGTTCATATAGTTAGGTTTCTCCTAAAATCTAAATTGAACATGTTTCTTTGCACTTTTAACCCATTTGTTCTGGTCCTGCACTCTCAGTAGATAAGAAATGTACTTTCTTTTTATGTGACAGCTCTTTAGATATTTGAAGATAATAAGGTTTCTTAGCCCAGCTTCTCCCAACCTGGGGTTCTTTAAATGTGTTGAACTAAAACTCCCAAAAGTCCTAGTCACCACTCAGATTGGGAAAGGCTGAGCTAATCTTTTGCCCATCTGTCTTTCTACTACAAATTTCCTTCCTCATATTCTTCTTCCATTAAGGGGCAATTTGGAAGGAACATTTTTTTACTATTGAAAAACTACATGAGAGGAAAAGGCTCAGCATGGCTTTCTCCTTCTCTATTGTCCATTGTTCAAACCATTGGCCTGTCTTAATTCTTTTTCAAGCATTTTCATTTGAAAATAGAAATGGGAGAGTTCAACCCAAATATACTGCATAAATATCTCATGGAGAACATAAATATTTTATGGATATATGGATATATTACCAACTTTTAATAGTTGGTAACAACAAAAATAAAATAAACAAAACCAAAACAACTTTTCAGAGTTTTGCATTCTGTTTCTTAAGATCTGTCTTGCCCAACCAAAGAATGTATTAAAATTAACCATTCAGACATACAGATTAGTATTTACACATTATTGTTGATGTACATGTATATATTAAAATCAATCATTCAGACATTTATTTTATTAACCAGGCTTCTAAAAGATACATTAATACATTACCATAAAATACAGAAGTGACTTGCTACAGAATGCAAAACAGTTGCACTTTGCATTAAGTCCTTCGGGAGTATCTAGAACAGTGGTTCCCAACGTGGGGCCCACGCCCTACAGGGGGACAATTTGATTTTTAATGGGGGCAATTGGAACCTTGTTTAAACCAAGTTAATGGCCTTTTAGGCTTTCCCGTGTGAGTAGGTTCACTTTTTGAATAGTAAGAATTATATGTCACGGGGGGGGGATATCAGGATTTTAGAGATGCTTAGGTGGGGCATGGCCAAAAAAAGGTTGGGAACCACTGATCTAGAACAATCAGCATCTAAATCGAAGCACCAGAGTTACCTGTGCAAATAAGGTGGCAGTTTTGTGTCCAGTTATAACTTTCAGAGCTTGCTGTCCTTGGGAAGATGACGTTCCAGCACTTGTATTACCTTGGATAACAGTCCCTGATGTCACCTGTTTTGCTGTAGTCTGGTGAGGTGGCTGGCCAACTAAAAAAGTGCCCTGCACCAAAAAATTAATATCTGCATTGAAGATATAGTAAGTAATAGCCATTGTCCCTTAAATTGTGAAACCCTAAACTGTTTTTCTTTTCTAGTTCCACTTAAAATTAGTCAGGGTCATATCACAATACCTACTTTTAAGTAGTGTCTATCAGATTTTATTTAAAAAAAACCTTAAGTAATCATGCCAGTTAACAGCAAAAGTAACAGCCTCAAATCACTTAGACAAACGATTGCTATCATATATTAAACATTGTACAAAAGAGCACTGCTGCACCTGTGATTTAGCTTCCATGGTAACTGATAGGCCCCTTGTATCCCTTTCTTAAAATATTCAGATTCTTTCAATTTTAAAGGGAAAGCCAGCATGCTATCAACCCCCTAGTTTCAACTTCATTTCCATGAATGCTTCTGTGTAAAGAAATGCTTTACCATGAATGCTTCTGATTGTAAAGAAAAACAATCAGTGGTTGAAGCATGTAGGTAGTATCTGCTTTCCCGGTAATCATAAGAGGGGGAACTGGTAGGAAGCATCTTCGTTACTTTGCCTTTGTTGGGAGGATGCCTGCTGTAAGTCATCATTATGGAAATGAGGATAATGTGAACAATAGAAGTGTTATTTGTAGAGACCAGAACCAAGAAAACCAATTCCTACTGTTTTTTAAACTTTAATTAGAGTATATTCTAACCCAGCTTTCTCTGTCCAGATACATTGCAGTATTTCACCATCTTCTCCATTCAACCTATATATGTATATGTATGATGTAAACTATAGTTCAGCACATCAGAAGAATATTGATCCACTTGTAGTTATCTAATGTTTATGCTAACAACATTCTCTCTTTGTATATATTTGTATTGTGGACTAACCTGTGGGGTTTGTTTGAGAATATAGGATGTGTAGGAGAGATGCTGAGACACACCACTGCTTGCACCCTGCGTTCCGCTACTTCCTGAAGAACCTAACTGCTGATCTGGAACATCCAACAAGATAGCCAGTTATAAATACGGCAAATCCTATTTATTTTAACTCTTTCATCAGATTACCCGCTAGGTACCGAAATGTATCTACTCTCCAGAAACTCAATCCCAAATTCAGTAATTAGCTAATACCAGAAGCTATACAGACTCAACATGGATTGCTATAAAATTTCATTGTACACAAAAAGGAAGTTTATACATCCATCCATCCATCCATCTCTACGACTCATAGCAATCTGGTCTATGTTTATATAACATTTCTATCTGACCTGAGAATGGTTGATTCCCACCTTGCTAGCAGAAGCCTTTTTAATATATTTAATATATTAAAATATATTAAAGATATATTTTTAATATATCTGTTTCTCAGAGAATGTAATCTGTCTAAAAAAACCGGGATATTCCTGAAATATCCAGTTGCACTGTGATGTTATATAGTCCGCTAATGAAACATTTGCAAGAAAACCACCAAGTTCAGAGAGCACCAAGGACCCCACCCATTACTTGTCACCACATTTAATATGCTACTTTTCTTTTGTGTAATACTAACTGGCATTATTTGTGGCTCGCAAAATAGCTCCTTGAGGTATAAGTAGCAGTTTTCCTTTCCCAGATGGGTTCTTGCTATTTGTAGTAAGGTACAATTTTGTGCCAGGAGGTAGATTTGCCAAATTGGCTAAATTAGTGGCTGGTAATTGCAATGTTGCCATAACTAGAAGGAAAAGAAAAAAAATTATCAAGATTTTCAGAGACCACCCTCTTGCAACAAAACATTAAGTCCCACAGCAATATTCTTCTAAAAATGTTCCAACTTCTTTCATCTTAGCTATCGTTATGTAATATTTATGTTTGGGTTCTTTTACTTTTTTATTATTGGATTTTATCCTATTTTGTATTTATTTGACTGAAAATTATGTTTTGGTAAAAATGAAACGTGATATATACTCATTAGGGATATGAGAGCCATACCCTTTTTGTGGAGAGAATTTAGTCCCTGATTAGCTGCAGAAAAATAAGAATCTAGCTGCTATCATTCAATACAGCGCATACAGAGGAAAGGCTTTAAGATGGGTTGTAGATAATAAGGAAAGAATGTATTTCATGGAATTTCCTTGTGCAAACAGAAAACTTAGGAAAGTGGAATGAAAATCAGCAGAATTTCTGAAGATGAAGTAAGTTACAAAAAGAAAGACTACATGATATTATACAAGAAAGTGCAATATGTTTGTACTGGATGAAAAAGAGACCAACAATTGAGCAGTTTATTACAACATTATATGGTAAAACAAAACAAATCAAAATCTGGATACAGTGTCAGCTAACAGCTTTTCAGTATCAGCAGAACACACATCACTGGAGAAATGGATTCCCTTCTCTGTTCTACTTGCCAGGACACTCTGCCCTGAAATTTGTCTGTGAGTTGACAAATTTTCTGGAGAGGATTTATTGTACAAGGATAAGAGCAAGGAATATGAATGCATCAGCTTATAAACCTTTAAATGTAGTCCAACGCTTTTATTTATTGGGTTTTCAACAGTAATCTATAGCATGGTAGAACTACATGGTGACAATTCATTTCATGCATCCTACCCAGACCAGGTTTTCCAACCTAGTGTCCCCTAGTGGTGTTGAAACCATAGGCAACTCTGGAAGTTAGTATTCAATATATCTGAAAAAACCTAAATCGGACATGGGGTGCAATTTTATGATGCAAAGCTTACCAGTGTATTCAATAACTTACTTTATTGATGTAATTAATTAATTAGTTCATTATCCAGTTAGCTGGGCTATCTTGGCTGATTTCAAGAAGCTAGGGCCACTACTTGATTAATACTTAGGAGAAAGATAAACAGAACATGCAGGTTATCGATTAGATTTGGAAGCTGAAAAAGCATCCTGGAAGAAAGCAGCTGCCAATCACTTGTACATTTTGCCAAGAAAAGTACGTGGATTTATCTCTAAAATTCCCAGGAATGGAGCTTAACATGAAGGAGATATTTTTAAACTCGTTCCTTAGCTCCATACCATCATATTTGACATTTCAAAAAGTAAGCCCACTTTACCTGAACCTTGGGATCCAGTTTTTGGAACTCCTGTTGATGGAACCTGAGCTTTTGTTAAAGTCTGCACAGGCTGAGCAACGATGGTTCCTCCTCCACTACTCACAATAGCTTTGGCGACTCCTTGAGTTACAATTTGTTTTCCACCAGCTGTCTTTGTGACTGAAGGGCCTGATTTTGCCACAAGTATTTGTCCTCCACCAAGAGCCACAGCTTGCTTGACTGACGATGGTAAAGCAGACCCAACTGGAATGCTAACAATCTAGAGAGGGGAAAAATAAAAATACACACAACATAAATATACACACAGAGCTAATGTATTAACATCAAGCTAAATAAAAGCGATATTCTGTCAAAGGTTGGATCTGAAGTGAAAATTGTGTGGAACTGAGGCAAAATGACTTACTCAGGATGATTATGCCTGTTTAGAAAAAAAAAACCCTTCTCTGGTGCTAGTTATGTACTAATTCTATTGGCTCAAATAACTAGCAGCCCCAAACAGTTAACAACTTCTAAAATACTGTATAGAAGGATCTTTACAGATGATTTAGATAAAGAAAAAGACTCTATTTATTCATTTCCATGTACTCATATTTATCCTACAGCAGTGCATTTTAATTGTTTTATTACAAATGCTGAGAAAAAGAACATAAAACAATTAAAATAACCCAGTATTTATCTGTGCAGCAAGATACTCAATGATTCCTTTCAATATTTCAAACCCATGTAATTTTTTGTATTAGAATGAGCTTAGTAAAAATGCTGTGAGATCAGAAATAGCTTAAGCCAGCATGTAAGAGATAAAAGGGAAACCAGTAAGCATCTTTGGGAACTAAGCTCTGTAACTGCTGAAAAAGCCATCTCCTTTGCCACTATCAACTTGATCTTGCTGATATTCCAAGAAACATCTTAGTGGAAAATCTCAATTCTAGGAAGGTGAGTTTGTGAAAATATAGTCTTTAAGATAACTGGCTTTCAAGTTATTTTGAAGATAAAAAGATGTCAAGGCCTAGGGAACTATCCAGAAACCAGTGCATATTTCTCAAAACCAGTGTTAACATCTAGTTTCCTAAGATTGTGCAAGGCCAGAAAAAGATGCAGCTTCTCTAATGAAATTCTAACAACTATATGATGCACATGAAAGCACATAAGCAAGGAAAGGGGAAAAAAGAAAATGTTACCCAAAGAAAAACCATTTGGAATTAAAGATGGGCCTAGTATATCAAATAGTTGAAGGCTGTGATAATGAATGAAATGCAATTATTTTTCCTCAAATTAATAATGTGTATAATTTAAAGAACAAAATAGGTATTTGAAGGGTATTCCTATCCATTTAAAGCTTCTGGTATTACCTAGTTGCGTCAAAAGAACAAGAGCGTGGAGTAAAGCAATGGAGCTGTAGTTACTACAAGACTGCTAGAGTGAAAAAGAAAAAAAAAAAATCCGGCACCTTTGATGAAGTGGACCCCTCTCCTGTGCTCACAATCTGTTTCTGGGGTGATAAAGCAATCACATGGCTCCCTTTCACAGTCATGTACTGTGGCAGCGAGGCCTGAGAAGCTGCTCCGGTTGCTGACACTGGAGAATGTTGCAGCAGTTCTCCAGGCTCTTGCTTTATTATCACCTTCAAATAAATTAAATGGAAATTAAGATTTTGTGGAGACGACCTTACCTTTCAAATGAAGGGTTAAGGAGCTGGCTGGTGCTCCCTACAACAATGCCCATAGAAAGCTCTACAGATCTATTTCCCACCAGCAAGAGAAACCAAATGGGAGCAGCTTTGGATCCACTAAATCCTTGGTCTCTTGATTTACTGTGAGATTTGAGGATCAGTTCATCTTCTATGCTGGCTTAGAGGTGATAAAACCAATTCCCTCTCCCAACCAGAACATGAAGGAATAGTAGCCAGAAAAGGGGAAATCTGTTCAAATATCAGAAAGATGCACAAACTTCTTTATTTTGCTTATATTACTCAATTTCCCATTTAAAATTGCATTCTTTTCTTTTGTAAGAAATTGAGTGTCTGCCTGATGCAGCACGAATTCAGGATCAACACAACTGTGCCTTTAAAATCCATATTTAACAGTTACAAAAGAATAAAAAATAAAACTACAACAGCAACAAAAAAAAACACTATAAAGCAACTTTTGAGAAGTTATAATAACTAATTTATTGGTTCAAAAAGATTCAGAGTATCCTTTTACAAAGAAATGAATGTCACACTGAAGCAATATAGCAATAAAAGAAAAAAAAATATAACTTAGAAAAACTGGTAGAAAATATGAAACACCCCCTAAATTGCTAGAATACACACTAAAGTATTAACATTTTTCCTGACAATTGGTCCATCACCTACAAGCATAAAAGAGTAAAAAAATAATAATAATTCTCAAATTATTTTTACATTACAGAAGTTGTGATTCTTGGCTCACTTTAAGCATGAAAGCCAGCTGGGTGATTTTGGGCTAGTCCCTCTTTTACAGCCCAATCTACCTCACAGGAGTGTTGTTATGGAGAAAACGGTAGAAGGAAGGAGTATTGCTTGCCACCTTGAGTTATTTATAAAAATGATAAAGGCACTGAGACTCCACTAAATGTGGGAGTCTCTTTTTTGTGCTATTGTTTTGTTTGCAAATTTCACTTAGACCTTTGGTTGGCTTTAGGAAGAGTCCTGCTTCCTATAATAAGATTATTGGTATAATAATGTTCTTATTATCTGGCTCTTGGAATACATTCACTGACCTAGTAAATGAATGTACCAGTGGTCTATACCAAATATAGAATTTACTTTGATAAATTCTTCAAAACAATATTCACATATGCAGTTACGTTTATAAATGCTTCAGCCTATGTAGCTGAAGATATCCTATGAGAGAGCAAATGAGAGAGCAATGAAGGAAAAACACAGAAAGAAAAGCACAGGTAATAATGTATGTTTGTATGTAATGCCAGAAATCTAAGAAACGAGTAACAACAAAGCCTGTCAAGGATCAAACTCAGAAAGCTCCACGGTAACTCTCTTTGTGAAACAAAACTGCACCATGCACAGTAAAGAGAATAATACCTTTGTAAATGTTCCGGGTGCTCCTGTCACAGATTTAGGGCTTTGTACCTTGGAGTGACTCCCAATTGGACAAAGAGGTGGCATGGCTGCGAACAGAGAGTCCTCTTGCTAGAATGAATATACACAGCACGTGGTTAAGCTAACTATGCAGCCATTTCTTCTTTTTAAGCATCGGATTTCGTTTCAAACAATAGACTTATCTATGGTAAAAATATACAATCTAATTTTCTTTTACTGTTACTGTTCCAGAGAACAGGAAAACAGGAGATTGCAGTAATTTTCAGGCTGATGGACATTCTTGGCTATTAAGCAGACTTATTTTGGTTAGGTTAGAAAAAACTTAAAAAGAAACTGTTAGTTGATGATACATAATTGACATGATTTGTTTATATTTAATTAATATTTTTATCTCCTAGGAAAGTGAAAATTACAATTTGAAAGGCACCAGGACTTTACTGAAAACTTTTATGGATATGTGAGTGACTTTTGGATTTCGAACTCTATGCTTTTGTAATAAAGGAATATAATGAACTGCATTAGTTTTAACTATTTTAATTTTCTGTTAAATACAGGTAATCCTTTTGTTTTCAATTATGGTACAATGTCCACTGCACAAAACTGATCTAGTTTCAATTGATTAATTGTTGCAAACCAATAGTACAGGTAGTCCTCAACATAAGACCACAGTTAAATCCAAAATTTCTGTTGCTAAGAAAGTTGTGAAGTGAGTTTTGCCCCTTTTTATGACTTTTCTTGCCACAGTTGTTAAGTGAATCACTGCAGTTGTTAAGTTAGTAACACAGTTAAGTGAATCTGGCTTCCCCATTGACTTTGCTTGTCTGAAAGTCACAAAAGGTGATCACATGACCCTGGGACACTGCGACCAATATAAATACATGCCAGTTGCCAAGTGGCCGAATTTTGATCACATGACCGTTGGGATGCTGGGACGGTTGTGTGAAAAACAGTCATAAGACACTTTTTTCAGTGTTGTAACTTTGAACACTCCCTAAATGAATGGTTGTAAATCGAGGACTACCTGTAAACAGAAGCCCAAATGTTTCGGCCAAGTACTAGAAACAATCCATTATGTACAGAGTTTGAGTGGGAGAACTCATGGCACACTTTGAGAAAAGTGGTGGAAATTTAAGAAGAGCCAACATGGTATAATAAGAGAGGATAGAGATTCTATTTAACTAGCATTCTGAATGAAAAACATTACATGTACATGGTTGTAGGAGCATGCCCCCTGTTAAAAAGACGTAAGAAAGTAAAAGTGGAGCACACTGCATCCAGATTTATAGGAAACTATTAAAAGACTAGAAAGGTTAGCCAAATGTCTGTACCTTTACTGTAGAGGATACAAAACTGCTTCCATGAATTTTTGAGACTGGAGAACCTGTCCCATGAGAGGACTGAGAAGCACTTGTAACTTTACTCGCAGGGCTACCTATATTTATGAGAAATACAGCAGACATTAGTATATAATACACATTCTGATATTCTGATATAAGATACATTCGTGTTAATGAGGACTGCAGTACAGTTTCCATATCTGGGTATCCTCTGCCAATGTTGGCACCACGGCTCCCAGAATTCTTCTAGCCATGCCAACTTGGAAATTCTGGAAATTGCAGAAAATCTAGCATGACACGGGCTGGCTGGCATTATCAATAATTTGAATATAGCTTATCCGCATAAAGTCATTTATTGCCCTCCATATAATACAGAGAAAAGACGCTCATTCATCACTCAACTTCTTTAACTCAATACCAGAAATCTTGGGAGTAGGCCAGCAACTTCTTGCACACGTACACTGCTTTACTAGATGCAGCACTAGTGAAACTGCAGTGGCAGTCCAATCAGAACCAATTAGGTGAGAGGGACAGGAAACTCTCAATTACTTCCTCTTTAAAACTAGCATTAATCAACTGCTAGGTAAGAAGGGTCACCACTCTGTTCTGTAGGCTCCTTTATGTAATTTGCTAGGAAACCACACAGTACGAATAGGAACACAAAGGAATGGCCTTTACTGAAAAAGGGGCCAGAACTGAATTGACATTGTAGCAACATGAAAATAGCCTATGATGATTATCAAAGGAAGTATTCAATCAATATATTGTATAACAACCAAAGCATTAACATTCAAGCATTTGCATGATGCCAAAAGCACTGGCAGTGGCCACAGTTATGGAGTAGTAGGAAGAGGAAAATGCTGGAAAGATTGTGAGGGGCAGAGGGAGAAAACAGAACAGGCAGGTCAGTTGGGTATTTTATACTTTATGCTAAGGCCAACAGGAACCCAATAGCTCACCCACCCACTTGAACTTTTTCTATTCTCCCATTCTCCCAAACCCAGAAACATTTCTTTCTGGATTGAAACATGGGTTTTTCCTAAAGGTACAGAAAACATTGTTTCAGTTCAGACTTAGAGCATCTAAGTGTATCCCTAAGAAACAAACAAAATATTTGCTTGGTAACCATCACTTATTATTGATTTGAAATCCAGCTGATCAACAGGAACAGATGTGAATAAAGATATCATGGAACTAATGATACTGTCATGGCCCCGTCGGAGCCTGAGTCCGTGGAGGGCGATGACCCGGAGTTGGGACCGACGGAGGTCGAGGGGGCGGCCTCGTTGGTTCTGGAGGAAAGGGGGGAGGAGCAGGACAAGCAGCCCTGGGTTCCTCGGGCCTGGGACGGCTTGCCAGCAGGGAAGAACGGTGGCAGGGCGACCGAGAGAGGGAGGGAAGAGAGGGCAGGCAGTGGAGATGAGGAGTGTCGGAGCTCAGGTGATGAGCAAGCACCGCCCCCTCCTGATCCCCGAGCACGGAGAATGGAGAGAAGGCGGGAACAGCGCAGGCTGACCCAATGACTCGGGAGGAGAGGGCCGCGCCCCTCTTCAGAATGCACACCTGGGGATTGAGACTTAAGGAGACGCTTGTCGGGACCAAGTGCTGAATTTGTGGAGTTTTGTGTGCCGTTGCCGACGTCTGGAGTTCGCTGAACTTCTTGCCTTCTTGCTGCCTTGTTCTCTTGCCTCATTGGACTCATTGCCTTATTACTGCCTTGTTCCTTTGCCTCACTGGACTTCTTGCCTTGCCTCGTGCTAACAGAGTTTTGCTGGACTACTCGCAGCCAGAGGCTGCTGGAGATGTGTGTGAGTGCTTCGCTCCAGGACTTGCTATAAACGTGGGAGTGTTTGGGGGAAAGTTGGAGCAATAAAGGGGAGTTCGAACTATCAGCTGGCTGTGTTGCCTCTCTGCCTTGCCCCGGATCATCACAGATACGGTCATGTAAATTT
This sequence comes from Thermophis baileyi, assembly GCA_003457575.1. NCBI lineage: Eukaryota > Metazoa > Chordata > Lepidosauria > Squamata > Dipsadidae > Thermophis > Thermophis baileyi. Next base: position 100,309 of record QLTV01003659.1, read on the forward strand.
TTATGAAAAAGTACATAAGAAAACAATATACATTAAAATAGATGTATAACTTTTTCTTACACTACATCAAAAACAAGGAATGAAAGACACACATCTTTGTTCAACGTGTTGGGAAAGAGATTCATCTGGCATTTTGCCTTCTAAACAAGATGACTGACATTAGCAAGAAGGAATAGAAAATGAAACTATACTAGCACACCTGCATTTGTGACTGATGCTCCAATTGACTGGCCAGGCTTGTCCACAATAACATAAGGGTTGCTAACTACAGGGGTCCCAGCTCCTTGTTTCATATGCACTGGAGTGGATGTTGGGGTACGAGGTAGTGGAGAAGGACTTGGGGTTGATATTGGAGAACCTAAAGAAAGGCGTTCCAATTATATGTGAGACAGATATGCCTAAATTACAATACATATAAACAGCAAATATAACAGTTCAAATATAGAACTGATTCAATTATTAAAAGGATAGAAACTAATCCTGAAAATCAGACTTTTACATTACTTTCTGAAACATGCTCCTCTGATGACAGGGAGATGTAGCATCTAAAAATGTCATGTTTTATTCATTAGAACAGATATAGCAAACCTTGTGAGGCTTCTTCCAAGCTAAGCCTTTTTGTATTCTTTACATTAAGCTCATGGCTATTCATTATATCTTACCACTTTGTCTTTTACAATAAATAAGAATACTTTCCATTTGTGAGACCTGATTTTAGTAAAGTAAAAGTAAGCCTACCTCACAGACGGACAGTTTTTGTGCGAGTCAGATAGAGTGGGAGAGGAAGAGAGAGAGAGGGAGGGAGAGCAAGCGAGAGCAGTGTCCACTAAGTAGCACCACACACCAGGGTTTATTCCAGTGGCATATTTGCCACGGTTGCCCCTCCTCACCCCTTCCCCAAATAAATATAACATTTTCAATACAAAGTAAACTGGCTTATTTTCATTAGATGTAAACATAATAGGCCCAAGCAAAACAACTGAAAAAGGCACTTCAGAAAGTGCATCATCATGAATAAAGTGCATCTACTTGAAGAAGCCATATCCTCTAAAAGAATTAGTCCTGCCTGTATGAAGACTGTCCCTTTCTGCCCATGCATGTATGAATAGTCTGGGACTATGGGTATGCAAACATATGCTCAGAATCCTGAGGAAGAGAAGCCACTGCTTGAAAGAGTTATGCATGCAAACATGCTTTGTGGAACACCTACTTCAAATGTTTTCCACAGTCTTACCATGTTAAAATATGCTTCAAATTATCCATACCTGACACAATCTTGCAGCTCATGGTGATGGGCTGGAAAGACTTGCCTGGAGACTCAGCAGGGCTTGGGATTTGACCCTGAGGCACTATTTTGCAACTGGCTGCAATTGGCTGAAAAGCTGAGTTGCTGTGGGAGCCAAAAGTGACTTTCTGACTTGTGAGCTTAGTGGGAGTCCGCTCTAAAGATGATGGCAGGGCATAAAAGGTTGTATGCCTTTCAGCTTCAGCACTGAGCCCTGGTGTGGAAATGTAAAGGGAGAAGACAAGAAAGGTGCAAAGTTTTCTTGATAAATATATCAATTTAAACAGAAATATGTGGGGCAAAAAAGCTTCATTCTGCTGAAAATCTCTTGAAATTGATTCATTTATTTTTTTTAAAAAAAAACCCAAAGAATTTTCCTACTTAGGACAGGATTTGAGTTTCTATCCTGTCTTTGCCATTGAAATTACTTATAATTAGGGACAAATTTTCCCCGACAGAAAAAAATCTCCAATCAATCTGAGATTCCCGGTTGTGATCAACAATGCATCAATATAATCCCGATTCAGACAGGAGGACACACATCTTTACCTTTTTCAAGGGAAACTTCTGTGATGGATTCATGCACTTGTTTTATTGGTGAAGATGCTTTCATAGGTGCTGGCATATTTAATGGCAAATGCAATGAGTTAGGAGCGTCAGAAAGATCAGAATCTGATGACTGGTATTCTTCTTTAAGAGAATGCCGATGCAACTCAACATCCACAACCTTTTCAAAAGAGAAGGAAAACTAGTTGGGCAACTGACAATTTTATTATAGTTTTTTTAGTCAAGTATATTCAAAGAACTTCATAATACCTTGGTATTAAAATATATATGACGCTGGGCCCTCTGCATTCAAAATGAAGAGTTAAGTGCCTGGAGAATTGTGACTTACTGCTGAACTCTGGTGTGAACCTGTTAATAGTATGTGGGAATAAACTTGGAAGACAGGAGGAAGACCCATCTTGTCATGCAAAACTCCACAGAAGTAGAGATGGCATGGGACGTGTTTCAGAAGGGACTTCCCTAATTTTCCAGAGAGCAAAAGAAGAGGAGGGAAGGAATACTTTCAATAAAAATAGAGCTACCTTTCATTGTTGTGCTTGTTTTCTGGACTGCCTCAAAAGGTTAACAGAACCGGACAATGCAGTATGTGTAGAACAACATGGAGAAAAGCACACGTTCTCTTAGATTTTCAGGTTTGTTTCTCAGAACCACCTTCAAAGATCTGGGTGGTGTTTTCTTATATATTCCACCCACAAGAAAAAACCCACCAGGATTCTGCAACATTAGCTCAGGTTACAAAGTTTCCATTTGTTGAAGCTTCTAGATTAGGGATAGACAGCATGTGGCCCTCCAGATGTTGCAACTTTCAACAATTGTCACCATTGGTTATGCTGGCCAGTACAATGGATTTGTTGTCCAATGACACATAGAGGCCACATATTGCTCACCCAGATTACAAAAACTTTATATTCAAGAAAAATGTATATAATTTATCAATGTGGGGTACCATTCATATTTGTTTGTGACTTATCCAAGCTTCTATCGCTAATAATACACAAATTCAATAGATTTTGTACTTTGGCATTATGGCTGCTTGAAAGATATTTATTGTGAATACTTTTTTAAAAAACCAAGAAAGTCTCTCATTTTTCCTACCAACACTTTTAAAAAGTTAAAGTAAAAACAAAGCCATACCGTTTCAGCCCCTAGTGTCTGTAGACCAGTGTATGTTCTATCCAACTGTAAGAAACAGAAAAGAAGATTTTTTTAAAGAAAAAAACCCGTTTTTGACACAGATTATCTGTTAAACCATTTCACTACATACAAACATTGATGCTTCTTCACCAAACTCAAATATTAAAAAAGCTGTATTGTTTTGTTTTAACTATTTTTAAACAATCATTTATCAGGAATAATAAAAAACCAGCATGTTTTTTTTAAAAAAAAAAATCAGCATCCTGATACGAAATATTCTATCTCTTAATTTCTCAATCAGTGAGTGACCTGGACTGTCCTCAGCATTTTAGTATTTCTCAAATGTTGGCTAGTTTTAATTCACTTTGAATATATGTATTTGTTCTTTCCAAGTATTTTGTATTTGTTCTGTTTTCACTGGATATGCAAAAAGAAAAAAGAAAAAAAAGGATGCACTGTATTCTGACTTGAGTCAATGTCTTTCAAGATAATGGAATCTTACAATGCAGTATAAAAGATGAATTCAAACTACATGAAATGAAGCATTAAAAAAACTGTAATGAATCAGGGTCACAATGAGAGACAGCTAAGGGAGAAAGGCTCTATAGCAGCCCATGGAGCTGCTCAGCATCTCCATTATGTGCCTCTGATTTGCAGGTGATACACCACCAGGAATAGCTCCAATTCACTACAGGAAGGCAGGATTAATATGCACAATAGATTCGCCATAATTTCAAGATGTGGGAAGCAAGAGAGATGGCGACATTTAGTAAAAAGCTTTATGGAGGGCAATAAATCTTAAATTTCCAAAGAGGGCAAAAGAAATGCAAAATAGTTTTTAACCAAGGACATTTTCTCTCCCAAAAGGCTCCCCAAGAGAAAATAGTATTATGTAAAAGTAATTTAACTACAAAGTTACAAGGAGCTATGCATGTGTTTTAAAATCATCCATACATTAATTACTTTTTTTCAATAGTAAAGTAATGAGTATTTATTAATGGTCTAATTCTTGTTCATTTACCCCAATGTTGGGTTGATATTTATACATTTAAAATATTTGCATGCTGCTTTATTAAAAGCTTTCATATAACTTTAACAATATTTAAGCAGTTTACAGTCAAATCTAAAACTCAAAATGAAGCAAGAGTGTTAAAACAGAAAATGCAAAGCATACTCATTAATGGATACGAGATGAGAAATAGTTGTCTCAAGGCTTGGATAGCAAAATATGTCTTCAACAGGTGCCAAAGCAATGCAGTAAGTTCTTACACAACCATGTATAAACAGCTTCATAGCAGACCTGTCTGTTACTAAACCAGGAGGCAGATAGTGAATAGGCCTCCTGCTCAAACATGTATCATCTAGCGGCTAGATCTACTTCCAACTACTTGGAAAGAGCAAATACATGAATTCAAAGTGGATTAAAACTACCCAATGTTTGAGGAATACTAAAATGCTGAAGGCAGTCTAGGTCACTCACTGATTGAGAAATTAAGAGAGAGAATATTTGGTATCAGAAGGCTAATTCTAGCCCATCTAGCTTCTGCCCAGACAGCAGAAGAGGCACGAGAATGTGAACCCTAATTTCACTAAGTAGGGCTCGTGTTTGATACACTGCAGTTGCTTGAATTCTTTTGTAATGGCTTTTCTACAATAAACCTACTTATCTGACCTTTTTTAACTTTGGAAATTTATTCTTGAAAGGGCTAGCTTGGCAGCTAAAGGAAGCCTGAAAAATAGTAGCCACCTCCTGAGCGTTAGGAGGAGAAAATTCCAAAAAGTAAATACCACCATTGAGAGTGCCTATTCTCAAATGATTGCAAAAGGACAGTCTATAATTTGTGACAGTCACAAAAGGATCTTCATTTTTATCTGGGGAGGAGGGAAATTCTTGAATCTGACAGAAACAATTCTTGGCTATGCTTTGATTTATGTACTGAGAATCATTATAGGTACGGATGTTTTAAAAACCTGAATATTTTAAAATTCTTGTATTTCCCCAGTATTTCTGCTTGAAATTCCAAGCAATCTCTATTTTTTTTCTTTTTTAAAGCTTATTCAGTTAAAAAAATAATGTAATTTAAATAATTTTGGATGTCCCATAGATGATATCTGGTGTTATTTTTGAAATTATTAAGTAATGCATTGCTGACTTCTGCACTTATGTCTTAGTAAAAAAAAACACCTTACATTTAACATTATTTGAAGCTCTATATGTGCACACCAGGGGTGAAATGCTACCGGTTCGGCCCGGTACGGGTATATCGGTAGCGGCACCCACCGGTGGTTCGGAGAACCGGTAGCGACAGCAGCGCGAGGCTCCGCCCACCCACCCAGACGTCGCCATTTTCTTGTTTTTTACCCTCTGCGCATGTGCAAAGCGTTCTGCACATGCACAGAGGGTGAAAAAGCCCGTGCGCGAGTGGAGTGCGGGTCAAAAAGTGTGCGCGCAAGCGCTTCCGAACCAGTAGGGAAGGTAAGTAGATTTCAACGTTGGTGCACACATATAGTACACATATGACCACAGGCACTTTATTATAGTTCTTTACTTCAGAAAGGAATCCTTTAGAATTATTTATTTTCTTGGTTCTGCTCTTGAATTTTCCTTTGTAAAACAAAGTTATAAACAAAATTTCTTTACCCTTATGGACCTCTTTTAGATTTGCCCATTTTTAGGTTTGCCCTTTATTTTTTCCAAGAACATACGGTTGCTATACTTTGCATGTGTAATAGATCAACACAGGAAAAACCTCCCACAATCATGTTAAATTTCAGATATCTTTCATACACATTATTTGTTATGTTCATTTTACCTTATAAAACCCAAAAACCAGACTGACTATTTCCTTGAGAAAAAGTAAAGAAAAAAAAAAGATGTGGGACAAAACTAGGCATTGTATCATGGAACACCACAGTATTACCTTGAGATGGTGTATAATGTCAATCCTTTTGTTTCGGTTATCCTTAAAGTGAATCTGAACCCGCACTGGAAACTCTCCCCAGCCCCGCCTCGTCAGATGGAAAGGAGGTTCTCTACAAATATGGACATTGGAGGCTTTAGTTATTTTTTCTAACAAATATTTAAAAAAAATAAATGAAAAAAATACCAAGAAATGTTTGAGTCTTGAAACAGGGATAATGAAAATGTCATGCCAATTTAAAATAACTAAATACATGAAATGAAATTCTTCTATCCAGGAAATGCTGTATCTGAGAAACCAGAAGAGCCGACAGAAGGGTATTCCGAGTTACTGAGTCTGCTTGGGGATGCTATGCCACTGATAATGTTGGATCCAAGGAGTACCATTAAATGGTGCATTTTCTACTTCAAGGAGCAATTCTATCCAGAACGTTACCAACAGATACAGGAGATGAGGAAGTTGCAGAAAAGATACGGAGCATTTGAAATCAAATCATTCAGGTGATTTCAATGAAATCTGTGTTACCTGACTTCAACAAGATCATTAGGTTTATAGCTGGGATGAAGGAAAAACCAGACTTTCTTAACAAAATGATCAATGCTTGGCTCTCGTCGGGAACCTCTTACGTACACCATCCATTTATGAGTGGATTGGTCATTTTCTTCTCTCTTATCAGGAGGAATGTATCTGGAAGACAGAAAAAAAATATCCACCAAAATTAATTCTATTGTCACTAATTAAGCAATCCTAAGTATTGGAATGAAAAGCTGTTATGGTTCTCTTTGTGACAGAGAAGAACGTCTCTTCAGGAAAATCCTTCATTGACAAAATGTTTGGTCATTCCTTTAATAGTGGTAATGAAAAGAAAGCTATATATTGAGATGCTTGCTTTTACACTGGGAAATGCCCTCCTTTTCCCTTCACCTATAGGAAAAAATAAAAACAGGCTACTGTTGGGTTTTTTTCCAGTGGAAGAGAAAATAAAGAAATTAAAAGGAGAGAGATTATACTGTCCTTTTTAGATGACTAACAAACAGATGTATAAAAACATTATCATGTAGAAAATCAGACTTCCTCCACCATCCTTTCTTTCTGAGTCCTGGGAAGTGCTAGTTAGAGCTACCGGTATCTACTATGGTTTCAACCAGCAGTCAATTCTCTGATACAGGTTGAATGGGGAAATATGCCTAGTGCAACTCTAAGCATCATCATTTATCTATACTGTCCCACTGAATGTTCTTGCCAGGTGTGTCATATGAAGCTATGGTGAGGCACTCCAGCCAGTTACTTGACATATTATATGCCTCCTGAAATGTTCACCAGGAAATGTCAGAATGGAGGAGTTAAGAATTACAGCAACTCTTTAAGTACTCGGAGCACTTCCAATCAACATTATCCAAACCAATAGCTGCCTTCTGCCTTCAGAACTACTATGAAGAAAGAATGATATGGGTTGGTCTTGCCCTGAAACAACAGGGTTGTCTAATAATAATGGTTAAGATATTATTGGAACAGAATGGAAATAAGTTTGTTTACTGATTTCATATTAACACTGATGACATTATCTAGTTGGATAATGAAAAGTCTGCAAGCAAACCAAGGACACCAAGGACTTTACTAATTCCATAGTTTGATAATCCCTCTTCTAATTTCAATCCATATTTTGAGTGGATAGGAAAGGAGAAACAAAAAACATGAAAAATTTGAATACTTACTTGGAAACATTACCAACTACTATTGTTTTCTTTACATATAATCGTGAATGCTCTTCATTTGAAAAACCAGCCTTTCTCAGTTCTGCTTCATAATCTCTTGAAACACCAGAAATGCCCTAAGGAGGAATGTTTAGAAATCTATATAAGGATGTTCAGGGAGAAAGATTTTTGATGGAGGTTGCAAGCATTTAAAAAAAATATGTGTGTAAACCTTTCTACTGCTGAAATTATAGTTAGCTTTACATAATCTCTAAATGTAAAAAATGGCATACAGTTCTTACAAAATCATCAGATTTGGTTTTGAGCATGTTACAAAGTAAATAGGTAATATTTAAATACATGACTCTGGATAAAGTTGACATGTTCCTGTTACTCTTATCTAAAACAAAAAAGATTCTTTGAAGATTCCTTATACTATATGACAAAGCAATGATGCAATTTGTAAGATCACTGGGTTTATGCTAAACTTGGTGAGTGTTAACTGTACATGCTATCAAAAGAATATAAGAGAGAACTCCACAAGTTTTCACATTTTTAAATCTTTAGTTTAAAACATTTCCTGCAATCTCATGAGCACAGATCCCCTGAGTGCTGGGTTGTTGTTGTTGTTTTGCCCTCTGGTGTTTTTTTTTTTTTTTTGTCCTTAGTTTCTCGTGGAATGCCATCAAGCTCTTGTGGAACAAAGTTTGAAAAACCCTGCTCTGGAAGTATGGCCTAGGAGCTTGCAAGGAAAATATCTTAAAATGCTGCAATCTTTGGATAGAAAGTGATCTGAGCAAAGTGTAAAAATAAAGAGAAATGTACTTTCATCCAGGCTAAAGCTTTTACTTCTTTAAATGCAATCAGAGTTGAAGAGGCAATAGGTAGAGATTAGAGATACAGGGACAAATTCTTGAAATTCTGGAGTATGTTATATGATCCTATCCAAAACAACATTACCCTTGCATTATTAAGGGAATATCAACATGCAAAACTATTGAAGAGTCTGAAGTGACAATTTCAGGCCAGGCTATTTCTGGGAGTGTTTTATCTATTAATCAAATTCCCAATTACGTTGGAAATGAGAACTGCCTTACACTCTTCTAAAGAAAATGGACCATGCTCACAGTTTAAAATCCTAATTTCTTTCTGCTTGGGATATTTTAAAAACTGCATAAACACTGTTATTCAGATGACATAAACTGGAAGCCAAAACTATGAATATTTCAGAAGTATCCTTTAACCTAATACCTTTATATTGCTGGGAATCCCATATTTCCTTTTGACCATACTAGCTGGAAATTATGGAAATTAAAGTCCTACATATTGAGAGGGCACCAGGTAGGGGAATGCTCACATACATATGATTACTCCAACAGGAAATACTGATAGGTAGAAAATGGTTTTGTTCTTTACAGTGGTATTTGTAGAGCTTCCCAATAAGGGAAACAGGATTCCTTTTACCATGCTATTACAAAAGAACTGAAAATTATTTTAACACATTGTTGTCATATCACCTGTCCAGCATTCTTGCGCAGAGTCAAGTCAAGTTTGCTTGGCACTCTTTCTTCCACATCCAAACTACCATTGTCTTTTCCCAACATATATTCCATGTGCTGAGATGATTCACTCTCTGAATGATTGACTGACAGGGTTTCTGAGCCCTGATTAGCAGGAGAGGATGATCGGGATGGAGATTCTAAAAATTTCTTGATGGTTGGATGGTTAAAAACCATAGAATCACAAGTCTTCATTCCCTGAAATAGAACAGTGTTTGTTTGTTTGTTTGTTTGTTTAGCATAAATGAGGAGGACCGATGTCAGTCTTGCAGATTTTTTAAACTAATCCCTTAAATTCAGCCACTTGCAATCTTGTACATAAGACACGTCTATGGATCTTACGTAGAATTCCACTACTGATTACACCTAAAGGCAGGCAGGACTCGAAGAAGCAGGTCTATTTATTAAAAACGTGGAAGTTAAAATTGTTGCTGATTTATTGCAAATCCTTCAGACACTGGAGATATTTTCAGCCCAGTTATATTTTAAAGACAGCTGCAATCAGAATCTCTGTAGCTTTTCATAGTAAATGCTTCTTGATCCTCTTAAAAAGAAGACAGCAGGCAGGAAACCAAGGATAAAGAGCATGGAACATGTATGTCTACCACTGAGCTAGGGGCTGAATAGCAAAATAAACAACATCAAATGGCAATACTACAACACCATCAGATCTGCTCTTATAAGTACCTCATTCATTAATTTTTTGGAGGTTGAAACAGAATAATAAAACTTGTTTAACAGTGTGTTCACAGGAAATCTAGCCCACTCTCTACCTTCTTTGAAACTAGATAAATCTGCTTTTGATTTGCAGCAGTAGATTCTCAACACCTGAAATTTTTTGATGAGAGAGAGACAAGAAAAAGAACTTTTAACTTTCAATTTTGGTCATTTTTTTAGAGTTGTTCATGATATAAACGTCTTCCATTGTAGTCTTTTTAATTGTTTTTCTCATGTTCTTAATCTTATAGTTTGATGTTTTATTATTTAAAAAAATCTGTCTCAAACTAAAAACAGGTTGTTGTTTTTTTTAAATTCAAGTTTACTCCTACTGTTCTGTTTCTTTAATGGAAGCTTTCAAGTAGTTACACTAATATATGATCTACAACCTTCCATACCATAACACCTAGTGTGCTTAGCCAGCATAAAGTTTAAAAATATCTGGAGGGACACCTAAAACGCATTCCTGGTTTATGACTAGTACTTCTTTCCAACAACTTCTTTGCAACCTGCATTTTTAAATACATGAATGTCAACATTTGGAACAGGAGTTCCCCGACACTTTAGTTCATTGACCCCTTCATGAAGTTTCAGGTTGTTAATTGACTCCCAAGCATTATATGAATATTGTTTAATGAGCAATAGCTTTAAGCAATAGCTCTACAAATAACAACATCAATGGATTATCCCATCAAACCATGGGGGTCAACTCTGACCACTTTGGGAAATCCTGATATAGATTAAGGCAAGGTAATTTGCCACCATTCACATGTGCACTACTTACCTCCCCAACTTTAAAGAGTCCAGCAGAAGCATAGTAGTTTGCCACAATGCAGGCTCGTAGTTTATCCATCATTCTTCTTGCTTCGATCAGCCGCTGTCAAAAGGAAAAGCCATTTAAGAAATGGCTGCACAAATCCCTGCTTCTGTTTCTCAATTTATAATAAACATGATATCTATATACCTGATCAATCACTTGAATCTCATGTTCTTTATTTTTCATTTCTATACAAAACTGTTCTTTAATAATTGCTTCAATCTTCTGTACTGCAGCATCTCGAGCTATGTAAAAAGAGTTCATACAATTAAGACTTTTATGTTCAAGATATTTAAGACTGTTTGCAACGTTTCTGAAAAAATGTTCCACATGTAAGCTAAAAAAGTTTGTGATGTCAGATTGACCAGGTTATGTTGAAAGAAAACCGCAACATCAGATTATACACAAATAATGTAAAGATAATGCATCTATTTCAAGGAATCACTGTAACTTGTAACTTACACTGTAACACTGTAATTTTTGAAATCTAAATACTGATGAAAGAAAATTTAGAAACAGCAGGACTTGATTGTCACTCATAACAGGGAATCTTTAATTAAGATCTACGTAAACACAAAATTCTGGAGTCTCACATTATACTAAATTATGAATTGTAATAAGCCATAAAAATGACTTATAAATCACTATTGTTGGATTCCCAAGTTATATTATGCTTAGTGTAATATATGTATCAGCCAAAGTTTTAGTAATCAGTAAGGTCTCAACATTATACTTAGATCATATTGTCTTAAATGCTACTTTTATTTTTTATCCCAAAATGAAATTGGATAAGGTGTTTCTTGGACTATGAGTTGAACCAAGATCAACATCACACAAAAACATAATGAAACATGTCTATACAGTTGTGAAAGAAAAAGTGGAAAAATTGAGATTTAAGATTGGTTTTAATCTTAGTTTTTAATCACATACTGTTCTTCATTTTTTAAAGAAATTTTACCAGATTGTTCTGATGCTTTATGATGTTTGTTTGTAGGTGCAACTGAGATCTCTTCATAGTCTGGGTCCATCTCCTCTACAGTCCTCTTGATACCTGACATTTTTGTCTTCTTCACTAGAGAAAGAGAAGAAAGCAACAAATACATAGCATTTGTAAGTTTTAAGTTACATTACAGAATTAGCCAGTTCTCTTACTGAGAACAAAAGACCAGCATGTATGAACAAGAGGTAAAGAATTCTAAAATAAATCAGTATTTTATAGCCAAATATTGCTCTATGCTATGGTCACTGAAAAGTTATATGGATATAGACTCATTTAAAAGAAAAAGAAAAAAAGATTGCCACTAAATGACATTTTAGGTTGTAACAATACTTGCATGTGTTTATGAAAACAGCAACCTGTTTTAGTTCTACAACTAACATTTATTTTCCTCTTTCTTTTCTATTGAGTGTATATGCAGTGTGTAGACATATCATATAAATCAGTATTCCATTATAAATGAATAAAAATCTTCCCAAAATATTTTTACCTTAGACATATAAATCAAAATCTGATTTTCTTTTAATGCTCTGCACTTTGGCTGAAGGCTTCTTAGATTCCTCCCAAAGTTGTTTTTCAGTTAGTCCTGTCAAATAAAAATGGTTTTAATTGGTGAAAACAGATTTTACTTTCTTCTGTCTTTCAGCATGTTTTACTGCTATCCACTCAATTTTTGAACACTTAGTCTATAATTTCACATTTAAAAATATTGAAAATTTTACAGTCATGGAGACTAGACAATGACAATTCAACTTTACCAATTGTTTTCTTGGCTGAATATAGAAAACATTATTGGTATACATTATTGCAAAACAGTTTTATTAAGATATGTTATCATGGATCATCAAAGACAGAAGAGCATCTAATAAACAAAAGCATCAATAGGGTATCAAAAACTGCACTCATTTGCTACTGTCACTGAATGGAACTCCTTAATGATAATTAGGTATCGCCTTGTAAGGATCCTCAGAACAAACATTACTGAAGGAAAACAGATATCAAGACAGAATACTGCCTATATTTTGTATATTTTTGTAATTAGCATGCCTATCAATATTCAAAACTGTGCCAGAGTGTCTGGGGTCAAGCCCCATCCAAAACCATAGTTTTAATATGAGTTGCATTTAAAAACAAGTACCCAGACAGGACTCGTATCCAGGTACAGTATGTCAAATAGTAAATGCAGAGCTGTTCTCATAACAGCACAACCCAGTGGAATCAAGTTATGCTTAAACCAGTTAAAATGAATGGAAACAGGTAAACATAACTCTACAATGGCATGGGCTACCCATGTGTTTAACAGGAAATCCTACTGAATTCAATGTGAACTTTCAAGGAACGTAGTCTGCAAGGTTGCAGATTTAAAGCATGCTCCAAACAAGAGTTCACCAAAACTCAGCGTTTCTCCTTCCAAGCAAACATGGTTAGGATCTGAGTGCAAGATGGGCGTAAAGGGGATACTTCGCTTTTCCAGCCCCGAAGCCCAGCGAAGTTAAGACACTGAGCAAACTTAGCCGGCTCTTTAGGTAGTTGCCTCCGGCTTCTTGCAAGAGCCCCCAGCCTTTTGCCAGAGTCGAGCCCGAGCCGGAGGGGGCGCTCGCCAAACTCACGCACCGCCCTGCCCCTTCTCAGCTCGGGAGGGATAAAGCGGGGCTTCGGCTGCAACTGCACAACTCACCGGCTTGCTTTTTTAAAAAAAAAAACCCCGGAAGGCCGCCGCTGGCAGTCCCTTATAGCATTAACCAACCCAACGCTCAGCGAGGCCACCACCTGCAGCGCGCAGCCGCCATCAGCTCCGTCCTCTCTCAGGGCGACGGAGGGGCGCGGCTGCGCAGGCGGAGAGCGGAGAAGGGGCGGGCATTGGGAGAAGCCGATGCCTGAAGGAGGAGGCGGCGGCGGCGGTGGCGGCGGTGTTGGACTGGCCGGTGTATTCTTGGCAAAGCCCGAGAACGGCTCTTCATCTACAGCATCCGCTGTAACCTAAACGACTTGGACTAGTGGCCAAGAAGACTGATGTGTGCCGCTTTCAGTTTTTCTTCTTCCGGGCGTTGGTATTTTGTTTAAGGAGCTTTTTAAAATCCCCAAAAGTTTGTATCACTAGACTTCTTTATAGTATCTTTTTTGCTGGCACTATTACTATTATTGTGATTATTAACCGCACTCGTTGTTAGCTGCGTGGGAATGCTGTACTGAACTATTAAAGTGGTAACATATTTTATTTATTTATTTATTTATTTGTTTGTTTGTTTGTCAAACATGTACAAGATAGCAGGTATAGGTATAAACATAAACATAATCAAAGTGAATACAGATAGATGAGGACAATAGGACAGTAGGACAGGGACGGTAGGCACGCTGGTGCGCTTATGCACGCCCCTTACAGACCTCTTAGGAATGGGGTGAGGTCGATAGTAGACAGTCTAAGGTTAAAGTTTTTTGGGTTTGGGGAAGAAACCACAGAGTCAGGTAGTGAATTCCAGGCATTGATCATATATGATGACATATGACATATATTGACCACATATGATGAGCAGGGAGACTTTTCTGCTCTCCCAAGTTTTCAGCATGCCAGAAACACAAAATCTGAAGCTTTCCAGCACCAGATACATAGGAATGAGATGAAGACGGCAACCCGCAATTTACACACCTTGTAAATTGTATTGTTGTCTTGTCCTTGTATTATTGCCTTGTCCTTCCTTGGCCATCGTTTTCCTCCTAAGATACGTCATTTCAAAATTCCAGGGACCATTTTTCTCAATTCGTAATGAACTTCTATGGCAATGAGCATTTGAAAATAATATGAAAGTGCTGGGGAACTGCGTACCAGGAGAACAGGGCTCATGCTGGGAATTAGTCTTCAGTTGTGCAGCTACAAAACACTTAGGGCTGACACACACACCGTTCCATGGGATCTTATCTGTTATCCCAAGAGAAGTCTGGGGAGATTCTTGTATTATAGGCAGAATACAATAAAGTAGTCATCTTGAACTTTACATATGTGGATCTGGTTGCTTGTGCCTGACAGAAATAAACTACATCAGTAAATTCATCCATAATTCTACTGATGTTCTCATGTATACTTAGGTCAACTGCAAGCAAAGAAATGCAGATTGTAATTATTTATACACTTATATATAAATGGAATACATCAATTAGTTTAAGTTAATATAAAGAATAATAAAAAATGTGCTGTTTATATTCTAATCATTTTTGCCAATTGTTCTAAAAATATAAGCCAAAGTAGAAATGTGTAACATTTTTTAAAGTTTAGTTGTCAAAATACTCTAACTGAAACTCTGTGTTTCAGACCATTAACTTTTCCACTATTTTTAAAATTTAACTAAGCTAATGCAGCTCATTGAAACTATTTATGTACATAACCTAAGAATTTATAGATTTGGATAATGAAATGTCTGCAAGAAAACAAGCAATATCAGAGAGCACCAAGGACCCCTGATTTCATAGCTGTAATCTACATAGCTGTATGGTGGTTATTAAAGTAGTTTTTATACAATTTATTTATGAATATATTTGACTAGATAATATAATTGCATTGTTACAGTACAGTCCTTCACAACTTTCTTCTGCACAATACTTATTCAGTTAAGTTTAAACATGAAACATACTGTACTAAGTGAAACGTATTTCAATGGGGATAAATTAATACAGTCCAATAACAATTTGTAGGGTTTTTTAATACGGCATCAAGGCCAAATGTTTATGTTGGATGGCTTGAATACATGGAGAAATGTTGAAGAGAATAGTTAGTGGAGATGTTGGAGGTTGATTTGTTTGCTTATCAACTGGTTGTTATTGTGCATGTTTGGCCAAAACTGCGAGAGCTCACAGGTTAAGAAGACATCTTTATAGCAATGGGGCTAATGCAGGGGTGAAATGCTACCAGTTCCCACTGGTTCATGAGAACCAGTAGTGGCGGTGGCGGGTGGTTTGGAGAACCGGTAGCGGCGGCAGCGCAAGGCTCCGCCCACCCACCCAGTCTCTCCTTTCCACCATCCCAGCCTGCCTCCCCTACTCCCTTCCCCGCAGTCCTGCCATGCTTCCCTGCCTTCCATGCGGCCTTCCCGGTGTCCCCGTGGCCACCTTGTGAAGGCAGGCAAGCGGAAGGCCGCATGGAAGGCAGGCAAGCATGTCGGGGCTGGCCGGCCATGGGGAAGGGAGCTAGCAGCTTTCCGAGGCCGAAGTCAGCGTCCAGCCTGGCCCGGCCAGTGGGTGGGCGGCCGGCCCTTGGTGGAGACGCACCTGCTGTATGGGGCTGAGAGGGGCAGCGGTGGCGGTGCTGGCGC
Source organism: Thermophis baileyi (assembly GCA_003457575.1). Classification (NCBI taxonomy): domain Eukaryota; kingdom Metazoa; phylum Chordata; class Lepidosauria; order Squamata; family Dipsadidae; genus Thermophis; species Thermophis baileyi. The sequence continues at coordinate 116,304 of QLTV01003659.1, forward strand.
TCTGGGATGGCAAGCGGATGTCCTGGGGCTGCACATGCGGTGCGCATATGCAGCAGCCCCGGGACATCTGCTGCCCGCCTGCCCTACCGGAGCAATAGCAATAGCAATAGCACTTAGACTTATATACCACTTTACAGTGCTTTACAGCCCTCTCTAAGCGGTTCACAGAGTCAGCATATTGCCCCCAACAATCTGGGTCCTCATTTTACCCACCTCGGAAGGATGGAAGGCTGAGTCAACCTTGAGTCGGTGAGATTTGAACCGCCGAACTGCAGCTAGCAGTCAGCTGAAGTAGCCTGCAGTACTGCACTCTAACCACTGCGCCACCTCGGCTCTTAAGAGCACCGCCGCGCCACCACCGTTAGCATTCTTCTCCCGCTGCGAAATGGAAGCGAACAGCGGCGGGGTTGCTTCAGGAGGTTGCTTCAGGCAGGAGGACATCTTCAGCCAGGTGGGGAGGGAGGGTGGCGAGAGCGGCGGTGGCGGCCCCTTCCATGCGCAGCGCACGGAGGTGGCAAAGGTGGACAAGGTGGCCCCGGCGCGCCTGTTGCTGGGGAGGCGTGGTGATTGCTCGGCCAGGGCGGCCTCGGGGGCTGCATTGGCCCCTCCGCCTGCACCATGTTCCGCTCCGGCCAGCTGCACGACTACAAGTGCGGCGACCTGGTGAAGATGAAGGGCTACCCGCAATGGCCCGCCTGGGTAAGTGCCGCCGCCCAGGCCAAAGGGAAAGCTCCACGGTGGCATGGCCTGGCCTGACCCTCTCCCCACGCGGGGGGCTGCTGCCCCGCCGGCGGCTTCCACCCGTCGCTCCGCTTCTTCGCCGGCGGGAAGCACCACCACGGCACAGCCTCCTTCCCCCGGAGTGCCGGACTCCGTAAGCCGAGTTACCGAAGTGGCGCCGGCGGTCAAAGAGAGCAGGCAGGTGGCCGGATGGGAAGCCAGTGGGCTGCTGAAGAGCCCCAAGCCCCACGGAGCTGGCACGGGAGGCACGGGTGGAAGGAGGCCTTTTCTATAGCATCCCCCTCCACTCTTTGGATCACCCTGCAGGGGGGGGCTCTGCCTTTGCAAAAACGGGGCGGGCGGTTTGTATGGAGGATTGGTGGGGGGGATGCGTGGCCCTTTGGGATGGAGAGCGGGGCAAGAGAAGGCTCCGAGTTTCGCTTGGGCAGTCAAGCCAGATGGCGGAGGGAAACTCAAACATTGGGGGCTTCAGAAGGGCAGAATGTGCTTCAGAAAGTGCAGCTCCTGGCTCTCTAACAGTGACGTGAGTGACGTCAAGTTGGCCACGCTCACCCAGTCACATGATCACCAAGCCACGCCCACAGAACTGGTAAGGAAAATTTTTAGATTTCACCACTGGGCTAATGGTATCCTCCATATTGACTGACAATAGCTATTTGTGGCCAGCTATTTCTGACAGCCAATATCTAGGAAATTCCAGCAGTTATTTGAGGTTGTGATGATTTTTCACATCTGTGTTTGAGATAGCAATAGCACTTAGACTTATATATTGCATCAGTGCTTTACAGCATTCTCTAAGTGATTTACAAAGTCATCATGTTGCCCCAAAAATCTAGGTCCTCATTTTACTGACTTTGGAAGGATGGAAGTCTGAGTCAACCTGGCTGTGGGCAGAGTTAGACTGCAATTCTGCATTCTAATTCCACCATGGCTCAGTGGAAATGGAAATGGTAATGAAAGCAGGAGCAAGTCTAGGGCCGAGGTGGCGCAGTGGTTAGAGTGCAGTACTGCAGTACTGCAGGCTACTTCAGCTGACTGTTCAGCAGTTCAGCGGTTCAAATCTCACCGGCTCAAGGTTGACTCAGCCTTCCATCCTTCTGAGGTGGGTAAAATGAGGACCCAGATTGTTGGGGGCAATATGCTGACTCTGTGAACCGCTTAGAGAGTGCTGTAAAGCACTGTAAAGCGGTATATAAGTCTAAGTGCTATTGCTATTGCTAAGTCAGTTACTGGGTGACTGTCCTTTTTCTTGTTCATCCTTTCCTTTGCCCTACACAATGGATTTGGGATTAAAATAATCCAGGGTTTGCTGCTGCTGTCATATTTATGGTTTATGGTGATGCTGGTGTTACATCCTTCCTGAGTGAAGATTTAAGATAGAAAAGGACTAAGGGTCTTGATGTGAGAAGATTTTAGGAAGGCCTGCTGGATGGGGGATAGAGCTGCTTGCTTTTTGCTAGTCTTTATCTGTTGACGAGATGGTGAGACAATCTACTTCTTAGATTCACAGGAATGTACTGAATAGAGAGCATTTCTTCTAGTCAACTGTTTAATCAGGATATGCATTGAATTTGAATATTAAATGTATTAAGTAATACAGTATTTTGAATTTTAGCATAGAACAATGTATTCCTAATATGGAAGATTGTATAAGTCTACTTACAGAATTTAAATGGAAATCTAGCATTCATTATTATAAATCTTCTACTTATGAGTAACATCGCTTATTTGGCCTAGTTGGAAATTGAAAGCTACAGTAAAATAACATTTATCTTCCAAACTAATATAATATTCAGGCAATGATATTGATTGCTATGGAAATTGTAATTTTCCCAATAGAATTAAGATCTTTTACATTAGGAACATAAATGTTTCCCTCTACAAGAATTGAGAAACTTGTGACCATTGTTGCTTATATGGTAGCATGCTCTTTAAAAAAACAACTACTTTAAATCTAGACAAAATGGCTGTCCTGTTGATTAGTAGGATTGAAGTACTGTATATCCTTTTGGAGATAAAGTTGTACTGTTCCTGAAATAGCTTTCTGTAGCTACTGAAACAATTCTTTCTTTCTGAAACAATTTCTGCCATATGCTTTTTTTTCAGAAGTGAAAAATGTGTTGGCTGGAATACTGAGTACTGCAGCTACTGGGAACATATTTTCATGTTGAAAATCCTGCACTGGCTACTAATGGTTTTCTGAATATGCTTCAAAGTACAAGTGTGTACAGTACAAGGTACATGTACTTTTAGAGCCTTAGTGATTAAATCCTAAATATCTGAAAGACCATCTATGTTTTATTTTACGTTGCTTTTTACTTTTAGGATCCTGTGTAATTGTAAGAAAAGTGGGATCTAAATAAAGTAAGTAATAGACGTTTACATAATAAAGGTCTAAATTTTTGAATAAAATAGAAAATCAGAATGATGCAAATTAGCAATGTTTATTCTGAATTTGGCTTTGGGGCAAAGATTACACTAAAATGGATTTATTTACAACATTCAGTTCTTTGGATTAAGTATACAAAATAAACTACAACCAAATTTTTTTCACCCTCACATATCGCTACAATCCATACATAGTAGCTTTAAAAAGCATCATTTATAAGCAATCATCAAAAAAATCACACATACTTATAAATACATACACATAACATTGAAATATCTACTGATACACTCCAGTATTATAATACAAGCTAAATAATAACAAATTCAATAAAAGATCATGATTATAAAGCATATTGGCAAGTACAATAAAAATGATCCAACTATTAGAATTACTGTTCCTAGTTCAGTGTTTTGTGGTATAACTGAAGACTTCACTCAGTAAGTTTCATGAGGATAGCTGCCATCTAACCTGTTGTATTTCTTTAAATATTCACAAAACAGTTGAGAAAAGTGTGGATATTTTTAGAGTGTTTTATTGTTCAGCTAAATCCTTCTATAACATAGGAAATGTATAAAGGATAAATTTTGTATTAGAAAAGGTGAAAGGTAGCTTGGTCTACCTTCATGTAACTCAAGATGGCTAACTCCCTCTTGTAAATTTTCCATGAGTTTTAAACATGATAGGATACATGACGATGCAGTGAAATAGAATATGCTAGAATAAAGATGGGCAGCTTTCCAAGAATTGGAGATTGCTGCACTCGTCCTTGATCAGCTACAAGATTGCCTGGGGATCTCACAGGAAGTGATAGATTTCTGGTCATTTGGGCAGATGAAAGGTATAGAGTTTAATTCCTAGAGGCCTTCTGCTTCCACTTGGTATTTATTTCGAAATGGTATTTTGAAATAAAACAAAAATCATGCTATCAACAGTCAGGTTTGTTGGGCTTTTGAAAATGGGATGAAGGGTCACGTGAGGCATGTATGTTGTCCAGCCCTATGCTAAATTTTCAGGAAGGTGCTCATCTCAAATATAGGTGGAATCTTTTAAGAACTAGGTAACAGTGTATTTAAAAGTATTTCCAGGACTGCATAAGAACCAAATACTGCAGCCACATACTTCAGTGACCAATACATTTTCTGAGTTAATATTCGTCTACTTTTAAAATATTGCATGCAAATAAAGTTTTGTTTAGTGTTAGCATGCTGCTGCCTGGATTCCAACCATTTTGGAATCCTTCACAAAGAACTTCCTTAACAAAGATCAAGCAATCTGTGAAGGAGGGAGGTTCAATTGGAGGGTCAGTCTCTACAATGAGTACTGTATTTTTCGGAGTATAAGACGCACCTTTTCCCCCCTAAAAGAGGGTGTAAATGTTGGTGCGTCTTATACACTGAATACAGCCATTTTTGGCCTCCTGAAGCCTTGCCCCCGCATCTCATTTTTGCGAAAAATGGGCCTGTTTTTGCAAAAAACGGGGTGCGCAGAGGGTTTGGGAGGCCTGCAGAGTGCTTCTGGGGGCTGGGGGAAGGCAAAAACGTTTTTTTCTTACTTACCTCTTCGAAATCTTGGTGCGTCTTATACACCGGTGCATCTTATAGTCCGAAAAATACGGTAATTCTTTTTCACACAATGGGAAAACTGCAATTAGCAGCAGATTCTTAATACCAAATGCGGAAATAAATAAAACTGAATATGATAGACTGCCTTTGGAATAAATAAATAATTTGTGCAGCACATAAATTTTGTGGGGCATATAAATTACTTGGACATCACTGAAATTTATATTAAACATACACACTTATCTACTGAACTACTATTGTGTACAGTTATTCTCTGCATTTGACACAGCCATTTGTTTCAATTTTAATGTAAACAGAAAAAAGCCTGTAAAAATCAAAAGCACAAGCAGGTTTCTTGTTCCACAACTATAAAAAGCCAAGTACAGAATATTACAGAATAGTACAGCTTTAAATACATATTAAATATGTGTCTTGGAAATAGTAACACAAAACATTTTTACTTACAGTATAAAGCAAACACACAAAAAAATGCAATGTCATGATTAGTTGCTGGTTTGCAATTATTCAATCTACAAAAACTCAATATACATTAGATATTAACAATGATTCCCATTTACAAAAATTGGAACTTTGTGAAAATAATTCTAGGTATATTTGAATAAAAGTCACCTGCTTTATTTTCCCCTCAAAATAGTTGTATGGACTTTTTAAATATAGAATTGGGCATAAATTTATTGAGAGATTACTTCATCATCATATTTTACTTTTTTATTACATTGTTCACTTTTTACACATGGTAGAATTGTATATAGGAATGAAAAGGCCAAAGGAAAATGCTTTCTTTTTTGAAGAATGAGGTAAGTTAGCAGGATGTCTGATTAAGAATACAGAATCCACAACTCTGATGAAGTAACATGACAGGATTTTGCAAAGCATTGGGGAGAAATGCATAATAAATCATTGGCCTGAGTGAATTAGGCCCCTTCAAAGCTGAATGCTTTGAAGGGGCCTAATGCCCCTTTGAAGGGGCCTATGCCTTCCAGAGAGGTTGCATGCTGTATCCCAGCTGCCTGAGTGTGCATGTTGCATATCCAGATACTTCAACTGGGCCTTACTAACAAAATAAAGCAGCTGTGCATGCACCCACAAGTGGAAATGGCTTTTGAAGCAATGATTTACAAAATGATTCTTTAAGGTTATGAGGTGTTTCCCTTGAGCTACTGAGTTTTTAGAGAAGGGCCTTATAAATGCTGTGCTACAAAAGTACAGCTATATATGGCCTTTATAGATATGAGTCTATGGTGCAGGACAACTGTTATTAAACAATGGGCAATTGTTTCTATGTTCATAGCTGAACTGTAATCACATTAAGATTCAAATGTAACACACAAGGCTGCAGAGAGATCCATATTTGAAGGATTAGATGTGATTTGGAGTGCACATCTTTTTCTGAAGGCTCATACCAGCTTGATGCAGTTATTCTGAGAGGTGCTATATGTACACACTTGTGTGTGCTCCAAATCATATTTTGCTCTTTGAATCCAGCTCTCTATACAGTTCTATAATACAGGTAGTCCTCGACTTGTGACCACCATTGAACCCCAAATTTCTGTTACTAAGCAAGACAAGTGAATTTTGCCCCATTTTACAACATTTCTTGCCACAATTGTAAAGTGAATCATTGCAGTTATATTAGTAACACGGTTAAGTCTGGCTTCCCCATTGACTTTGTCACATTGCAAAAGTTGATTACGTGACCCTGAGACACAGCAACCATCATAAATACAAATCAGTTGCCAAGCATCTGAATTTTGACCACGTGACCATAGGGATGCTGCAACAGACATTAAGCATGAAAAGCGGTCATTAATCACTGTTTTCAGTGCTGTTGTAACGTTGAATAGCCTCTATATTAGGGATGTCAAACTCCCGGCCCATGGGCCGGATGCATCACATGCTGGCAATGCCCATTTAGCGAAGGGGAAAAAAGTCGTATGGCACGTGACGCCGCCGTGATGATGCGAGTTTGACACCCCTGCTCTAGATGAACTGTTTTAAAGTCGAGGGCTACCTGTACACTGTAGATCAGGAGAGAAGTTGTTAGATTAAGGTAATTCCTAAAAGTTTATTAAGAATCCTGACTTTATTCAGTGGAATTTTTTTCAGTAAGATCTAATATTGGATATATTTGATTTAACCAATGTAACAGCATCAAAATGCAGGCCAGTGACTGTAGTTATAGGAAAAAAATCCAGTATATTGCAATAAAATCAAGTAAACTATAGATTTATATACCTGTAGTGATTCTTACTGAAATATATAAATATCTAGTAGGTGATTTTTTTCCTGCCTCTGTTCCCCTTTGAAGTGCATTGAGTGGATTTAAGCAAAACAGTAAACATGCAAAATTAAAGTAGAAATAACCAAAATGTAAAATAGGGCAAATTTCTTGTAGATGACAAGCAAGATTTATTTGGCACGATCTATCAAGTTGTATAACAAGTGACATGCATTGGTTGACATTTTCAAACAGATATTTGCAACTTGATTCATTCAGAAGTATAAACAGGAATTTTTTGAAGTTAATTACGATGAAATATGACCCAAACAGTAGTTGTAAGGATGTTTTAAAGGGAAAAAAATATCTTCACTATAGCTGAAAATAAGCAAGCAAACATGCCAAGGAGAGTTACACATACCATTACCATACCGTATCTACTAGGTATGCCTCATTTTTAAATGGAACTTTTCCAAAATAGATGCCAAGAAAAAAAAAGATAGTTAAGTTTCATCCAGTTGGTTCAGCCATTTAACTTTGTACATTCAAAATATGAATTCTTTGACATTGTTTTAACAAAAATCTGCTGCCATGTGATATATTTCATGCAAAAGTAGCAATTTTGATTGTTAAAGGTCACACTAAAATGGATTTTGTAGGATAAATGAATAAAGGGTTACAAAGCAGGGGAACATTTCTCATATTTGGGCAAGAGGATGTTTTAAGGGAATTCATGGAGTTCCTAATTTTTAACTTTGATAGGACTTGCTATACAAAACTCCATAGTTTTTGGTTTGCTGTTGCCCTTGAAATAGCAGGAAAAATTGCTATCATTTTTCATAAACAGTGGCTAGTTTTATGGGCTGCAAAAGGAGATTCAAAGGCAACAGGTTGACCAGCTCTCCCTTAATGTATTTTTATTTTACTTGTGAAATGCAGTGCATTTATTTTCACTAACAGAATAGCTTCCCAATGAAATCAAGAGGGGGAACAACCCCTTTGACTTCAATAAAAATCTATGCTTGTCCCACTGCTGGAACAAAAAGACTTAACTGGATTTCTCTAGTCACAGAAACCAAATTCATTGAACTGTTAATTCATATATTATTGAAAAATTACAACATGTATAATCTACTGCACAGCAGCACAAATGCTTCCAATAATGGAAGTATTGTATAGCCAATGCTAAAAGTATTTAAAGGCACCTACTGCAAACACGAATATCTATGAGAAAGCACTCAGTAAATAATTTTGAGCCATATCCTTATTAAAACATTTGATTAATGAACACTTATATAAGATTCCAAGGCACCAGAAATGTCACATCGTATATAATAACTGCTTGAAAATCAATTAGAACTATTTAATCAGGCATATTTTTAAGGGAAACTTGTTTTACTCAGTTCCTGATAAGGTTAAATGTTAGTATATGTGGAAGATTAAGGCTTATAGTCTAGTCAAGCAAATGTATGTTGGCTGAACATGACCAGATATAAAAATGGAGATGTAAAAAGAATATACATAACTTACCTATGTGAGAATGTCCAAGGAAAATTCATAATATTCACAGCAGTGTAATAATTATGTGTAAAATATTCAGGAAGCAAACGATGTACAAAACGGCATAATGAATTTTCCTTGTAAAACATGTTCTTGTACTGTAAATGCTTATCATACAACTACTGATCACAGCAATACACAACACAAAAGTGCTGGTAACATGTATACTTATCATTTTCACACCTAGAAATCATGTTTTAATATGCATTTTCTACACTAAAATATGTCAAATTTATTCAAGTTGTACAGGGTATGCTACAGGAAAAAAAACAGAATTCAGAAAATGATCCATGTCACAGAGAGATGCTACCTGGAAAAATATGAATAACAGGTACATGACAGTTTTTATTCTTTAATAGAAGACAATGATTAATCAACTGCTTGTTCATTGGTTCTACTGCATCTTAAACAAAAGCTTCTTACTATTGAATTTTTTGAAATCTAAAGTTGTTATTTACCAATTTGGGAACAATACTGAAACCCAATATAGTGAGTGGCAGAGTTTAATCCTAATCCTTGCTTCTTTGGGCTTCTGATGGACTATGATGTGATCTTTGCTATACTTAATTTCAGATGGAAATTCTGAAGATTTAAAAAGCAACTAAGATGTTTTAAGGTCTCATTTAGAAGTAAAATGAAAAATAGTCACATACCACATACTAAAAATAATAATAATGAAACACCCCTTTAACTGAGTTATTCTATATACAGATGGACCTAAATATTTTTAATATGCTTTCTGATGAAAAGTCTTTCATGATGATGCAAGACAACATTGGCGTATATTATTTTCAAATATTTTAAAAATTATTCTAATAGTGGTGCTATAAATTCAATTAATGAAAGAAAATAAAGGACAAATATTAAACCATTTACACATAAATCATATATAAACTCAGTTTTTCACATTGACAGTAAACAGTACTTATCACATTGAAAATATGAAAAATGCAGGTAAAACTATTTGAAATAAACTTGAAAAAATACAATATGGCCATGAGCATGATCTATTTAGTAACATCAATTGTTAATGATTTCAGAAGAAGTTAGAAATTATAACTATGGGAAATATTTAACAATCAAGACTTTAAACACAACAGTGTTTCTTTCCAGATGACACTTTGGAAAAGGCTGATTTCCTGTTCTTAAAATGAATCCTACAAATTCTGACAGAAATATGAGCCTGATTTCTTACTCAAAAATTCTTCTTATCGTTGTATCGGTGAATAGTCACACAGCCATGGTATGATACTGGTCTGGGCATGGCAGCTACTCCAGTAATGATACTTGTTGCAGGGTCATAACAAAGAATAGTATCTGTGGCTTCTCCATTTTCTCTTCTCCCACCAAGGATATAGATTTTCCCATTACAGACAGACATGCCACAGTTTTCCTGATCATCGGATCAAAAAGAGAAAGAGTAAAATTATATTACAATAATTGTTTTGCTAGAAATGTACTAAATTATTCTTTTGTAAATTTCTTTTCCTAAGCTTGGGTTTGGCATATATTCCCTGTCAATAAACTTTTGCATCATGCTTTCTGAGAAGTATTTCTGCCTCTTAATCAATATGGGCAAATTCTAAATCAATCAATTTTTTTATGAAAACCCGCAAGTATTAAGCTCAGTTCAAAGATGGTTTCTGCAAACTTCCAGGACAGCACCATCTTAATACTTTCCAGATACTTCAAGTATTCTTATGCTGAATTATACCTTTAAACCAAACTTTCCCATTTTGTGCCCTCCAAATATATTGGACTTCCATAACTTCTCATTGAAATTCTGATGCTAGCCAATAAATCCAGTATATTTGGAGAGATCTAGATAGGAAAAACCTGCTTACTTCTGTAAGTACAGCATGATGACAAAATTCACTTTGCCATTTGGAATAAAAGCCCAATGCTCCAGTATCAATTTCATAAAAAGCAAACATGTATCGTAGAAATAAAAAGCTTTCCTAATTTTGCACTTAGTCATTTTATGTTAATATATCTTTACTTGTACATATGAGCATTTTTAGTCCTTAGACGTTACCTGTCTGCTAAATGTGTTCTGCACATGCATCCAATAATCTTCAACTGGATCATAGCAATATATCGCTTTTGTGAGTCCTCCAGCAACATAAATGAGATTGTTTAATGATACAGCTGTAATACATCTCTTTGCAATGGGGATTGTTGCACGAAGGAGCCAAGAATTAGTATCAGGATCATACGATTGAACCTTAAGAGAAGGAAATACATGTTAGTTTTTAGCACATTTTCGGTATATTATATAGTGCTTATAAATTCTGCTTTCTTTGATTTTAAACATCATTCACTAAGTGATGTAATAAATGATGAGCAAATCAAAGATTATCCTTCATTTACCATAAGACATTATAAAATTTGCATACTTTCTTTTTGGCTTAGCAAGTATAATTGTTTAAAAATAAAAGATTTACCTTGAATGTCTTAATGAATCAGTTTATCCTGAGAAGAATGAGATTTGCCTTTCCCTGGGTTTGTACATGTTCCTATCTCACCTTCTCTAGCAAGCTTTTTTAAAAATTCATTGCTATTCAGTATGTTATCTGGATCCAACATAGTTAAACTTATGGTTTAAAATACGTTTTAAAATATGAAAGCAAGTCAGCTTCAGCATATGATAACATAGTTTCCTTAATTTGTGAAATTCTGAAAGGAAAATATTTTGTCCTGGGGATATGGATGAGGAGGGTCTGTCTCTCTCTCTCTCTGTCTCTCCCACAGCATAAATATTGAACCACAGCATAAATCTGCCTTGGCAACCTGTTTTTCCCCCTTCCACAGTCATGATGCTGCCTTTACCTAATCTTCACCCAAGAGTAAAATAGTAAAAAAAAGTTGTCCTTAGTTGTTGTACTCCTGTTAAAAAAAATTCCCTTTAAACCAACAACATTTAATGACAGCTGCAAAATGTGTAAAATGTATTATTTTATATAATAATTCAAAAATAAGTCTCAGCAAAACAAAATTTTAACTACATGTTTAAGATTGAAAATATACTTTGGAATAAACAACCAATAAACATCATGATTAAAATTTTGATTTTAGAACGTTACAAACAGACCCAGGGTCCAGATAAATTTGAAATAAGAGTTTGGAATACTTTATAAAGAATCTTTCCTGTAGGAAAATGCTTTTTTTTTAAATAAGATTTTAAAAATTGGACACTAAAGGTAATTAAACATTATAATTAAAAAGGAACAGCCTTGATTTACAATTACAGAATGGAGCAAAATAGTCTAACTCACATTATTTTGAAAAATGGACTCAGAAGTTAACATTAATAGTGTTATCAGAGACATCTGACTCTATGGAGGGACTGTGACTAAAAGATGTTATGGAAGAGGAACAGGTTTTACAAGACAAGACTGAATCTGAGTTGAAGGTCGATTTACAAATGTCATTCTTGACATGGAAAACTCCACATACAAAGGAAATGGCTGATGTTTAATAAATAAAAAGGATATGCAAATAATAAACCAAGAGGGTAACCTGGATAATTTTCCCATATTGGATGGGACAGGCTTGTTAAAGTTTTGAACAGGCTTGTTAAAGTTTTGAAGGATTTTGTGAGAAAGGTCAAAGAAAAAAATGAAAACTTTTGCAACATTATTTGACTAAATATTAAGATTGTTAGAAGTAACAGGAAGGAATGCAAAATTATAAAATATAAAGCTCTGTGGCACATCCTGCCCCGCTGGGGTGAGGTTTGTCCCCATCCTTCTATCATTCCACAAGGGCCTGAACACTTGGCTCTCCCAGTTAGCCCGGAGACGCAAGAGGGGACTACCACACTGGAGGTTGCATTTCCTGCGTCCCCTCTGCCCATCTTTTAATTCACATTGTTATAGATTTTTAATGTTTATTTTTATTGTTTCATTGCTTTGCTATTATGTTTACATGTTTTATCATTTTCTCCATTTTACTGTTGTAAACTGCCCAGCGAGATGGGCAGCTAATAAATTTAACAAATAAAGTTGGTTTATTTTTCCAAGGTTAAAGTAGATATATTGCTATTTCTGGTATCCTTTAACGGCCTTTTGCTGACACCAGGCCTAAAATGACCATAATTTATTAATTTATTTATAGGGAAGAGATGGAGTATAGGAAGGAATCATTTCTTATATTTTAAGAGGAAGTGTTAAGTTGCTAAAATTGTTTACATTTTTGAAGAAGGTAGCTTCTTTATATATTTTTCTTTTTTAATACTATATTCTTACTTTTCTTACTTTTCTTTTTCTATTTTTTCTGCACCTTCTAATCTTTCTTTTTATTCTTCCATCTTTGTATTAGTTTTCCTATTATAGCAATAGCAATAGGACTTCACAGAGCTTTACAGCCCTCTCTAAGCGGTTTACAGTGTCAGTATATTGCCCCCAACAATCGGGGTCCTCATTTTACCAACCTCAGGACAGAAGGCTGAGTCATTCTTGAGCCGGTGAGACTCGAACTTCCGAACTGCTGGCAGCCGGCAATCAGCAGAAGTAGCCTGCAGTTCTGCATTTTAACCATTGCGCCACCACGGCTCATTATAATTATAATCTTTAATAAAATTAAAAAGTATGTGTGGTAAAAAAAAAAGAGTCAAGAATGAATGGTGATGATTGACTATGGATTTTATTCACAAATGAGAAACCACTAGGACAGAAGTAGATACAGATGATCTGGTCATCCAAGTGAATAAATGAAGATTGAATCAGAAAAAAAGAAAAGAAAAAATGAATGAGCTGAGAAGAAGGGAAAGATCAAAAAAGTCAGTTAGATGGCGGTAATGAGTTCTTGAAAAAGACAGGAGAGAAACTTAAACAGAAAAGGAATATATGAAGTGATACATGGACATAGAGGGAGCAAAAATGCTTTGCAAGGGTAGAAATGTATGGAAAAATAGTGAATGATTTAGTGCAGTGATGGCGAACCTTTTTCTTCTTGTGTGCCAAAAATGGGAGTGTGTACGCACGCTAGCGCGCGTATGTGCCAACACACAACCCCCGTGCGCCACACTGCGCATGCGTGCATCCCCGTGCATGTGCCCCCCCCCCTTGGGCTGTTTTTCACCCTCAGGCTTCCCTGAAGCCTCCGGAGGGCGAAAAACAGCCCAACGGGCAAACCAGAAGTTTGAAAAAAACGGACTTCCGGTTTGCCCGTTGGGCCGTTTTTCGCCCTCAGGAGGCTTGAAGCCTCCAGAGTGTGAAAAATTGCCCAATGGGCAAACCAGAAGTTCGGAAAAACGATTTCTGGTTTGCCCGTTGGGCTGTTTTTCGTACTCCGGAGGGCAAAAACGGCCTTCCCCAAGGCCGAAAATCAGCTGGCCAGTCCGCGCATGCGCACTGGAGCTGACATAGGGCAATGCCTCGCGTGCCCTCAGATATGGCTCCGTGTGCCACCTGTGGCACGCGTGCCATAGGTTCGCCATCACGGATATAATGTTAGCTCTATTTTTATTTTGCTATTTCATAGTTTTAATTTCATTACCTTCTCATTCTTTTTCTGCACTTTATACAGGGTTATTTACCTCCACAGGTGTACACACATAGTTTAAAAATACATTTTAAAATATTACTAATGTGAGAAAAGTTAATTCAAATACCAAACCTTATCAGAGCATGTGTTATCATCTGGACCTCCACCAATCACGAACAGTTTGCCCACACAGCTGGTAACTGCTGGAGAACTGACAGCTTCTTTAAGTGAAGCTACCTCTGTCCATCGATTGGAAAAAGAGTCATAACACTCCACACTACTCAGCCGATTTTGCCCATCATAACCTCCAACCACATACACCTGTTAGAATATGTAAAAAATGTTATCAGCATGTATTTATCCTCTAATATTTTTAGGGACAGAAATGCAAAGTTACACAAAACCTGAAAGTCTTCAGATATGCCTCGACTTTTCAAAAACCTATGTAAGATTATCGTACCTAGGCTGCAAAAATCCACATGATCACTGTGGCTGCTAACATTTTAGGACTTACTTGTATTTCCATGCTACTATCTTATGGTTGACTGAATTTTTGCAGCCCAAAAAGGGCATTCCGGTTTAAGATTTGAAATGCACTCAAATGCATAAAAACTGGCAATTGAGAGCATATTATCATTATTACTTTTAATGGTTTTATTCTCTCCCTCCCCACCTCCATTTATTTTAACTGGTTCAGCAGCTGGTGATCTTTGTGACATCAGCCACAATACCTCCTCCTACCACCATTTTCGTTACAAAAGTTCTTCCCAGCTCACACATACAGTTGCAAGAAAAAGTATGTGAACCCCTTGGGATTACGTGGAGTTTTGCATGAATTGGTCATAAAATGTGCTCTGAATGTCATCTAAGTCACAACAATAGAAAAACACAGTCTGCTTAAAATAATACTACACAAACATTAGATGTTGCCATGGTTTAATTGAACATAACATGTAAACATTCACAGTGCAGGGAGGAAAAAGTATGTGAGCCCTTAGCCTAATGACTTCTCCAAGAGCTCATTGGAGCCAGGAGTGAGCCAACCTTGACTCCAATCAGTGTGATGATATTGGATGTGTCGCTGACAGCTGTCCTGCCCTTTAAAACCACAAAACTGGTTTGGGTTTACTGGTTTCAAGAAGCACTGTCTGCTGTGAACCATGCCTCGCAGAAAAGAGCTCTCAGAAGAC
>QLTV01003659.1:131963-146230 GCA_003457575.1 Thermophis baileyi
GTTCAACAAAACAATGGCTTCAACAGCACAGAATACGCCTTCTGGAGTGGCCCAGTCAGAGTCCTGACCTCAACCCGATTGAAATGCTGTGGCATGACCTTAAGAGAGCGATTCACACCAGACATCCCAAGAATATTGCTACACTGAAACAGTTTTGTGAAGAGGAGTGGTCCAAAATTACTCCAGATCGGGGTGCAGGTCTGATCTGCAACTACAGGAAACGTTTGGTTGAGGTTATTGCTGCCAAAGGAGGGTCAACCAGTTATTAAGTCCAAGGGTTCACATACTTTTTCCTCCCTGCACTGTGAATGTTTACATGTTATGTTCAATTAAACCATGGCAACATCTAATGTTTGTGTAGTATTATTTTAAGCAGACTGTGTTTTTCTATTGTTGTGACTTAGATGACATTCAGAGCACATTTTATGACCAATTCATGCAAAACTCCATGTAATCGCAAGGGGTTCACATACTTTTTCTTGCAACTGTAGGAGCTTCAAATACCACATGTAATTGTACAGGATAATTTGAACAAGTTCCTAGTAAGTAAAACAGAAAACAACAAAAACATACTCCAGATTTTACTCACTTATAAATATGCATAGACACAACCTCCAAAATAACAACTACGTATTTTTTAAAATTGGCAATAAGGAAAAGACTAGCAACAAATCTTAATTTAATGGTAGCGCACATGCTTTGTATGCAAATAATCCAAAGTTTGAATATTAACATTTCCAAGTAAAACAGGAATCTGCTGACTGAAATGCTAAGATACTATTAAACAGTTTGTTCTAATACGGATAAGGAATAACATTTTATCTTGATCAAATTAAAATTCACTTCTCACTATGTAGATGCAAACCTTGCATTATGACCCCACATTTTGCATCATCTGTTCTCAGCTCATCATTAAGACAAGCCAGTGGTACCCAACAAGGCACATAAACAAACACTTATAACTATTGGCTAAAGCTCCCATTTTCTCCCTTCAGATTTATTCCACTTATAAGAGCAGATGATTTTCTATCAAGTTGAAATAATGTGAGAGGAAAACTACTAATAGAAAAAAAAAACTTAATGACATATGGTTTAACAGCAGGGTTCATATAATTCTTGGGATATGATCGGGCCAAACACATACTTCAGGTTTAATTATATTGAATTTTAAACAGAAGAAACAGCTTGGCATTAGAAAGCACGACCAAAGTATCAAAGAGTTTGGGGAAAGTGGTCAGTTTTTTTCTCTAATTAAAAAAAGTTTATATATATATATAATATTATAGTATTATATATATAAACTTTACATATATATAAGTTTATATATATAATATTATACCCATATTAGGTATAATGTATTGCCCTTGATATTATCATCAGAAAATATCTTAAAATCCCAACAAAAAACTTATTTGCCCATGTGGATTGCAGGATATAAAAGCATGTGTTTATTATTCTATTAATAAGGACATTCATAATGCCTTACTCCTGCTTCATCAGTACCCAGGAAGAACATGCAACACTTCACATGACTTCAAATTCTCTTCAACTCAGACTATATCAAATATTGTGCAGCAGCAGAAAACAGAAAACATGAAGCACAAATTTATTCCATTATTTATAACTTCATTTACTTGCTGACTATCTTGACATTATTCAGTATGTTGTTTTATTTCATTATTTTTAGCAATATTTTCTGTTTCTGCCCTTTGGCTATTAAAAAGTATGTATGTGTTTCTGTGTGTGTGTGTGTGTGTGTGTGTGTGTGTGTGTGTGTGTGTGTGTGTGTGTGTGATAAGATATGTTAGGCTGCTTGTTATAAATAAGAAAAGCCTGACATTGAGAAACTTATTTTCTATAGCAAGAGTGCATCAAATGTAATGTATACAGTATATCA
Source organism: Thermophis baileyi (assembly GCA_003457575.1). NCBI lineage: Eukaryota > Metazoa > Chordata > Lepidosauria > Squamata > Dipsadidae > Thermophis > Thermophis baileyi. The sequence continues at coordinate 133,861 of QLTV01003659.1, forward strand.
ACAAATCTGAATGTTAAAATGACATGTTTCAACAGCAAACCTCACCTTTTAAGACAGAGAATTCAATGTGATTTTGGGTTAGTGTTTTATTGCAACCATACTTCAGAAATTAAGTATCTCTAATAAAGGTCCCTTACCTTACCAAGGAGGACAGCCATTTTATGACGCCACCTCCCTTTATTTAGAGAAGCGACTCTGATCCAAATATTAAGTTGAGAATTATAAATCCACACATCACGGCTATTGATTCTTCCACCTTATTGAAAAAATAGAATTGATTATTATTATATAAGTATTGTCATTGTTGGGTCTTATTGTGGAAAATGCATACTATGTTACAGGTAGAAGTGTATAAAACTTTTTTCTGAGTGTCAAATATTTGAAGTTTGAAATGCTCTGCTATGAATCTGAAATGGTTCTTTCAAGCTAGATATGTTGCTTTGACCATTTTGGAAATATTTCAGGTTCAGAAAGCTTAAAACATCTGTTTTGAATATAAAATGCTGCCACAGTATTCAAAATGACTACCTCAAATTCAAAATGTTTCAATGTGAAATGCTTTGCAAACCTCTAGTTTATACTACTAAAAATAAAATGCAAAACAATCATATACTTTCAGAACTTCTTGACCATAGAGTAATGGATATAAAACTTTTCTAATCAAAGAACATTTTCTGGAATGATATTTCAGTGGAAACCAGACCAGATATACAGGTTCCCACACTGGAAGTTGGACATTCCCTATAATTGAAATCAACATATATAAATGAAGAAGACTTTTCAGAATTATTCAGAAATGGGTACATAAGTCACCTCTATGTTCACTTTATTGAGCTACTCATCAATTCACAAAGAGAGAGTAAAATAGATATTACCATATTTTTCGGACTATAAGACGCACTCCCCCCCCCAAAAGTGGGTGGAAATGTCTGTGCATCTTATAGAGCGAATATCGCAACGGGGGAGGGGGGTTGGTGCGGCGCCAATGAGCTGTTCTAGGCAGCGGGGATTGCCGCCGCCTATTGCCTCCGCCCATTTGCTGCCAATCGCGGCAGCAAACAGGCGGTGGCGAACGGACAGATTTATTTTTCTTGTTTTCCTCCTCTAAAGCTAATGTGCGTCTTATAGTCCAGAGCGTCTTATAGTCCAAAAAATACGGTAATTAAAAAAGACATGTTCTTTAAAATAACAGTAATTTTTCTATTACACCTCCCCCCACAAATAATATAAAATTATTACCTGAAACAAGGATGTCATTCCTCAAAGCACAAACTGCATACTCAGATTTTGTAAATTCTGGTAATTTTGCCAGGGATTTCCACTCTCCTGTCATTGGATCATAACATTCTGTATATGGCAAATTAAATCCCCCAACACGCTCACAACCTCCAACAACAACTATAACTTCAGAGTAGCCAGTTGATCTATAAACACAAAATATATTTATACTTTAAATACTTTAAAATTTTAGCAACAGTACTTAAAATTGACTGAAACATTATATTTAAGAACAAGAACTCAAGTCTTGCCCACTAAAATAAATATTTGGAAAAGATTCTCACATTAACTAAGTAGTGAGGCAAGAAAAACTCTTCCTAATCTACATACACATTTGAAAACAGTGTTAAGCAACCTGATGATTTCCAGATATACACCTTTACTGACTGATAGTACTGGCTCAGTTCATAAGTAAACAATTAGACAGAATGAATTTAAGTCAGTATATGAATGAGAATAGAATTGAGCAACCAAGAACACCAGCTTGATTCCTTCCACCAGTGACAATAGTGAACTAAACCTGTAAACTCCATCCAAGCTGGCACTCTCTAGATTTTTTGGACTGTGGCTCACATAGGACAACATGAGTAGCAAACAGCAATCATGAGATTTGTAGCCTGAACGATCAGGTTGCATACCCCCCCTCCCCATTTTGCAAGATCTGCAAACCAGGCTATATTAACTTGTTACACTCCTAATAATAAAGGGGCTGTCTTGATATATGATTTGATAAAGAGAACAAATAGTTAGGTTTTTCAATTCACGCATAACATCAGACAAACCATGAAAGTATGTTCTAGGTCCGTGATGGTGAACCTGTGGCATGCGTGCCACAGGTAGCACGCGGAGCCATATCTGCCGGCACGCAAGCTGTTGCCCTAGCTCAGCTCCAGTGCGCACGTGCGCGCTGGCCACCTGATTTTCGCCTTGCGCGGAGGCTCTGGGAGGGTGTTTTCGGCCTCCGGAGGGCTTCTGGGGCCCGGGGGAGGGCATTTTCACCCTCCCCAGGCTCCAAGAAAGCCTCTGGAGCCTGGGGAGGGCGAAAAACGGGCCTACCGGAAGTCGGGAAATGGGGGAGCGGGGGAGTGGGTCGTGCACGCATGCATGGGGGGTGGGGCAGCACAGGGGGGTCATGCGCGCATGTGCAGGGCCGGAGCACAGGAGGCATTGAATTATGGGTGCGGGCACGTGTGTGCACGCGATAGTGCGGGCACGTGTGCACACGCGATAGTGCGCGCACATGCGCTTTCGGCACCCGAGGAAAAAAAGGTTCGCCATCACTGTTCTAGGTCTACTTAATTACTCCCTTCAGCATAGGGAATTAAGTGGTAGTGACTGAGCAGCATACACACTTGCTTTTTCCAATGTGCAAATCAAACTAACGTTCATAACTGAACAAAATTATTCTGGAATGCAACAGACAGCTACTCTGCAGATCATCTTACCTTCGTGGTCTAGTTCTTGAAGACATCATTTCATTTCCAAGGACATGGTACCTTCGTGCTTCATGCAACAACTGGTAACATTCATGTGAGTTTTGGATCAACTGATCTACTTCCACTGTCTGAACAAAGTAGTTAGGATGTAACAAAGGCAGCCTCACATGTGTGAGAATTTCTTGTAGAACTGAGCGCCTGGATTCCACAGCCCGGTAAACCCAGTGCATAACTGCTTCAAACACCATCTCCTCTTTGCTTATTACCAGTTCATCACTGCAAATGTAATCAATAAGTTCATCTTTTCCAAGCTCAAGAAATTCTTCATGCTGGGCCACATCCTCAAAATTTTGCAGTGCAAAAGTTTTGCATTTTGTAAAGAGTGTTTTCAGAGAGTGTGTATCAGCAAAACGTTGAATTCCTAGACAGTTACAAGGATCTAGCTGCTCTTCTAGGAACTTAGCACATGCATCACGCAAAACATTTATTTGAAAGAGACTTGATGTTTCAAACAGGTACTGCACATTATCCGTGGTGATTTTTACTTTGCCTGTATATACATATTGTAAAAAGCAATCCATGGCTTCAGCAAAAATTCCATTAATTTCTACCAACATCTCCCGACTTTCTCTGTGATCATTGCAAAACATAGCTCTGAAGTAGCTGCTGCAAGCTGAAAGAACAGCACGATGACAAGGAAATTCTCTGCCTTCAACACAGATTATTACATCTGTGAACAAGCGACTATCACGAAATTCATTGAAGATCTGAAGTATGCTTTCGGCATGGGATGATCCAGAAGAAAAATCAAAGAACTCATGGCCTGATAAAGACTTTGGGTCCATTTCAAAAACTTTACGCTTGGTGACTGGGGATTCTTGGACCCGACTATCCCCTCTGTTCAATCTGCGCCCCAGTATTAGTACCATGGTTACATCAACTGTTCATGCAATCATGGAGAAGAGATGTGATGAATATCTTCTTGGTGCTAAAAATAGATATTTAAAAAATACTTCAGACTACAAAGGACATTAATACACTAAGTAAAACATTGGGTCATCCATGCAATAGGACTATAGTCTTACTTAGTCAAAAGGAGCAAACAATTTCTCAAAACTAAACTCTTCTGTCTTAGAGCTATTTTGCTAAACTAACCAATCCTAATATTTCTTTAACACAGGAAAACTTTACAGAATATATTGAATGAATGAAAGACCTTTGAAGGGAGATTAAATACCATTACACAAAGAGGTGTTTTGGGGAGGGAGAATTGCTTGCAACTTCATCCTCACAAGCATCACTTTCACTTTAGCTATAAAGAGCTGTTTGCATATACATTTAATAGCCATCAAAATGGGATATATAGAAGCTAGATGGGGACAGTTTTGTATCCAAACATCTCCATTCTCACACTGGACTCACTATTTAATGACACTAGTAATTTTTCTTTATAGATTTCTGGTGGGAAAACTGGGAGAGAGAAAGACAAAGAAAATCTACAGAATTCTCTTGGAAAAAATGCCTAGTTACTGACCACCCTGGTCAGCATAAGCTAACAGGGCTTTAGCAATTACAAATAATTCATTTTAACTGTATTTGGTATTGTAGAAAAAATATTATCAATAGAATTAGTGAAGATACATGAGAAACATTTGTGTTGTAACATTTGGAGATTTTCTTAAGTAGGCTGTATTGAATTTAGACATGAGGTTAACTGTGCTTACTTATTTGTCATTAAAACCATGAACTGAGGGAAAATAAATATGAAATAGTAATCCAGAATATTTTAGAAGCCTATAATTGGACTGTTGATGTATTAATGATCACTGGCAGCCATCCAACAATTGAGGCAAGGTAGATAAGCATAAGGGGAAAGATCAAAAGTCTTTTCATTTAGTCCTGTCCTCAACAACCCATGCAAATTGTAACAATTCTACTTAGGTTAACAAAAATTCATTCCTGTAATTTCTGAATTATCAAAATGGAAGTTCCTTCTCAGTTTAACACACTTGCTGCATTAACCTGAACACCACTAAATCCTGTGAATCTGAAACAATGTGAATATGTTAGACATGGATGTTTTATTTCAGTAATCAACAGACTGAACTAGATAAGTGTGTTTCTTTCTGGAAGACATGATAACCATTACCCACAGTTGTAGAAATTTCATGAAGTTAAGAAAACAAGTAATCTTTACCATATGTGATGGGAATGCCCAAAAGCCCAAAAATTTTGGCATTTGATAAAACGCTGGCTGGATGAGATACTAAGACAAAATATCGAGTTGAAGCCAGAGGTCTTCTTATTAGGCATTACCAAGGACAAATTCAACAAAGGAACCCTATACTTACTATTACACATGTTAACAGCAGCGAGATTAGCCTTTGCTCAGAAATGGAAAGATAAAGAGATACCTTCACAAGAAGAAGTAATAATTAAGATATTATCCTGTGCCGAAATGGATAGGTTGACGTTAGAGCTCAAAGAGAAGAATGAAACAGATTATTATGAAATCTGGAATGAATTGTATAAATGGTTAGAATCGAGAAGGAGTGCTGGGATAAGTGATAAGGGATAAGTTGAAAAGTTAGGAATTTATGTGCTAGTATTTTGTGAAAGATAGGATTGGAATATGTATAGTTACAAGGTATAAAATTGTACATAATGTTTATAATGTTATATGGGGGGAAAATTGATTTCTTGAAGGTTATACCAAATGGAATTGTTTAAACCAGGAAAGTTCCACCACTTCCAATGTTTTTAATTGTATTATTAATAAAAAACTTTTTAAATAATTAAAAAAGAAAAAAAGAAAACTAGTAGTCTTTATTCAAAAGTTTTCTATCCTAAATGTGCATAGACAGGGTTTAGACATAACATTTACCAATGATTTTTAAAACTAGAATTATGGAATAAACCACTGGGCTAACAAAACACCCAAAGTACATATTTATTATGTTAAAGTGATGGTTGAAATAGGTCAGTGTTGCTCTAGCTGTGTGTGCCACTGGTGATGCAAGCATATCTGGGTAGAAGATGACTTCCTTTTCCAAACCAGCTGTCTTGTACCTTTCAAGTAAGAATAATACTATTCCTGAAGTATTGATTGCCAGATTTCTGGGCTTAATTCAGTTTGCTGATTGTTATATTTAAAACCCTTCATGACAAGCAAATTAGTTTCAGTTTAATGATTATGGTAGAAAGAATGTGGATAGCCTAAAGCATTCTAAATTACTTCACCACAAAATTAAAACGATAAATCTCACTTATCAATTCCATGCCTCTTTACCCCACTGTAGTTTTTGTGAAAATATTACTTTAGGTAGCTTGATTTTACCTACCAAATATTGCACAGAATTAGTACAGTCCTCTTATAATCATTAACGAGATTAGGTAAAATTACAGGAACAAAAGATGTTTACTTCCTTTAAGTTTGTCTAATTCTACTTCTCAAGTTAGCCCTGGAACTCTGATCCTTTCTTTCCTGGGACATAAATTTGAAATTACCTCCTTAAGGTATAACTCCTTAAGAGGAAGCAATTGTATTTTTTTTCTTTGTTGCTTTAAAAAAGTAAAAAAAAGTAAAGTCTTTTTCCAATAGTGCTCAACTCCTGTGACTTCATGGACATGCAGTAGTTTTCTTGGTATCAAAGCTTTAGTGAGTTCTTGCCTCACTACAGCTTTTTTCAGTGCCCCAGTCTAATCTATAGTGCTAGAATTTCCCATTGGTTTCTCATCCAAACATTGAACAGATCAATTATGAAAACTGGTATTATATAAAATAACAAAATAACGGATAATAAGTAGTGCAATATTTACTGCTGTACATTTCACCATGAATCAAATTAAATAATTGATAGGTAGTTTGATGTAAGTAGTTAAGGCACCTGACTAAAAACCAGGAAACAATGAGATCTAGTCCTGCCTCAGGCATGAAAACCAGCTGGATGATTTTGGGCCAGTGACTCACCTCACAGGGTGGTTGTGGGGGGAAATAGGAGGAGAAAGAAATATTGGACATGTTTGCTGCCTTGAGTTTTTATAAAAATAATAAAGGCAGGTTAAAAATATCTAAAAAATAAAGATAAATTATGCCAACTATAAAAATGTACATTTTATGGCTCTTTAATTTCAACTGGAGAGCCAGTTTGATGTAGTGATCAAAGCATGGAGCTAGAAACTGTGAGATTGTGAACTCTACTCTCACCTTGGGTACTAAATCAGCTAGGTGACCTTGGGCAGTCACTTTCTCTCAATCCTGGGAAAGAGGGAGGCAAACAACTTCTGAAAATCCTTGCCAAAAAAAACCTGCAGCGACTCATCTAGACAGTCTCTGTGAAATTGACATTGAATGGAAGGGGAAAAAAAATCTATGTTTTATAATATGAAGCTTTGCTACTTTTATACTATTTTGGGAAAGCAGATTCATATTCTGTTGGTTTGCAAGAAGCTTCCAAGATTACTTTAATTTATTCCTGCATAAAGTTTATAAAAACTTTATGCAGGAAACCCAGCTGCAACAATTCTACTGCAATTCAATGTATTATTTGAAGGGATTTCCAAAACCAAACAGCGGACATCAAGTCACCAGACGCTCTTTTCCTAAAAAGAACAAGTCAGGCTCATATACAGGGTTTCCGCCTTACAAAATTGTAGCTCTGCATACGGTGTACGTGGACCCACGAATAGTTTCGGGATGACTTCGATGCCATTAATTTACACTTTTGCGTTCGTGTTTCTAAGGATCGAGCGTGTATGCGGCTTGATAACTGCAATTGCACGTTGTTTCTCTGCGGGCCATCTGGAAAGAGGCTCAGGCTGCCAGAAAGCTAGGGCATTCGGGTTTATAGAGATAAAAACCTTTCGTGGTTACGCCAGCACCCCGCTGACCTAACAGACGAAGTTCTTAGAAACCTTAAACGGAACAGGACCGTCTCGTAACTCCAAATCAGCGCCACCAGCTGTTATACAACTGGCCTCGAGTCGAACCCGAGCAGCCGCCAGGCGAGCTCGCACGAACACAAGCACATCCTACAATTCACCTTCAACCGAACAGAGCAGGAGACAAGACCCGCCTCCCCGCATTTTATGTCCAATTAGAGAATGCAATTTTTCAACCACGCTCACTTCTTCCTTCGTCTTCAGCTGGGGTGCGCTCCAATCAGCGGCGACCTTTCCCACCCTTTCCTTCAGTTCTCAAGATGGAGAAGGAAGCTGCGATATCTTGGGGAGGGAGAATCAACTTGGAAAAGACTTGTTTGGACGGGTACCCACTTTTCATCCTCTCATTTCTTTTTCTTTTTCTTTTCTTTTCCCTCATATAACTCATAGTAGTTATGCCTAACTCCTTTTAAAAAAATGCCAACGGCTTAAAGATTTTTGAAACTATTTCTGTCCTCCCCGCTGGAAAAAATGGTCCAGTCCAGTGGAGGGACCAGCCAACAGCCACTTCGCCAACCGCCTCATGGGGGAGGGGGGAAGAAATTCTACGCACCGGGAGATTGATCTCCCGGGAATGTGTCGTTGAGCCCGGGAAAGGGACGACAACACAGATTGCTGCTTACAGGCTGTGCATTTGCCACTAAACGTAGAAGGGTCACCAAACGGAACTTCTAGTTACTGTAATGCAGTTGGGGGCGGGGGAAAATAATGGGCGAACTTCCCGATGTTCTCAGAAATAACCCAAATCTGCTGGCCAAAACTTTCTAATCGGTCCAAACAGAAATAGAAGTCCAAACCACTGGCCGAAAGTACTTGGAAGCGAGAAAAAGAAAGGGAAAAGACAAATTTGTACACGGTAGATCTATTTAAGTTTCTAAATAGGAAAAATACCTTAAAGGAAAACGCAATCTAGCACTTTACAAGTCGCCGAAATCTGTGCCGCCAACAGTGTAAAAACACATTTACGCATTTTAAAGAAATGGTCGAGAAGGAAAGCCGCTTTGCGCGCCTCACCCGCCAGCGCCGCCACGCATATTGTTTTCCACCTTCTGATGAATCCCACTTCCTTTCTCGATGCACAAACAAAGCGTAAACAGCACTAACGGTGTTGTGATTTGTGCTATGTGCCTTTCTCGCGCAACCAACAGAAGAAAGAAATCGGCGCTAGTATCATTTTCTCTGGCCACATAACAATATCAAAGGATTTTCCCTCCTCCGTAATGGCAGATTTTACAAAGAATCCGTATGCATTTAAAACTCCATTAAAATGCATTTAACACTTTTTAAAGGATGGGGCAATGCTGGGGGGGGGTTGTCATCTATTTTATCATCAGGCAAGGAATGTCAAGTAAAATCAAGCTGTTCAAGATTAATGGCATTAGTATTATTGTTTTGAATGTGTTTCTGCTGAAATAGAAATGATCACCCGGCCCCCAGTGACATTTTTGGCCTCGGAGAATTCAGCTCAGATCTCAGCGACTGAGTTCACAGTGAAGACGTTTACCTGTCTGTCGCTTTTTCCTGGAATTAAAGAGTAGCCAGCAGCAAGCCTCTTGTTCCTTCTCCTTAGCCCGTTCGCCGCTCGCTCTTTTTGTCTTTTTCAAGTTCGAGCTCAACTCTAAACAAAGAAGACCCCAAACATGTGACCTCTCAGAGTCAAAACACATGATGTCACGCACTTACTAGCCAATCTCAGCAGGGCCGGCTGAAAGATGTCTTGGGAGATGTAGTTCTCTAATCGAATGGTTTGCGACGCAATTTCATATGTCGTTGAAAGAAGTAAATTTCCTCTTACAAGACTGAGAGGTGCATAACTTTATTGCTGTCGTGACGATACTGCGTGATGATTTCTGTATAGGCAGACAGTAGCAGCTTTAATTTCTTAAAGTTTGTTTCTATTGAACTATAAAAAAACCTGCAGCACTATAAAACAAAAAAGGTAGTGATTATATAGTGAAGAAAGAAAATCCAACATAATGTAATTATTAAAATAAGCTAAAGAGTGTCCAAAGAAGAAAACTAATTAACAAAACATTATCTAATACAGATGAGGAAACAAAATAAATTCATTTCTTAACTTATTATTAAATCAACACCTGAGAGACACATTGCATCTTCTTATTGTTAGGATAAAGAGACTTCCAAAAAAATAGATAAACTTATATTCTGGATCCTTAAAATCAGGAGAATAAGCTTCTTTCTATTTACATAAAATTATCCTTTTTGTTGTACCACACGCTTGAGAGACAAAGCTCTTCATGAGATGACAAATTCCATATCCTTTAGTATTTCTCCCCAATATTATATTGACATACACAGTGATTTGAAACCAAAGCAAGCCTGTAGCTGGAGAAGACCAGATCTCATGAGTTAAAGAAACTTTAGATTTCTTACACCGACATAAAAAATTTAATGTCCATCCCTTTTTAACCATTCTTTGAGAGTTAGGGTTAAACCATATTGCTTTACAACTTCAATAAGCTTTTTTAATGTATTGCATAATTATCAAGGATAGACATAATATCAGCATATAAGCACAATTTATAATCAGTGTTGAGCATCACTATATCCTTAATAGTTTGAGATTCTCTAACAAATGAGGTTAATGATTCAAGAATCAAATTGGAGATTTATACAGATAAGAGGCATCCTTGTTGGGTGCCATGGATATAAGATAATGGGTGGAGAAATAAATCAATTCCTAATAACTCTACACAATGTGTGAAGAGAACTAGTTTGGTGTAAAGCACCAGAATAGATCTTGTCGAGGCAATCACTAGGAGTCAACATTGACTCGAAGGCACAAAGCAAAACTGGGTGAAGACACAAAATTGTAATTCAGTAAACAAAAGATGGTGGAAATACCTATCTTCTTAGAAGCCACTTCATAAATTCAATCTGGATCAAATGGAAGTCTTTTTCAGCATCCAACAAAATTAGATCTGATTCCAATTTATCTGCTGTAATATCAAAAATATCAATCAGGTGAATATTGTCAGAAGCATGTCTTTTTTTTTTTTTTTACAAATCCATACTGTGATGAGTGGATTATAAATGATATTACCTGCTATAGCCTTCTCCTAAATGTTGTAGTTGCATCTTGTATGTTTTGCCTTATGGAGCCTTTGAATCATGTGGAAAGTTTCTGTATCAGTACAAGGGATGATTGCAGGTAAAAAAACAAAGGCAAGGAAATCTCCATGCAGTCTGAGGTTCGGATTGGCAGTCTCCATTTGATGTAACGGCCTTGGCGAGAAAGTAGTTATTATCTTAAAGAAGCCTCAGGTCCCAAGACATAAAAAGAATGACTCACTACTCTTCCATACAGAAATGCTAAAGTTCAGGTATGCAGTGCTGGACTTGCAGCACTACGGTATGACACTTAAAATTAACTTCCAATCTTACTCTGCTTCAGTAGAGCTTCCATCCACACCAGAAACAGGTGAAGAGAGAAGTAGGGCAGAGAATACCCCCCTTTGGTACCAGTTTATGGCCATGGAAAAATCAAAGGAATCATCTTCCTCTTCCCCTTCCTCTCCCCTTCCCACCAATGGAAGACAGGAAAGGGAAAGGGAAAGTTATGGGCAAGCAGTGGTGGGTTGCTGCCGGTTTGGACCGGTAGCTCTGACTCCAAGCCGAGAGAGAACCGGTTCTCTGTATCCGTGAAAGTGGGCCCGGCCGCCCCTGGGTTATACTTTATCTCTGCTTCCAAAGCCCAGCTGATCAGGGGCGGCAGATTGAATTGCTGCTCCGCAGCTGTTTTCCGTGCTCCTTTCCTAGTTTGCAACGTGGAAGTTCTATTTCCTCTGAACTGCGCACGCATGCACAGCGAAGCACGCACTCAGCGAACCAGTTGTAAAGCCGGTAGCAAGCCACCTCTGTGGGCAAGGCTCCCTTTCTAATCCCATGGAAGTTGGAGATTTATCTCACTTCTTCTACTCTCCCTGTCTTTTCTGCCACCCATGGGTTGGCAAGAGATGTTGGAGGGATGGCTTTTTGGCACAATGACAAAGCTCTGACTGTTCTACAGCCAAAAGGCAATATTCCTAAAACCAGTGGCTAAGGCCTATATTGTTTTTCAGACTTACCAAATGATTTGTCACAAACTGACCACCTGCCACTGTTTGTAATAACAGAGGTGAGAAAAACACTTTTGAAGGGCAGTGAAAAATAACAAAGTGAAGGTCACTTTGAGGTGGACAACGGGTAGCCTGAGGATGCCATTATGAATATATTCCTTAAAAAAAAAGATTAATGTGTTTCTTTTACTGGGACTAGCAAGACATGCAAATGGTTCCTCAGTTCTGGAAAGCAGATTAGCGAGACCGCCTTCTGCCACATAGCTCCCAGCGACCGGTAAGATCCCACAGGGTTGGGCTCCTTCAGGTCCCATCAGCTAAACAGTGCCGGCTGGCGGGCCCGCGGGGGAGGGCCTTCTCTGTGGCTGCCCCGGCCCTCTGGAACCAGTTACCTCCTGAGATCCGGACCACCCCCACCCTGCTGGCCTTCCGGAAAGCGGTGAAGACCTGGCTCTTCCGGCAGGCTTGGGGCCGTTGATCTTGCCTCTGTAATTGGCGAGATCCGGCCATGAAACAGTGTGTATGAGTTTTTAACTGTTTTTAAATGTTTTTATTATGTTTCCTTTTAATGGTTTTTTTGTATTGTTGTGAGCCGTCCAGAGTCCCTTGGGAGTTGGGCGGCATACCAATTTCATA
>QLTV01003659.1:156855-177078 GCA_003457575.1 Thermophis baileyi
AAAGTAACTGCACCATCTTTCTCTCTCCTAAATAAACATGGATCAGCAGAACCAGCATTAAATCCTATTTTTACTAGTTCAGTAACTATCCATTTGTTCCATTCATATCCTTCCTGTTTTAATCCATACAGACTCTTTTTTAACTTCCAGTAACCTGTTTTGCCATTATCCTTTAACCCTAATGGTTTTCTCATGTATATAGTATGTTGCAGATGTGCATGCAGATAAGCTGTTTCTACATCAATATGAGGTACTACACATCTATTCCTGGCTGCCCACACTAATGCTGCTCTTAACGTACTAGCTTTTAGACTTGGAGCAAACACCTCATCATAGTCATTAGTACTTTGACCAAAACCTTGAGCAACAAGCCTCGCTTTATGGGTTATAGTGCCATCACTAGCGGTTTTTAATTTATAAACCCATTTGCAACCAATAGCTTTCTCACCATGTGGTAAAACGACATCTTCATACACATTTAAATCTATTAATGATTTCAATTCCTTACTCATTGCCTCCTGCCAAGCTTTCTGTTCTTTTTCAGGATACAACCTAATATTGTTAAAACGAGAGGGTTCTAAGCTCACTTGACAAAAAATACTAGCCTAATACCTATCAGGTGGCCTTCTAACCCTAGGACCTCATCTAGGCAAATTTGTACTAGTACTAGTGGTAGGCATTTCTTTCTCCTTTGTTTCCACTTTCACCTCCCCTATCGGAGATCTTTCCTCATCCAATGATGATCCCTCATCAGGTGAATCCTCCATTGAAGATTGTTTTTCAATATTATTTTCCCTATACCTTTTAGGAGTATCATCTTCAAACAATGGAGAATCTATTACAACACTATCATTACATTTGTTGTCTTCTTGCTCTAGTTTACTCCATACGACATGCTCCATGAACTTAGCACTTGCACTCCTATAAGTATTTCTAGTACCTTTCTCCCAGAACCTAAAAGCTCTATGGTTCCTATCATACTCAACAAAATACATTCATTTAGCTCTATGCTGCCCTTTATTTCTTACTTGGGTTGTAATATGCACCCATGCTGGTGCACCAAATGTAAGCAAATAACTTAATTCTCCATCCGACATGCTCCAGGAACTTAGCACTTGCACTATTATAAATCTTTCTAGTACCTTTCTCCCAGAACCTAAAAGCTCTATGGTTCCTATCATACCCAACAAAATACATTAATTTAGCTCTATGCTGACCTTTACTTCTTACTTGGGTTGGAATATGCACCCATGCTGGTGCACCAAATGTATGCAAATAACTTAATTCAGGCTTTCTACCATACCACCGAGTAAATGGAATCTCCCCTGTTGTTGCATTAACAACATTGTTAATCACATGGTTAGCACACATAAGAGCCTCTCCCCACAGTTGCTCTGGCAAACCAGAATCTCTAATCATTGTTCTAACCATGGCTTGCAATGTCTGCCCTCGTCTCTCAACATAGGAATTATGTTGAGGCCTGTAAGGAGCAGAACGTCTATGCTCAATTCCAGCTCTTTCCAACATGGTAACCAACCTACTATTTGTAAATTCTGTTCCATTATCAGTAACAACACTTACTACTCTCTTGTTCTGTTTTCTCTCCACAAATTTCAACTAATTTGAAAAACGTTGATATGTTTCTGACTTAGATTTCATTAAGTAACAGAAACCATATCTGGAATAATGGTCTACTATACTGAGAATATAGCAAGCTCCACCCAAACCACAGTGCGGTTTCTGCAAAGAGCGTGGCACTTCACAGCCCGGCAGCTCCAAGAGAAGTGTCAAGAGCAGAATTGTGAATTGTACACCACGTTCATGGATCTCACTAAGGCTTTTGACACTGTCAGTTGCGAAGGTCTGTGGTGCATCATGTCGAAGTTTGGGTGCCCTGATCGATTTATGATGGTACGTCAGTTCCATGATGGTATGACGGCTCGTGTTCTGGACGACGGAGAAGCTTCAGGGGCCTTTCTTGTTACAAAGGGCATCAAGCAAGGGTGCGGGTTGGCACTGACCTTGTTCAGCATAATGTTTTCAGCCATGCTGTCAGACTCCTTCCAGAACAGTTCCTTGGGAGTTAGCCTGAAATACAGGACCAATGGGAAACTGTTCAACCTGCGAAGGCTCCAGGCTGTCACCAAGATAAAGGAGACTGTGCTACATGACCTCCTCTTTGCTGACAACTGTGCCCTGAATGCTGGATCAGAGCAGGAAATGCAAGCCAGTGTGGACAAATTCGCAGCAGCATGCGACAACTTCTGCCTCCTCATCAACATAAAGAAGACCAAAGTGATGCATCAGCCAGCTCTGAAAGCCCAATACCAAAAGCCCATCATCACAGTGAAGCAGGAGTGAAATGCTCCCGGTTCGCTCATGCCTGTCGGTCGCCGTAGAGCCGGTCACCAAGGTAGCGTGAGACTCCATCCACCTGCCCAGACGCTGGCGTTTGGGTTCTTTTACCCTCTGCGCATGCACAGAACGCTTTGCACATGCGCAGAGGGTAAAAGAACCCAAATGGCGGTGTCCAGGCGGGTGGGCGGAGCCTCGTGCTACCTTGGTGACCGGCTCTACGGCGACCGACAGGCACGAGCGAACAGGCAGCATTTCACCCCTGTAGTGAAGGGACAAAAACTGCAAGCAGTGGACTAATTTACATACCTTGGCAGCACCCTCTCCCGTGAGACTCCATCCACCTGCCCAGACGCTGGCGTTTGGGTTCTTTTACCCTCTGCGCATGCACAGAACGCTTTGCACATGCGCAGAGG
Organism: Thermophis baileyi; assembly: GCA_003457575.1. Taxonomy (NCBI): domain Eukaryota; kingdom Metazoa; phylum Chordata; class Lepidosauria; order Squamata; family Dipsadidae; genus Thermophis; species Thermophis baileyi. The sequence continues at coordinate 159,627 of QLTV01003659.1, forward strand.
GTAAAAGAACCCAAATGGCGGTGTCCAGGCGGGTGGGCGGAGCCTCGTGCTACCTTGGTGACCGGCTCTACGGCGACCGACAGGCACGAGCGAACAGGCAGCATTTCACCCCTGTAGTGAAGGGACAAAAACTGCAAGCAGTGGACTAATTTACATACCTTGGCAGCACCCTCTCCCGTGCAGTGACAATTGACATTGAGGTCAACTGCAGAATCGCCAAGGCAAACTCTGCATTTGGCAGACTACTGACCAATGTGTGGGACTGCCATGGAAGAAGCCTTGCTACAAAGCTCAAAGTCTACCGAGCAGTAGTGCTAATCACCCTGATGTATGCCAGTGAGACTTGGACTGCATACAGGAGGCACGCTAGGCAATTGAACCACTTCCCCATGACCTGCCTCCGTAGAATTCTGAGGATCCAGGGGCAGGACAAGGTGCCAGACACAGAAGTCCTCTCCAGAGCAGGCCTGCCATCAGTCCAAACCCTGCTGATGAAAGCCCAGACATGCTGGGCAGGCCATGTTGCAAGGATGCCAGACCATCACATCCCCAAACAGCTCCTCTATGGTGAGCTGTCTCAAGGCCAGCCACTTGGTAAGGTGGACAGCCCACAACTGTTAGATGTCAAGGTCCTCTTTGAACATGATGGACGAACATCATAAGAGTGCAGAGAAGAGCAACCAAGGGATTAGGGGACTGGAGGCTAAAACGTATGATGAACGGTTGCAGGAACTGGGCATGGCTAGTCTAGTAAAGCGAATGACCAGGGGAGACATGATAGCAGTGTTCCAATATTTGAGGGGCTGCCACAAAGAGGAGGGGGTCAAGCTACTTTCCAAAGCACCTGAAGGCCTGACAAGGAATAATGGATGGAAATAAGGAGAAATTTTCTGACAGAGCAATCAACCAATGGAACAGCTTGCCTTCGGAAGTTGTGGGAGCTTCATCACTGGTAGCTTTCAAGAAGAGACTGGACTGCCATCTGTCAGAAATAGTGTAGGGTCTCCTGTTTGGGCGGGGGGTTGGACTAGATGACCTACAAGATCCCTTCCAACTCTGTTAATCTGTTAATCTATTATTTGGCATGTGCTTATATCTAAGTGTAGTAGAAGACCTAGTTTTCCCCATAACAATTACATTGTGCCATAAATTAAGCTAAGGCAAAATAATTTACTCCACATCATCCAGTGAACTTCTGCGTCTGATGCTGGACTTAAATCTGAAACTTTTAACTCCTAGTCCAACCCCTTAACATCTCTCACCATATCAGAGAGTAAACACCAAGGATATCTCCTGGGAGTGGAGAAAGGAACAGCCTTGAGGAAAAACTCAAGCTGTGGAATCTCCCTGAGAAGTTCAGTTTGTAGCCTTGGATCATGCAGAAATCTTCAAAAGGGGCCCTCCTGTTGATTTGAGTAACTGGACACGTTCATAGTGAGAGAGACATTTCGGTCCTAAGTCCCTTGGGGCTTTAAAGATCAGTACCGATTGTGTGATTTCTATACCTTGCATAGGCCATCAACTTAACTGTTGAATTGTGTATTGTGCAACTGCATTGCACTTTCTGGAAGCTTTTCAAGCACATTGAAATGATGTTACAAGTTGCAACCAAAGTATTTAAATGTTAAATGTTGCTAAGTCTGGATTACTGAGGAAGGGTCACAATAGACTCATTAGCCATAATTGGGAGAACATTCTCACCATGCCTGAAAATCTAGTGATAGTGATAGATCAAAAAATATTTTTAATTATGCAACTGTTCCTTCTGGAGGATGGGGGATGGATCTCTTTATCTGCATATTATGTTCCAGTGTATAATTAGGGATAAAAAAAATTGTGGATAATGAGCCTGTGAGTCAGTGAATGGGGTGGGTGGGTTTGCAGAACTTTTGAAAATAACCCCAAACCCTTTCTCCAAATCTCCAAAATAGTAAAAAATAAATAAATCAGAAATAAGGGTATAGTATCTCCCATCTCAGATTTAGCACTTTTACACTGTATATTTTCTAGTTTATTTTCACTGTGGAAGAAAATAAAAGGACGCAATAAAATAAAAGGCCAGAATGCTACAAATTTCTAGGATTGCTAGGAAATATTAGGGTGGAATCTGGATATGAATTGTGCATATGAAAAACGGGGGGATAGAATTAAACTTTGTTCCAAAATAAATGAAACTGTTTATATACTGTATAAACAAATTATCCCCATACTGTATTTATTAACTGTGACTACATGAGATAACAGCAGATAGCAAGACCACAGGTAACATAGTCTGTTGTCATGATCACACCCAGAACCAACAGTATCTAAATTCCAGTATCCAGCTTTTTCTTTCCCAGTAGGACCTCTGCTTTGTCTGGGATGAATGTCAATTCTTCTCTCCCATCCAGCCTATTAAGCTTAGGCGTGTTCAAGGTCACTGATTGTTTCATAGAGTCAGCAGAGTACTGAATGGTACAGCTGAATGTTATCAGCATACTGAAAACACACTCCTCTGGAAATAGATTATAAGTGGTAGGTGTAAATGTTATAAAGCATAGAAGACAGGCTAGAACCTTGTGAGGTAATAGATCAATGCCTTGTGTGTGGGTGTCGGTGTCAAGCATTAGACTCCTAGCATTAACTTTTGGAAGTGCCCTGACCAGAAGTCCATTCTCAGTCAGGGAAACTCATGACTGATTTTGGGTCAGTCATTGTCTGATCACAATGTCACAGGCTTATTGTGAGGAAAATTGGTGGAAAAAGTAATGTACGTACTATCTGGGAAGGAAGATATACACTGAAGAGTAAAAAGAGCCGAGGTGGCGCAGTGGTTAGAGTGCAGCACTGCAGGCTACTTCAGCTGACTGCTAGCTGCAGTTCGGCGGTTCAAATCTCACCGGCTCAAGGTTGACTCAGCCTTCCATCCTTCTGAGGTGGGTAAAATGAGGACCCAGATTGTTGGGGGCAATATGCTGACTCTGTGAACCGCTTAGAGAGGGCTGTAAAGCACTATGAAGCGGTATATAAGTCTAAGTGCTATTGCTAAAAGTGAATAAACTCTGTTTTGGCCTTCAGCACACAAAACTAGCAAAATTAGGATGGGAGCAGTGATAGACTCTTTGTATCATAGTACATATGAGGGCACCCTTCAAGTAGCCAGGGGACACATACAGTGTAACATTTTTATGGGAATAGTAAATGAGGCCATAACGCAACATGGGCTGAGGCTACAGATTTTTCTGTTTTGGAGAGCTACTTTGGGAAAGGCATTTACACTTTTACTTGTTTTCAGATGCCAAGTCTCCTTTAGTAGGTCTATTTCAGATTTTTTAAATTTCCTAACTCACAATGGAAGAAAGTGCATCAGTAGTTTCTCTTGCAGAATTGAACAGAACAACTATCTGTAATTCTTCTCTCATTAAGTAATAGTCTAGCTAAAATCATTATTATTTGTTTGAGAAATGTATCTAATATGATCAATTATGCAACTTCACATTGATACTGATTAAATAAGCTTCATTGGAAATACTAAGTTAAATATTTCCATACATGTATCTCAAAAAACAGGAAACAAGTGGTTTATAGACCGGGTCTGTTAATTTTCAGTTTTTGTAAGCAACGTAAATGTGTCAACAGGACATGGTTCAGAACATAAGATTCTCCTGTGAATAATTTTAAAAATCTACATAACCTATTAAACTGTTTCTGGTTTTTCACTTCTCTCTTTTACTTTTAATTACTTTTTAAAACCATGCTGGTTTTAAACATGTAACCAGTTTATGTACAGCAAACCAAAAACTATTTTGAGGTTTCATCAGCTGTTAGGGAGAAACTGATGTGGTATTACGAGGACTTGCTTAACATGTTTTGATGCCTAAAGCACAAGACAAGATGACGCTTTTATTATTAAGCAGAATTAAGCAGTTGCTTTATGAAGCACAACCTGAGAAAAGGGGGAAGTGGGAAGATAGAACAGCTCTCCCCTTAATGAGCCACTGAAGGTAACTGTCCTCTCACCAGTTTTACTTGCATGAAATGTGGAGAGGCATCATCAAACACTTCAAAACCACTTGAACCAGCATTAGACTCATCCTGTGCATACAAGCTTACTACACTGATGGTAGAATCTTACTATAATATTAGGAAGAAAATAGAATCATTCCTGATATTTGAGGGTAACCAAATAGTGTGTGATACATACAACTTGGTTCCTCAGTGGAGGACATTTGGCAGAAGATTTTGAGAAATGGCCAGCAAGCCACCAGTACTAACCTTCAACATTTATACCTGACATGGTTGTATAATTCAGCCTTATGGCCAGGCTGATTCCAATGCTGCTATCTTTTAGGGTAACTGGATGGATATTTAGCAGGTGGTGCAGTGGTTAGAGTGCAGTACTGCAGGCTACTTCTGCTGACTGCCGGCTGCCTGCAATTTGGCAGATCGAATCTCACCAGGCTCAAGGCTGACTTAGCCTTCCATCCTTCTGAGGTGGGTAAAATGAAGACCCGGATTGTTGGGGGCAATATGCTGACTCTGTAAACCTCTTAGAGAGGGCTGTAAAAAGCACTGTGAAGCGATATATAAGTCTAAGTGCTATTGCTATTGCTATTTGCCAGCATGGTCCAGATATGGTAACATTTTTTCAGGATCCAACCTTGGTCAGTCACTGGGACCAGAGGTTTGTCGTCCAAGCTTTTGGACTCATGCTGGAGCCCATCTTTAGGGAACTTCTCTCTAGAGCTAGAGAGATGGGCCCCAGCACGAGTCCGAAAGCTCAGATGGCAAAATGCTGGTCCTGGTGACCCTGCAACATTATCTTGGGACATCTATATTCGTCTTCATTCGGTAAAATTTTTTCTTTTTGTATAATTTGGTAGCTTCAACAATGTATTAAATGGTTGTGTTAAATTATGAACTCAGTATAATGTAAACAAATTAACCTCTGTACTATTATTACTTTTGGATTGCTTATTTTAATGATAATTAATAAAAGCATATATCCCAAACAATGTTATTATTAATCTTATTGCACTAATAATATTGGGTAAGTAGGATTATTAATTATTTATTCTAAACCCTTAACTATGCATTTCAGTAATGTTACTGAGGGTTATCAGCAGAATATTTATTTGAAAAATAATTAAAATAAATTACTCCCACTTTCTTAATTTCAGGAGTACAATAGAGAGAGTTTCTTTTATAGCAACATAATTGTTGCCCTCATTAAACAACTGGGAGTCAAAACACTTGCTGATCTACTGCTTCTAATTCAGAGGACTGTCAGTAGATCTTAATTTACCTTCAGCACAGTCATTTCTTGGAAAACCTTGTCTGTTGTGGTATTTTACTGAGATTAATTTGCATAAGCATTCATTATAATATTAATATAAAAGATTAAATGTTTGTTGAAAAGTAGCAATTACCATTGAATGCAAAACATATAGCTTGCTATTTAGCAGAGTGATATGCAAGTGTTAACCGTTTTGAGGTAATATATAGTATGCCCAGAATCAAAGGCATCTTATCAGTTGCATTTAGGGAATAATTGTGGAAGAAAACCCTTGTCCTCTAGTGCTTGTTCACTAGAACCTGTGAAGCTCTAGGTCTAGGATATATCTGGTTGGCTATTGCTTTACAAAGAATAAGCTTTTGGCCTGATCCATGGGCACTCTTCTTACATTCTTAGATATAGGACTCTGCTTCAGTGCTTCCAGATGGTTGCGAAGACTTGCCTGGCTGCTGATTATCCCGTTCCCCTTGAACTGTATCAAAATATTGTCAAGGTCAACAGTGAGAAGTAAATGTTTCAGTCATGGATTGCTACCACATAACTGAAACATGCACAAACTTGAACTACTGTACCTAACAAGAAACAATGGGCAGAAATTGTAAGATAAGAATTTGGGCATTTTGCACATCAACCAATGTTCCTCATGTTCTTAGAGTTTTTCAAGAGCAGTGAAAAAAGACAAGAAAATAGGTCTATATGATATCTTTCTCCTATGCTTTCAGTTTTTGCGCATGGTAGAAGCTTGTTCCAGTTTCCTTAAAGAAGCTTTACACCCAGAAAACTGTGTTGGGATTCTCAGGCTGGCCGATGCTCATTCCCTTGATACATTGAAGCAGCAAGTCGAGAATTATATTGTCCAGAATTTTACACAAGTGGTGAATTATGATGAGGTCTGTGAGTTGCCTGCAGACATTCTAAATGACATGCTAAAAAGTGATGACCTCTGTGTCACTGAAGAAGCTCAAGTATTTCAGATAGTTATGAAGTGGGTGCGTTACAAAATAGTGGACAGGCTCCCACTCCTCCCATATATCCTCGAGAGTGTTCGTTTACCTCTTCTGGATCCTTGGTATTTTGTAGACACTGTTGAAGCAGATCCACTCATCAGACAATGTCCTGATGTTTTTCCTCTGCTTCAGGAAGCCAGAATGTACCATCTATCAGGAAATGAGGTGAGTAAAAATGTAATAATATTAAAGGAACTACAATACAAAGATTATCTAGATCTTATCTGTGGTAAGAAAGTTGACTGCTAAATGCAACTTTGATCAATTCCATGGATAATGGCTTCATGGCCTTCAACAACCTTTTTTGTTCGAAATCAGAGATATATTCATATATTCAGAAGCTCACATAGTTCCTGGAATACAAAAATATTTTTGTGTAAACTTTTATAGCCACACAATTTTATATTTCCCCCTAAAATTGTGCAACTGCTGACAGTAATCTGTTATTAAATTGTCATAGGATTTTTTTGTTATTATTTACAATTCTATCTGAAAAATCTGTTATTAATTATATTTATGAATGAATTCCTTATCACTTCTTTGATGTATGTGTTTAAAGCCTAGAATAATGGTGCCGGTCTGAGGGCTCCGAGCATCCTCAAAAATTGCTACCAAATTATACTTACTATACATCATAAAGGGGAAATTGTAAGTAAATTAACCCCACCTAGTTCTGCCACATTTGACCTCAGGACCAAATGTCACTTCTAGTCCCTACAAACATGTGCATCCATGACCTAAATACACATTTGTAGGTGGGTTAAGTGGTTGTTGGTTGCTAGATTTTAACAACAACAACAAACAACAACAGTAATAGTTAATTTTGTTTTTGTTTAGATGATTTCAGGAAGAACAAAGCCCAGAATGCATGAATTCCAGTCTGAGGTTTTTATGATCATAGGCGGTTGCACAAAGGATGAAAAATTTGTATCAGAAGTAACTTGCCTTGATCCTTTGAGACGCAGTCGTTTGGAAGTGGCAAAATTGCCAAACACAGAACAAGAATTAGACAGAGAGAATAAAAAGTGGGTGGAATTTGCTTGTATTACACTAGGAAATGAAGTCTACATATCAGGTAAGGAATGAAATGATTTGTTCTCTCTCCTCCTCCCCTGCCTTTTTTTCTGAAAAGAAGAGTCATAGAGCTAAATAGTGAACTAGCAAGTAAACAAGCAAACAGATGCAAGGTGCTGATCCACTTCCCCAGGGCAGCATCTCTGGGGAAGCCATCTGTGATTCCAAAGGCTTTACTTGTAGAAGAAACATGCTGTTTAACAGGAGTGCTGCTGACCTGTAAGGTGCCTTTATGTAAATATTTTTGCTTTCAGTGTGTCAAGTCATGCCACATGGCAACTGCAGTTTTCTGGTGCTTCATTCTCCTATATTCACAGTTGCATGAAGTTGTAACTGATGGGCTTCTTCCCATAACCTGGTGCCCTGTAACGGGCATTGGGCTGTCACCATTCTCATCATTTGGTGCCCCTGTGTCCTGGCACTTTGTGCAATGTATAACTTACATATCTGTTTGCAGAGGCCCTGCTGCTGAAGCAAGGCTGATTTGAAGCAGTTGGAGAGGACGTTGCAGCAGCTTTGGTGGCATCTCTCTCCTTCCTTCCTTCCTTCCTTCCTTCCTTCCTTCCTTCCTTCCTTCCTTCCTTCCTTCCTTCCTTCCTTCCTTCCTTCCTCCCTCCCTCCCTCCCTCCCTCCCTTGGTATAGTTCCTATTCAGACCCCACATTTATTCAGGTTTATTAAAAATGTGAGATGAAGAGTGAATAGCAAGAAGGAGTCTTATTGAATGACCTGGGTCTATGGGGCATAGCTGTTGCCTTCCCTGTCTTTACTATGTTTATGCCAAAGGAAGGAAGGAAGGAAGGAAGGAAGGAAGGAAGGAAGGAAGGAAGGAAGATAGATAGATAGATAGATAGATAGATAGATAGATAGATAGATAGATAGATAGATAGATAGATAGATAGATAGATAGATAGATAGATAGATAGATAGATAGATAGATAGATAGATAGATAGATAGATAGATAGCAGGGCTGTGCAGAGCTCTGAATTTGATCTCCAAAATGTTAGCACGTGCAAGTATTTCATCTGGCCACTTTTATTTTGAAGTACACAGTAGCTACATTTGGGTTCACATTAGTCCTAAGTATGTTTTGGAAATGAAATCCAAAACATTACATAGCATTAATAGATAAAGTTATAAGTGCAAATATAAATAGCATGAAACAAATCTTTTGCTTCTTATGCAGTGTAGATTGTTGAGGTGATGACGATGGATGGAGAACCTGTGGGTCATCAGCCACTTATGATTTTGTAGCCCCATTTTTTGTGAAGTTTGAGTGCACAGTAGATGCATCTATTTAGCATCTTAAAGCTCCCAGATCCTCTCCCAGATCAAAAGGAAGGAACCAATATTGTGTCCTCCCTGATGAGGTCACTTCTAAGTCACATCTGCACCTTTTAGATGTTGGAAAAATATTTATATAGGACAGTACAACGTCCTGGATCAAAAAGTTTGTCTATTTCCAAGTGCAGGCATGTAAAGAATATGATAAACTGGCACTGAGGTTTAAATCCACTGTCTCCCACAAGCGTTTTACTGGACATCTTTTAGTCACACTCTTAACCAAGGGAAAAATAATTTTTGGTGGAAAAATATTGATTGAGTACTATATATACACTTGGGCTCTTGAAGAAATGGCAAGGTATAAATCTAACAAACTAAATAGATAAAAAGGCTTCTGTTTTTCAAATATGTTATTGTTTAATTCCAATTAAAACATAAAGATGTATTTAAATTCTGTGAATAAAAAAAGTGTCAGACCTTTTTGAGATTAGTTCTGTTTATCTCTTAAACAATGAGGACTAAAATCTTAGTAAACAAGAAAAACAGACAACAGCATAATGGTCAAGAGCCTAATGAGAGCATGTGAACAAAAACTGTTGTTGAGAATATGTCCTGAATCTTGGAAAAAAGTGGAATTTGATTTTTATTTGCTGCAGGAGGAAAAGAAACACAGCATGAAGTCTGGAAGTATAATTCATCCATCAACAAATGGATCCAAATTGAATATTTGAATGTTGGAAGATGGAGGCACAAAATGGCTGTTTTGGGTGGCAAAGTATATGTGCTTGGTGGTTTTGATGGCGTACAAAGACTTAACAGTGTGGAGATTTATGATTCCTTTCACAACTGTTGGTCTGAGGTAAAGTACAGATGTACTTTCAGTATTAGTGAAACAGAAAACAGGACCAAAATAACACAATGTTGTTGCTATTTAATGTAAGTAAACAGGCATAGAGTGTTTTCACACACAACACCAGAAATGTTTTTTTTAAAGTCTGCATCTATAATACAGCGTAGAACTAGCCAGCAGATGCACTGAGTATTAAAACAACATTTATTTTGTCCTCCATTATCAGCTGTGCAGTATGAATGTCGATTAGACAAGAGAGACATACAGAACTTAGCACATCTGTTTTTCACGCCCCATGTAGCAGCTCTTGCAGGTGAAGATCTTCAAAGCAGATCAGAAATCCCAGGCTGTTTTTAGATGCAGCCTACATAGAGGGTGCACAAGTCTGAGCAAAGCACTGCTCATAGACAGTGTTGTAATGTTGTACCATTACTCTCAATTCCTGTTTCCCACTTTTACATTAGTATGAATTCACAAAACCGAGAATGCAAAAATAGATGTGCGTGTATTTTACTTCATGTGCCAATTTTCATGGGTCTAAATTAAAACAAACACGTATACATTTAGCTACATGTTTCCTAAGAAACTCATTTTCCATTTACGAGCAAAAACTTTCTGTTCTTTCTTTTCAAAATGGTATTTCCAATGTGTGTAAGAAATATTTTCTAGAATTCTATGTTAGATTCCTCCTGTGCACATTTATTTACTTATTATGCTTTGCAATATAATTCACTCCTGCGGAATTAGTCCAACTTTGTTGAAAAATAACAATTCTTGTTATTCTAACTATTATAATAATATTGGTACACTCTTGGTAATTACTTTATTTTACTCCTGTGGAAAAAAATGGGTTCAGAAATGAAGAGCCGCGGTGGCGCAGTGGTTAGAGTGCAGTACTGCAGGCTACTTCCGCTGATCACTGGTTGCCAGCAGTTTGGCAGATCGAATCTCACCCGGCTCAAGGTTGACTCAGCCTTCCATCCTTCTGAGGTGGGTAAAATGAGGACCCAGATTGTTGGGGGCAATATGCTGACTCTGTAAACCGCTTAGAGAGGGCTATAAAAGCACTATGAAGCGGTATATAAGTCTAAGTGCTATTGCTATTGCTATTGCTATGATTAGCCCAAAGCCACTCTGTCATTCCATTGGCAAGCACAGACTTGAATCTCTATTCCACAGATTCATATCTATGCCTCTTCCTTCCTTCTTTCAAATACAACTGTGTTGCCAAGTTTTGAGTCCTTATCCCAGCAAGTTTTGCATTATTTTTTTTGTGACCCACAAAGATTTTGAACCAACTTTTCATTCTCTTTCTCTATTATTGTAATATTCTTCTTCCTAATTAACTAGCATGTTTTAACTTTGGACTTCAATTCAATTGCATATTCCATTTCCCTAATATAATAAGACACACAAAATCAAATTTAATTTTTAACACATTCCTAAATTACTTTATTTGTTTGATTTTAATAAAGGCAACTCCTCTCATGATCAGTGTGAGCTCATTTGGAGCAGCCAGTTACAAAAAGAAACTCTATGTGATTGGAGGAGGACCCAACGGAAAGTTGGCTACTGACAATACACAATGTTATGATCCAACAACAAACAACTGGTGCTTAAAAACACCTATGCCTGTTGAAGCAAAGTGTATCAATGCTACAACTTTTCATGACCACATCTATGTTGTGGGTAGGTTTAATATCTGCTTTAACATGCTTAATAATTTTGCATATTTTCTTTAACTCAGAACTCTTTTTATAGTTATACTTATTTTCGTTTACTGCAAACTGCAGACTTGTGATACTCTTTTTAATTAGATCATGCAGATACTTCGAGAGATATAGAGTGCATTTTAGTGTTAGCTAATGTACAATAGTAAAGTTAGTACTAATGATACATTACGGTATTAATTAGAGTATTGATTATTAGTAGGCTCTCCTATAGGAGAATGAATATATTGGTATTACTGAAATTATTTAAAAGTAATGTAATAGTATGATGCTTGCTTATATATGTATTACAGTGAATGTACAGCATGAGTGTGTGTGTGTGTGTGTGTTTACTTTTGAATGTAAGAAAATAGAATATTTTGCTTTCTTTTCAGTGAGTCTGTGACATATATGTGTCTCCTCTCATTTCCTATATACAAACCAAGATTATCTGACAATAATTTCATACACATTTTCACTAAGTCACAGACGAGGACATAATTGATGTACAGTCTAGTAGGATATGCCAAAAAAGTTGTGTATTTAATATACTTCCAGATATCATTTTGATTTGAATAGATCAAATCCAAACAATTCTCAGTGGTTAAATATCTTGCACAAAAGATGACAAGGAGTTTTTGTACTCCATCTTATATCAGGATGTAGGTAGGGAGTTAAGCAATAGACATCCTGGAGCCAGTATGTACTGTAATCATAAACCCTGGTGTAGTGTTACCTGTGGGCTTATGGTCACTCACTTACAGTCTGTTGAGATACATTGATCTTGTAAGTCCCTCTTGTTTTCTGCCTGGATTTTCCATATCAGTGTGGATAGAGAAGACAAGACACACATCCCTGGTCATCAACAGCCAGGAAATACTTAGGAACAAACATACACATCAGTTTCAATAGAACACTGAAGCATATCAACATTTTAGGAATACATAGAGGCCCAATGATTATTGTGTACATTTGTTCTCCCTCCCCCTCTCTCTCTCACACACACACACCCTAAGCTACCAAACATTAGTTAGAGGGACTCAAGCCCCATGTCTTGATTCAGGAGAACTCAGAGCTGGAGGGCTTCAGCACCTCTTTTATCCCACCAGATCCTTGCTTTGTTAATTCACAAGTCCCAGCAGCTACATTTGCTTGTTGATTTACAAGTCTTTGCTTCAGATAACATTTCTTCTTTGATTTCATAATGATTTGTTCTGTCTCATCTACCTCCCTGGAAAGGATCTTTGAGACAAGATTCCTGGCTTTTGTCTTCTCGGCTTACTCGGAGACAAATGTGGTCTCTTGCATTCAAAATCAATTAATGGGAGTCTGTTAAATTGAGGTTTCACTTTATGCATTGAAGAACCAGTCACTTCTTGAAAAGAATAATTTTCCATCTTCCCTTTCCAGGTGGGGCAATGAAAGCAGTCTATTCTTACAGCCCACTCAAAGATATATGGTGCCTTGTGACTCAGTTAAACCATGAATGTGCTAGTTGTGGGATTGCTCCTTGCAATGACAAACTGTTCATTACTGGAGGACGGGATGAGAAGAATGATGTCATCGCCACAGTGCTGTGTTGGGATGCTGAGACCCAGAAATTGACAGAGGAGTGCATCCTCCCTCGTGGGGTCTCACATCATGGGAGTGTCACCCTGAGGAAATCATATACGTACATCCGTAAGGTAGTGTCTGGCGCAATCTCAGTCTAATTTTGAAGGAAGATTCAAGATAAACGAAGAATAAGTGGTCGTGAAATACCTCATTTTCCCAAAAGTTATAAAGAGACTATTGGGATGGAACAATCATGCTGGTGTAGCATCTTTTCTCAGTTTCCTTCTATACATGCTAAATTGTCAATATAATGACTAGGTATGGGAAAGACATACGCATCGTAGTATGAATACATTTGTACTCCCCAAAGTGATATGTGAACCACAGTACTACTATCCTTCAGTTACCACATTTCTCTGATTTTGCAGTGCACTTCTCTGGTTTAAAAAGAATGTGCTCTGCAGAATAATATGTGGAAAAGGAAACTTTGCATATAAAAAGAGAGATGATGGGCAGCCTGATGCCTCTAGGCACCAATGCACTCATAGATGAACATGAAGGAAAAAGGGAAAAGCTGACATGCTGCAAATTACTCCCAACAGGAATTCTTAGAAGATAAAATGGGGGATGGCTGGACATGGATGGCAATTAATTTGTGAGACTACTTCCTAAAAGTCCAGTAAATCGCAGCAGACCAAACATAACAATATGAAAACAAAAAACACAAACTTGGGGAAATAGCTCAATGTAATTGTGGGAAGAAAGTGACTTCCATATTTTGTGTCACCTTTGCTATCCACACCACCCACTAGCCATGGCTATATCTGACCTCAGTAAACCCCAGGTTACGAAACAAAGTACCTCTTAAGCTTTTCTGCCGATATTGACACTTGGGCTGAACTGACTAAGTGCTGTTCTGCACATTGTGCTGTTGAAATAAACTCTGCCTCTGCTTCAAGTAACTTGCCCTGTGTGTCCTATGGATGGAGGACCCGGCCTAGATTTGAACTCAGAACTTTCTACTTACATAACATTAGTGAAAAGTATATATAAAGGCTACATATTACATTTATTACAAAGAAAGATAACCTGGATGATTCCCCCTGTCCTCCACCAATACAGTATAGATCAGGGGTCTCCAACCTTGGCAACTTTAAGACTTGTGGACTTCAACTCCCAGAATTCCTCAGCCAGCAGCTGGCTGAGGAATTCTGGGAGTTGAAGTCCACAAGTCTTAAAGTTGCCAAGGTTGGAGACCCCTGAACTATATTACAGATGGGGATATTAATTCACACCTGTTAATACACAAAGATATTTTCCCCCCTGAAGAATGAAGCAGCCCCCCTCTCCTCCCTGGGCTCTTTTCCGCTTTCTACCCTTCACTGAAGAAAGTTATACACATCTCCAAGGTTGGAGACCCCTGGTATAGATAGCAACAAATAAATAAATGCAGGCAAAAGTCTTATGCGATGCCCAGTTTCCCTACTTGTTACCTAGGGTTGCTAACTCTGGTTCAGATTCTCTCACACTTTGAAATAGAGCCTGCTTTTATATGTATGTGCATATATCAGTGGCCTATACCTCCTAGAATCTCCCCAAAAGAATAGCTAATAAATTAATTGCCTGGTACTCCTTTTACATAGGTAACGACACAAAGTGTCAACCAAAGTGCCATCATAAATACATTACACTTGTACCCCAGGCCCTGCACTGTCTTCCTACCAGTGCAGTTCAAATGCTGTTTTTGACTTTTAAAGCCCTAGGCCAGTGATGGTGAACCTTTTTTTGCTCGGGCGCCAAAAGGGTGTGTGCATGCGTGATAGCGCACGTATGCATGCCCACACCCATAATGCAATGCCCTTTGAAGGTGAAAATGACCTCCCCCCCGCCCTCCGGAAGGCCAAAAATCAGCTGGGGAGCTGACATAGGGCAACGCCTCGCATGCCTTCAGATATGGCTCCGCATAGCACCTGTGGCACGCGTGCCATAGGTTTGCCATCACTGCCCTAGGCAGCTTAGTAGGGGGATATTTCAATCAATCAATCAATCAATCAGAATAGAGCTGGAAGGGACCCTAGAGATCTAGTCCAACCCCCTGCTTAAGGAGGAGACCCTATACCATTTCAGACAGGTGGCTGTCCAGTTTTTTCTTAAAAAAACTCCAGTGATGAAGCACCCACAACATCTGATGCCAAGCTCTACTGACAGCAGATTTTCGGGACTACTTTGGCTAGCTAGTTTCAACAGCCTGACTTATGTGTCCCGACAGAACCTGCTTATAGGCAACTTCCATGTGAAGAGGGAAGTAGGGGACACTGGTACTGTTTTTCTGTTGCTGTATCTGTTCATGGGAACAGTCTCCTCCCAGAAATTCAGTCGGCCTCTACACGGTTGGCTTTTCATAATTTACCAAACATCAAGTTATTTCAGAGAGGAACATGAATTGATGCAATTGATTGGGAGTTGGTTTATTTTTGTAGTTATACTATGAATGTTTTATTATATTTTTATGGATCTATTGTAAATGGTGAAGAATCTCTTTTGATTATAATAAACATAAGTCAAACAAACAAACAAACCATGTGAAATTTACCTGGAATGCCCTTCTAGAGGACAAAGCTGAACTCTATGAGTTGTGATTCCCAACTTTGGTTATTTGTTTTAATTGTTCTTTTGTCAGCAGCACTAATTTTTTTTTTGCTGAAAGATGTGATAATATTTCAAATAAATTGAAGTTAACATTTGCCATTTTAAGATATTCCTGTCATTTGGTAATAGACTAAAATTTAAATATCTTTTTAAGATTAAAACAAATTAAATAAACATACTTGCTTCTTCATCAGAAGATCAAAGGACAAAGGAATAGAAAGAATAAATGAAAAGGGGCAGTGATAAAGACTTGCCAATTTATGATAGGCATGATATGGCCTCACTGGTTTACATCATAACCCCATCTGGAGCAACCCATTATACCGCCCCCCCCCCAATATTAAGGGCACTTCCAGACAACCAGCTTTTCCATTACTCAAGTATAAGTGGGCTTCCTGGAATACTCTACTTATAGATTACCAAGCTGTCACTGGAATAGTATCTATATTTCTTTGTGAAACTATAGCTTTCCTAGAGAATGAACAGCCAGTCCTATCCCATTCTCTTTATGGGAAGCCTGCTTCAGGAGAACACTGCGTTATATTTTGTTCTAATATTGATATTTATTGCTTTTAAACACAGTTGTTTTTATTGTGATGGTTTAACTTAAGATTTTTATTTTTTATTTTTTATTCTTATCTTGTAAATTGCTCTGGGCTTTCCTGGAAGTAAGAAAAGTATAGACATGAAGTAAAATAAATCAAATTAAAAGTTGCTGCAATATAAAAGGGAGCTGTGTTCTTTTCATCTACTATCATTTCTCTCTTGCTAATGGTTTGCTTGAGACACTATCAGAGAAAGACGATAAATCTAAAAAAAAATTAATATGCAGAAACGTCATAAAGACCATAAAGGTACATTCTGCACTGTCAAAGTTGCCTTCCCATTCATCACAAACTCTTCACTTGCAATTTCTATGGAAAGCTTGTGATCTTTATTCCATTTACCTGGATTAATGAAACCTTATTTTTATTCATTGGTATCATAAGCAGGATAGGATCTTATTTTTCCCTCTCTCTCTCTCCCCCACCCCAAGAAAATGTATTGATGAATTGTTTATGTCTGCTGCTCCCTTTGTCTTCATTATACAAGACCATTTTCTTTCTGCATGTTCACATGAAGGCCAATAGGTGGCACTGTTATACTATTTTTAGGTCAAATTTTGCTTTCCAGGAAGAAACATACAAAGCAATCCCTTGAATAATAACAAAACAAAACAAAAATGCTATTGCAACATCATTTCCAAGAAATATATTACAATTTAAACAAAATTATGCTAAACAGCATGGCTCAAAATTTAATTACATTATGCAAGAGCTCTCTTTTTGTCTCTCAACACTGGGGCCCCTTTTCTTTTTTGTCCAACTTATATTTTGTCAGAGATATTTGCATTTTTTTTTCAATATACAATTTTATTAAAAATTTTAAACACAAGAATGATACAAATTAAAAGTAAAAAAGAAAAAACTAATCATGCAAAAAGAAAAGAGTAACAAAAATAGAAAAGAAAGAAAAAAGAAATAAAGTGGCTTCTGCTTTTTTACAACAGTTTAAATACCGTACAGTTATAAAGTGACCTTTCTAAAGTTACATCATGATGCTATTCTTTCTATAATCTATCCTACAAATCATTAAAACCATAAATCATAAGTTTGGGTTTTTTTCTTTTATGCAAGAATGCACAAGGTCCAGTCACCAATAAACTCTCGTCTTACTAGGTCCGGCCCACATCCACTTATATTTGCAGAGAGGCCTACTGTGGATCCCATCAGTTAAAGAACTCTGGCTGTTGGGATCCAGAAGAGCCTTTTCTGCCATGGCTCCCACCCTCTGGAGCTCCCACCCTCTGGCTTACCTCGTTGCTGGTTCGCTTCCTCACGCGCCGCACGCGTATGCGCAGTGCTAAAAACCCTGCATGCGCAGTGCTAAAAACCCAGCTTCTGCACATGCGCAGAAGCAAAAAACGGCAGGAACCCACCTCTGGTACACAGCAATGATCATAAGTATGAACCAGTTGCCAAGCATCTGAATTTGGATCACATGATCCTGA
>QLTV01003659.1:177455-196898 GCA_003457575.1 Thermophis baileyi
ATAGAACCGGTCTGAATTGGCAGGAACCTACCTCTGCTCTGGAGCATCCTAACCCGCAGGGTCAGATCTACTCCTACCCTTCTATCCTCCCACAAGACCCTGAATACCTGGCTCAGCCAATTAGCCTGGGGACCCAATGTTTGGGGGGTGGTGATGGTACCACACTGGAGATGGCTACTAAATTAATTGCAAACCCCACTTCTCCCCCCCCATTCCCTGCTTCCCTCCACCCTTCTTTTAATCTCACATTATTGTATTTCCATTGTTTATTTTATTGTTTCATTATCTTGCTACTGTTATATTTACACTTCTTTTCATTTCTCTGTTTTCACTGTTGTAAGCCACGTATTGTAGCCCATGGCGAGATAGGTTGCAAATAAATTTAACAAACAAGCAAGTAAATAAATGTAAATATTGTCTTTAATCAAACAAGTAGATTGGGCATTTTCAATGACATCTTCACCAACAATTCCTACATTATAGGTATAAAAACAATGTTCTATGACTATTTTTCCAACTGTTTATCCATCAGTTCCAAAAGGAAAACTTTTTGCTTCAGTTGAATGTTAATTTTTAAAATCCTCTGAATCACTTGTATTTAAACCCAAGATTTTCTAATTTTTTGCATAATCACCAAACATCATAAAATGACCCCTGTTGTTCATTTTCAAAATAAATTTGAAGAACATTTATACATACTAGGTATTTTTTCTGGTGTTATAAAGCAATGGTACATAATTTTATAAAAGTTATTTTTAAGATGATAGCAAAGTGGAATTCAGTCCTTTCAACCACATATTTTCATTTTGTTCCATCTGTTTATTATAATTTTTAATCTGCTTTATCATACATTCCTTAAATTGTTCTATTTTAAATTTCAATTCACTTTCAATTCAATTTTAAAGTGTATACTGTTGGAAGAAATATCCATCTGGTTCAGTTCCAAGCGGGGAGAAAGACACTGGAAACATGGAGGCTGATCGGAAAGATGGTTTAATGGTGAAGCAGACCCACCAAGCACATGTGATTCTTGGTAGCTGACCACATGGAGTTGAGAATGAGGGTTATTTATACCTTCTCTTGGACCTTGGCCTTGAGCTTCCTGTTCCTGTGCAACACATGTATTCTATTGGTTGTTGTAGGGCTCATAGCTAACTTTGTAGATTGTCTGAGTTAAGTTTGGTTGAAGCCTGGAGGGTATGGTGCAACTGAGATGATGCAATGAAGGAACTTGTGTTCTGAAAGGGTGTTGGGCAATTCCTATTATGGCTGAGGGCTAATCCGACCTTTGTTGGATCTTGGGTGAGGGTATTTGCTTATGAATAGAGCTAGCCATCTCTTTATCTCTTAAGTGCTGACATCTGCTGTGGGCTATTGAGGAAGGTGGGGGCTATTAAGAGTGAGTCTGCTTCCTGCCTCAAAAAACAGCAACATGTTTCTCCATTTCTCATCCAGGGAAATATAATATTCTGCCTTTTTAATATTTCCTAAAATATCTCATTCTTCTAGGAGAGGGATGGGTGCTAACTTTCTACAATACGTTTTAGCAATTACATGTTTACAATTTGTGCACAATTCTGTTTCAAAATCAATCTTACAAAAGAAAGTAAATTCTTTCATCCACTTTAAATCTTTCTGATTATAAACAAGTCAAATCTACCAAATCTGTAAATAAGAAAACCATTCACTACTATGTCTCTCAACACCAGTTATAAACCAAGTCACAATGTTAACCATTTGTGTTTGCTTATTATTTCTCATCTACAAAATGCTGCTTCTGCTGAGAGCCACAAAGATATTTTCAGGCACAATCTGGATTTGGGGCTATTCCATATTCTCAATATGGCACATCTAACACAGCAATTTTAAAAAACCTACATTAACTTTGACTATCATACTACACGTATCTCCGCTATCCAAATCTTAGGTCATGTCCTTCTAACTTTAAAACTCTTCTATATCTCAGCAATACTTATCAAACCAAACAACAAGCTGAGAAATGCAATTTCAAATAAGATAAATCCAATCCTTCTCTTTCCTTTACATTGTGTAACACCTTATATATAACTTGTGGCTTTTCCCTTGCCACATGAAATTAGAGGTATCTTTTTGCCACTGTCTAAATAATACATCAATTGCCAAAAAAGGTACAGTCAGAAGCAAAACATAAATTATAGGCAAAACATTCATTTTTATCCCCAGCAATAACAGTTTCTCCCCTTTCACAAGTTCTGTTCAACTTCTTTCCATGTCTTAACATAATTATTTTGAAATAACATACAATTTATAGTTGTCATGGTGATATCCAAATATATTACTTTCTTTTCAATCTTAAAATCCATTTGTTTCATCAATTCTGTTTGGTCCTCTATTTTCATGTTTTTTGTTAACATCTTTGTCTTCTGTTTGTTAATCTTACAATCTGCTAATGAATCAATTTTCCCATTAATGCTTCTACAATATTCCCTTTATTGGATCCCCCTAAACTTCAATGGGGAAATTATCAGCAATACCCTTAACTTATAAGTCTCTTTTCTAATCTTTATTCAAAAAATTCTTTTGTCTTATATCTCGATTCATTATTTCAAGAACTAAAATAGACAGGAGAGAAGACAAGGGCCATCTCTGTTTTGACTCTTTCTGTATCTCACAGGGCTTTGTTTCCACTGCCAAGTATTTGTACTTTCTGTAAAGTGTAAATTGAACCTACCCATTTAATAAAATTCTTTCCAAAATCCGTATCTTCCAAAACTTTCAATAGGACCAGTTCAAATTATCAAAGGCCTTCTCTGTATCCAATAAAATCAATGTGGCTTCTTTTTCATTATATTGCTCCAAAGTATTCCAAAATGTCCAACACATTTCTAATATTGTATTTTAATGGTCTTTTAAGTAAAAACCCATGTTGATCCTCATGAATAAATTCTTGCAAAATTATTTTCAACCTCTCAGCCAAATCATTGCAAACAACTTATAGTGTTTATTCAACAATGATATTGGCTGATAGTGTTAGTCAAATCATGTTCCTCCTTAGGTATTAATGCTATATTACCCTTTTTCCAGCCCTCTTTCTCCTCTTTAAAATAGCGCTCATTGTTTTTTGTAAAGGTTGGAAAGGTCACTCTCAAAATATGTATAGTAAGGCGCCATCCAGGCACCTTTCCTATTTCAGTCTTTTGTATAGTTTCACAAACTTAACTTCCCTTACTGTTATACTATAGCCCATTCATAATCTATTTCTATTTCTCTGTAATCTTCAGTAAACTTAGTTTATGTAAATATTAATGTATTTTTCTCCAGGGACATTTCTTGTCCTTTATATAAATTTGAATAATAGTGATGAACTAAACATTATCTGTTATTACGTCTCCTTTTTGTAATTTCAATATCATTTTCTTTTCTTTTTTCTTTTTGTAATTTGGTTTATTTGCAAACCAACTTTTTTGTTTTTATTTTCATTTGTTTTTATTTTCATTTCTGTTAACATAGATAATTGTCACTGTTAATTTGTTGAGAAATACTTATCTTCCCTGGAAAGTTAAATTGTTCTTCTTTTCTTTGTATCTCCTCCAAAATAGCTTATGTTTTCTCCTATGCCTTCTTTGGAGTTCACTATTATATTGCATAAAGTAACCTCTCATGAAAGTGTCAGCGTTCCAAAAAGCACCCCCAATGAACTAAAGCTCCGAGGCTAGAAGTTCCTCAAAGTTCCAATTTATTAGAGATGCCATGTTGGCAACATCTGGGAAAACCCGAATCTGAAAGCTTCTGGGTTTTCTCCACCCAAACGAAAGTTCAAGTCCCTGCCCAGCACCCACATGTCCATCACTCGATCCAATCAGGCACCATCCAAACTGAAGATGCCTCCCAGTCACTTCATCGCAGCTGCAGGGCACAGCGGCCTTGACTTTCTGGAAAGAATGTTATTTAGACTACTACATATCACCTACTCCATATAATCCCCCCTCCCATTTTCCCACAGTAGAAAATGTGGCAGGCCTGAATACAAAAAGGTAAAAGATGGCTTCCAGGCCTGACAGAAAGCTTTGTTTGAGACCCAAACCATTCTTCCATCTGTACCTTTATTAAGATTATTTTTTCAAATAAAACTCCTTTTAATTTCTTTCTACACTCCTCCATAATTGTTTCTTTTAGTAACAGGATTTTATTTAACCTTCATCTGAAAGAACTTGGACAAACAATCAAGCAGAAAACAATATCCTAATCAAGGAATTATCAGGGAGAAAAGCCCCACCCCTACCAACATTGGCAGGGCATGTTAGTTAATGATTATTTTTTCTTTTAAAACCTATTAATTTCCTCTGGAAATTATTTATTCCTTGTTATTTCAGCTTACTTAAGAACCACTTATTCTTTGCCCAACATCCACAGTTGGATGGAGAAATGGAGAAAATGAGTGCCACTTTATAGAATTGATTTTGTTGCTATGTAAATTACCATCCAATCTAATTAGATTGACTGGGTTCAGTTGTAAAAACCTGGATCATGGACCTCCACTCTGATACAGTGGTGAAATCAAAAAAATTTCCCTACTGGTTCTGTGGGCATGGCTTGGTAGGCGTGGCTTGGTAGGCGTGGCTTGGTAGGCGTGGCTTGGTCATGTGACTGGGTGGGCATGGCCAACTTGATTGGTCTCACCCATAGGAAATTTCTCCTTAGTCCAACTCACAATAAAATAGCAAAATAAAATAGCACTGTCCCAATATTTAAAATAGAATAGAATAACAGAGTTGGAAAGGACCTTGGAGGTCTTCTCGTCCAACCCCCTGCTTAGGCAGGAAACCCTACACCACTTCAGACAAATGGTTGAGGCTTTCAAAAAGAGTGAGGGAAGTACACCCCAAAAGGACAGTGCCAGGAACTACTAAAACAATGCAAAAAATTTAAAGCAGCCATTCCCCTTTAAAAAAAAAAAGTCAACCCCAAAGCAAATGCAGCAGCTGCGAGGGAAACTAAGAGCAGCTGTTCAGGCTAATTGACAGCCTGGGGGTGTTTCTAAAAGCCATTAACCCTTCCAACTCTATTATTCTATGTTCTCTATGTTCTAAATTGGGTGCTTCACAGCAGAAGCAATACAGCTGGTTGGACCACACATGCATTAAATTCAGGGCCTGTATGATCAAGCTGCATCATTGTCCCATCCTGTATCTTTTCCCCCCAGGAAGAAACAAGAAGTAGCCAACACTGCAGCAGCTATAAAAGGCCTTGGGAAACTTCAGGGTGTATCAGCTGATCACAGAAGTGTTACTTCATACTCTTTATAATGAAAATGTTTGTAATCTTGTCCTTCTTCCTGAAGGGAAGAGGTTAATCCCATCCCTAGATGGGTGATTGATGTGTTTCCCTGCCCTAATCCTGTCAGTTTCTGTTGTTTATTGACTTGATTCAGCATGTATCGGCTGCATTCCAGCTGCAACTGTTAAGTGGAGCTATTAACTGAAGGGGGAGAGAGAGAGAGAGAGGGGGGGGGAAAAAACTTCTCTTGCACTTTATTTTTAACAGGTGCTCCAAACTGCCTAAGCAATTTACTAACGGTTCGGGCAAACCGGTGAGAACCGGCTGCATTTCACCTGTGCTCTAATATGGATGTTCCTGACCATCTAAGACTACTGAACAATGCCTGTTACTGAATGCTTCCTAGTCTTCACCACTTGAGAGGTTTCCTTTTTTTCTCTAGAAGCTTCAACCAATTCAGACCCTCTTTAAGAATCAACTGAATTGCTCCCAAAGATTCTACAAATGCTCTGCAGAACTATTTTTAGGAAGCATCCCTACCCCATCACTTTTTGAGGTCTGACTTCTTGCCAGATATCTCCACTCTACACAATTGTCTTAAGAAATAAATCAGAAAAAATCCCCCTCTGTGCTACCCCAATTAAGGAAGGGGGAGCCATAGGAACTTCTTTTTTGTATATATAATTTTTATTAAAGATTTTTACAGAAGTAAAAGGTATACATGAAATGATATAAAGAAGGATTAAAAAAGGAAAAGTGTGAAATGTAGTACAGTATACATATGGTTTCCTATCTTCTTCAGAACAGTTACAAATTTATTATCTCTAGTCCCTCTTTTGAAGTTACATCATAGTTTCCTTCTTTTAAAAATCAACTCTTTTTAATCAGCAAATCCACAAACCACCAGTTTATTTTTTTCCATTTTCAGCAAAAAGTCCATAAGAGGTTTCTAGTCTCTAATAAAAGTACTTGTCATATTCTCAATCAAACAAGTCAGTTTTGTCATTTCCACACTTTCCATCATCTTCATAATCCATTTCTCTATTGTGAGTATTTCAATATTTTTCCATCTTTGTGCATATAATAGTCTCACTGCAGAGACCATGTCCAAACCAATCTTCCATAGGTCTTTTCTAACTGGCTGTCCAGAAGTCCTAGACACATAGGAACTTCTGAAATGGAAAATATTCTTGAGGGAAGAACTCCAGTGGAAGCCTGAGTGGAACAGTAATGCAGAGAGATGAAGGGAAGGCGAACTAATACCATTGTTGCCACTCCTCCTTGGTTGCTGCTCCTGGCTGGCTCAGTAACAGCAGCAGGAACTTTAAGAAAGGCATTAGAGTTAATGGCAGATCAGAGGTGGGTTCCTCCCGGTTCGGACCGGTTCGCCCGAACCGGTAGCAACCCGCTGGTGACGTCACAGTGACGTCACGGATCCGGTTCGGTCGGTGCCGGTCCGTGGGCGCCACCATCTTTTTTTTTGAATTTTTTTAAAAAAAATTTTTTGAATTTTTTCTGGGTTTTTTTCTTCTGCGCATGCGCAGAAGCCGAGTTTCTGGCACTGTGCATGCATCACCATCTTGTTTTCGGCTCTTTTTTTAATTATTTTTTTTGGATTTTTCAGCACTGCGCATGCGCGCGCACGTAAAGCGCGCCCGCGCCCATGCCCACGAGGCGCGGCCACGCGGCACGGGAGGAAGCGAACCGGCAGCGAGGTAAGTTAGAACCCACCCCTGTGGCAGATGTATCGTTTCAAGCTACTCTCTTTCTCACTTCCTTCCTTCCTGCTCAGTTAAGGTACAAAGTAAGAAAGAATGACATATTGGCTGCTAATACCTGGATTACCAGTAGATGGCACCAAAGAGATGCAGAAAACTCTAACTCTGTGTCCCATCTAAGAGATTTGCCTGTGTCTTCATTCTTCTTGCACTACAGGTGTCATTGAGGGAGGAGATTCGTTAGCTTAAAAATGTGGTATAATATATTTAATAAGTGAAAGATAGGATTATTGAAAAGCTCATACTATATGAAGATTACCAAATAAGTATTGAGGACTGTGTCAGACTATATTGCTTAGCCCAGTGATGGCAAATCTTTTTGGCACCGAGTGCCCAAACTGGAACGCACGCGTGCCGGAGCCCCAGAAACTGAAAGACCAGCTGGTCTTCGGGTTTCTGGTGCGTACATGCGTGCCGGCCAGCTGGTCTTCATGCGTGCCGGAGCCCCGGAGACCCAAAGACCAGCTGTGCACTGGCCACCTGGTCTTCTGGTTTCCGGCGCATGCATGTGTGCTGGCCAGATGGTCTTCACGCATGCTGGAGCGCCAGAAACCAGAAGAACATCTGGCAACGGCACACATGCCCACAGAGAGGGCTCTGTGTGCCACCTCTGGCACATGTGCCATAGGTTCGCCATCACGGGCTTAGCCACTATTCTTCATTTTAAGGATGTCTTTTAAAGCTGTTCTTAGCATAACAGCAAGTACATTGTCAGGGGGAAGGGTCTTTCCAATACATGTGCCTGACAGGATCTGGTTTATATCCATACACAGATAGTAGATTTGGCTAGCAACCTACCTTTCTCTAGCAACAGAACATTATTGATGCACTCCTGGGTAGAAAATGTCTCCAAATGTTGCTGAGGAAACACAGTTGTCTCATAAAAGATAACAGGATGTACTGTTAAATGTCTATTTTCTTTCCCACACAGTTTCATTATTGATTTGAGCCACTGATGGAGGCATCAAAAAGGCTTGTATTCTAGAGTTCTTCTCCTCTCAAAGCAGAGAGATGATTAGGTTGGTTTTTCCAACCTGATGCTTCCAGTTGTCTTAGATTTCAACTTTCATATCTCCTGAACTGGAACTGTATGGAGCAAATGTGTCTTTTCCCCGTCTTCAACCATAAAACATCTACAGGCATAACCCACATTACTGGGAGGAACTAGGATTTTGGGGAAAGGGGAACAACCTCAATTCAGACCCTGCTGCTGGCTGGGTTAGCCTGCCCAGACTGGATTAATAAATTCTCTGTTCCCTAAAGTGGAATGTGACAGAGAAACTGGAAAGAACAACACATTGCGGAAATCCATAACATGGATTCCTGAATAAGATTTAGATAGACAAATCTATCTTTTCCCATATATGTATATAAAAATAAATGGGACATATAAAATATAGGAAATTAATCTCATACAGAAAAATTATCGTGCATTTGTTCTATTCTTATTGAATTGCTTCAAGATTTTCAATAAAAGAAGAGAACTTTATAGAAATCTTCATTGGTCAATCATGGTGTTCTTGAGCACACTTAGTTACAAGGAGCAGATGTTAATTCCTATTTTTCACTTCTCCAATGGTCTGGCTTCAATCACTTCCATGAAATCCCAGGGGAACAGGTCATAAGGGAAGTGCTTTTACTAAGCAGTTTTTTTTCCCAGCCAGCAAAATGGAAAGAAGAATAGCATAAAACAAAAGGACCAGTTGTTACCAGCCTATACCACCTTCAACAATAAAGAAACTGAAAAACATTGCCATGGAATGTGGATTTCTTTCCCAGGAAAGAAAAAAATGGGAAAGGCAAAAAAATGTAGGATAGATTTTGGCTCTGTATTATACAAAACAAAGAGAAAACTTGGCTGGTACAAAACATTAGCGCTGAGCCCTTTTTTAGTGAAAAGAATCATACTCTGGAATTTATAAAGTCAAATGTACAAACATTCACTCTGAGGTTGGTATGGTTGACATTTTAGCAGATTTAGGTTCTAATTTTCTTATCTGAAGAGTAAACCCATGCATCAGAACATTTCAACCATAGCAATAAAATTATTAGCCTAAATATCATCTAGTATAATAGCATCATGTTGATATTAGGAACAAATTAGGAAAAAATACAAACAATTTAGTCTACAGATCAATAAAATAATGAATAATTTCAGTTTATGGGATGCATAACACAGCTTTAGGTCACAGTTATTCTAATGCCCTTGTTTCTGCTCAAGTAAATGTAGTAGGAGCTACTACTGTAGAACGTTTCCATTTGATGCAGAACTTGAGGGATGATGATATCTCTCTGTATCGAAGCCCACACAGATAAGGTAACAAAGCCTTGGGCAAAATAATCAGAACATTACAAACTATCATAGACACCCAAATTCCTGTCTGTGGCCCAATTACAGCATTGACATAAAGGAGTGACTCCACTACAACAGCCAAAAGAGGAGAGAAATGAAAGAATAGGATAATGTGATGCATTAGGAATGTCACACTGGCTCGGGAGAAAATGCTTCTCCATATTCCTGATTGCTTTGTTTTAAAATACAAGACCATGTAACCACAAAGAATGAGGGTCAGACAGATAAAAAGGGCAGACACGGAGAGTATGTAGCAGAATTTCATGGCATCGTTTCCTTGTAAAGTCATTGCCAGTATTATTGGAACAGAACAGTTTTCTACCGGACATTCCCCAGAGTCTTGAGTCATGTGTAGTATTAGGAAAACAATCCCAGGGAAAATCCCAGAGCAGATCCATAGGAACAGAATCAGTTTTTTTGCTCGGGAATAAGGCAGAATGGAAATATAATGCAAAGGCCACAATATGGCCAAATAAGTGTCCAGCACCATTGCTGCAGAGGTTAATAAGCTTCCACAGTAAGTCATTGCTAGCAAAAACAACAGCATGACACAACCACTTTTTGAGAGGTTGAAGGTGGACATACTGAAAACCGCAGACAGCGTGTAGAGCAGCAGATACATTAAATCACCAACCAAAGCATTGCCCAACAAAAGGTACCTTGTTTCCTGACGTATGTTGACATGAGAAAAAATCACAAATAAGATGAAAGGAATGACCAGGATGGCTGCCAGAAGACAAATTATTGGTGGGATCAAAAACATCTTCAGTTTGAAATATGGAGGGTAGACAATCCATTCTTGCAGGCTTTTCAAAGAGGGGTTATCCTCAGAGAAGGAATCATTTAAGCGCAATTCTCTATAGAAGGAGATGTTCTCGTGCAAAATCCTTGCTGATGCACATAGAGAATAGCTCATTTCTCCAAGAAATTCAGAGTGCCAACAAACGCAGGTTCTTCAATAACAATAAAATGAGTTCTTTAATGTTGCACATTTGTGATAGCAAGTAACAAACATTTTGTAGAAATGTTTGTTTTGAAAACTATTTGTAGCCAACTCCGAAACAACATCTGAAGACAAGCACATATTATTCTACGAGACTTCAAAAGTGAAACCTGAACTCCTGAAAAATTGAATATATCCTTCTCTGAAAATAAAGAATGTAATATATAAAAAATTTCCTCACAAGACTTAAAAAGTATGAACTATGGAGCAAGCGCTCGAGGAAGGAAATAAATGGGTTGCTCATCATTAAGAATTTGCTTTTGTCTTCACAGAATCATCATCACACAAGAAAAGCAGATGGACCATTAGCATGATTAAACAGATGTGATGATATAAAAAGGTACATTCCAAATATGCCAGTGTAATCAAGTTGTAAATGAATGCAGAAGACATGGTTGCTATGCTTAAGTGTAATAAATGTATTAAATCAATGTAATCGATAAGAACTGGGCTATTAGCTCATGAAATATAACTGCCTCATAATCCTTATGATATATGATTCTCTGAAGACTGCACTTGTACGTTTCCATTTAATCCTTAAGAGTTAGGCAGAAATATCCCAAAGTGGACTATCCAATGATGGAGCCCTCAAATAATTCTAATGCCAAGATGGCTGAAGCATTAAGAGGGCAGAAAAAGAGTTGTTTCCCATTGCACAACATGAAAGGGACTTAATGTACATGAGCTCTGTTTCTGTTGTATTTGAATGCATTTGCATTGGAGCTAGAGTTTCT
Organism: Thermophis baileyi; assembly: GCA_003457575.1. Classification (NCBI taxonomy): domain Eukaryota; kingdom Metazoa; phylum Chordata; class Lepidosauria; order Squamata; family Dipsadidae; genus Thermophis; species Thermophis baileyi. Next base: position 188,580 of record QLTV01003659.1, read on the forward strand.
CTCAACCAGCCATTCTTTCTCAACCTTGGAACTTATGTGTGGCTTTTAACGTCCAGAATTTCCCGGCCAGAATTCTGAGAGTTGAAGTCTACTCATTTTAAAGTTGCCAAATTGGGGAACACTGCTCTAAACCATGCTCTGCACAGCTTCATTTTGGAATTTCTCAACTTGTATGTTTCCAGTGGCAATAAGTATCCATAAGTACACACATATACATGCAATAAGATAAGTTGTTTGAAGTAAGTACCCCAAATATAATTATAGCAGCAATGTGACATGTGGCAGCAATCTTCCTTCCTTCCTTCCTTCCTTCCTTCCTTCCTTCCTTCCTTCCTTCCTTCCTTCCTTCCTTCCTTCCTTCCTTCCTTCCTTCCTTTTTCACCGCCTTTATTACTTTTACAAATATCTCAAAGCAGCACATATCCAACACACCTTCCTCCTCCTATTTTCCCCACAACAACAGTCCTGTTAGGTGAATTGGCCTGAGAGAAAGTGACTGGCCCAAGGTCACCTATCTGTCTTTAACTTAGGATAGGGAGCTAAACAAAATTGATCAAACTCAAAATATTCAGAGAAAAAAAGTAAAATAATTTTAGAAATGTATAGAAAAACTTTATTGTTGAAATAGTAGCAGTGGCTACTTAAACAATTCTTGGTCCGTACCACATGGCCTCACTAAAAAGATTAAATTCGCCATTCTTATATTTTTATTTCTACAATTCTGATTTGGAAATAATTCTGTACAATGCTTTGCTTAAAAACAAAGAAGAGAAAGAAAAAGAGGAGGGGGAAATTTTTAGTTTTATTATGAAAAATATATAAAAAAATTGTTCGTATTCCTTATCTCTGCCAAATAAGTCCAAGGTGGGATAATTAGCTAGAGCTCACATGATGAATCATTGGAATTTGGGTCATTCCACTTTAGTTTCTTTTGTAGAGTTTCATAAATTTTTAAACTTCATAGTGTTATTTTCCACTTTCCCTATTGCTCCTATATCACTTTTTCAACTGTTCATCATTTGCTGACTGCTGGGTGCATTCAATTATTGTGAGCTTTCAGCCATCTTTGACAGCTGGCCAACAAAGATTTTGCTTCCTGAACACTTTTGAATGTATCTTATAGATTTTTGGCTGCTAATCATGAAAATAAGCAGGAATTTAACCTATGTACCGTTTTATAGAAATCTTCTGTTTTACACAATGGCAGTGTACACTCTCCAGTACCTGTTGGCTATGCTGCACACATGAAAGAAACATACAAAAACATCCAGTACAACAAGTACAACTGGAATATTGTGGAGAACTCAAAAGTATTGGCTCTGCTGCTTAGAATGCAGCTTGGATGTACCAAGTACTGTTGTTATATATGAGAATGGGACAGCCGTGCAAGAGAGTTACATTACATTGAAAAGAAATGACCACTCCAAAAGAATTTGGTTCCAGGACAGAAAAATGTAGAACATGAAAGACTTGTTGATCCAATAAAGATATCTTTGCCTCTGCTTCATATAATACTTGGATTGATGAAAAATTTTGTGAAAGTGATGAACAAGGAAGGTGAAGGTTTTCATTATTTGAGGATGTATCCAAGAATAACTGATGCCATAACAGATTAAGGAAGGCATTTATGTTGGTCCTCGGGTCAGATACATTATCAACAAGTGATTTGAAGATCTATTAGTGGGGCCAGAGAAAATCACCAGGAAAGCATTCAAGGAGACTGTTGAGAATTTTCTTGGCAACTACAGAGCACCAAGTAACAACAACCACAACTGGTTGACAAACTTCTTACAGCAAACAAGGCCATAAAGTGCAACATGTTATTGAAGATGTATTTTCTGCATTCACACTTGAACTTTTCCCTCCCTGAAAATCTAGGTGCAATCAGTAACAAACATTGTGAAAGGTTTCACCAAGACATTACCACAATAGAAAAATGGAACTAGGGCATCTGGAATCCATCAGTGCTGGCTGTTATTGGACACTGCAGTGAGATGCATCAGAACTACTTTTAGCCCTGTTGAACGTATGCATCATGTTGGAAACATACTGTACATTATGCTATTAAATACATTATCAGTTAATTTCATATTTCTCAAGATTCCTACCTGATACAGTCATTCTGAAATTATATTTGTGTTCAGTTTGAAGGGGTTTATCATAATCACCAAATGTTTTTCAGGAAGCAAAACTTTTTTTAAATTTTGTTGTCCAGTGAAACTATTGGAAATCATTGCTAATGTTTATCAGTCTGTGAAAGCATTATGGAAGGAGAAAGCATGGATAAATGGTTGAGAAGGATTGAACTGAATGGTGAGGAAGAGCATCAAGATGCATGAAGAAGAACATGGAAATGTTAATAAACAATTTCATGATAATTAACTTCTCAATAACTAACAACCTGTTGTTATTTATTAACATACAAGGAATGTTGTACTCATGATGTGCCAGATGGTGTGCTGGCTGTTCAACCTCTTCTGCTTGCTTAAACTTACTGCGTTCAGTTACAACTAAATTACAAACATTGTCAGTGCACACATGCATAGGTGGCAACTTAGAAGTATTTCCCCCCTATATCTGGTACACTGGAGACTCAGCTTAATAACCCTGTATTCAAGTTGCATATTGAACAGCTCAGCAATGAGGAAATATCTACTATTTATCCTTATGGAAACATAAGATGCTTTCCTCAAATAGTTGCCTGAGAATCATTTTACATTTGTGAATTCAGCACATTCAGTTTGAATGGGTCTAGGTGAAAATGATTACAGACCTCCTTCCTGCAAAACAAGAATGCTTTTGAAGATTAAGCCTGAAGATGGGAGGGTTGTTTGCCAGGAGAACCCCTTCCCCTTCCCCTTTTCCTCCCTCCCACCCTCCCTCCCTTCCTTCTTTCCTTCTTTCCTTCTTTCCTTCTTTCCTTCTTTCTTCCTTCCTTCCTTCCTTCCTCCCTTCCTCCTTCCTTTATTCTTTCCTCCCTTCCTCCCTCCCTCCCTTCCTTTCTCCCACCCTCCCTCCCTCCCTCCCTCCCATCCAATCTTCAATTTTCTTTTGAATTCTCTTTCTTTTTCCTTCCCTTCCCAATGCAGCTATTCTTTCCTTTTATATCATCTTCATCCTATTTGTTACCTTGTTATTGCTTCTATTAGAAGGAAGAAGAATGTGCAGAGACTAGTTATTCAGAGGGAGAAAGATTAGTTTGCAGGTAATAAATTTGAATTAGTAGTTATTAATTCAACTAATATACATTTATTCTCTTATGTGCCTTTTTGAAGTGTAGCTTCTGTATTTAAGATACTTAAATACAGTCAGGGAAATGTATATACAGATGCAATTTTTATCACATGCCCATATTTATTGGTGAGGAAGAAATATCCAGGACTGGATTTAGCAGGGGCTGGCAATCTTAGATTGATAAAGAGACTGGACAGCCACTTATCTCGAATGGTTTAGGCCGGGTTTCCTGCTTAAGCAGAGGGTTGGACTAGAAGACCTCCAAGGTCCCTTCCAACTTGGTTATTCTGTTCTGTTCTGTTCTGTTCTGTTCTGTAGTAAAGCTTGGCATTGCACACATTAGAAAGAATGTATAAACATGTACACCAATCCTGTGCAATCTACTCTCCTTTTGGGATGGGAATAATCTTAAATTCAGGGTTATCTTTATTTCAGATGAATACAATATTCCAGAGCTCCTTTATGTCTTGTGTGAATAATGAATGGATGCATTTGTGTTTCCATCAGGATGTGTGTAGTGTATGGGTAGGTGTGTGTACAGAAACAGCAATTCAGTTTGCACAATTTGTTCTTGCTTTCTTTGTGTTGCCTTCTCATTGCATACAAAGTTTCCCATCCTTGAACTATTCCATATAGTGGATGATATATGGGCACTGATATAAGTGTAATAAATACATCACTAACTATATTCATGTGTTTTTGAAAGTGCTCATAATCTCAAAACTGAAGGCAATGCAATCTAAAATTTATGTAAAACAAATCTCTTCATATGGGTTCACTAAAATAGATCTATCTCTTTGTTTCTACTCTCACAGTTAGTACTTCAGTTTTCCACTTTGGTATTTAACAGTAATTAAAGAGCAGTTTCTGTATCCCTGGCTCCCTGATTGCCTTCTGCTTGCTGAGTAACAACTATGTCTGATTATTTGGTGCCATAATGTCTGCTGTATATTGTGGCGTGGTCCTGGCTATGGAAAAAGGCTCTATATATTTTCTGCTATTTGTTATCTCAAAATGATTAGATAACCTGTGTTAGCTAAAACTCCTTATTGTGGCCTACAGTTAGAATCTGCTGCAAAAAGTATCTGTGTTAACAATTTTGTACCTAGGTCTCTTCACTGCTTTATCAGATGAATAAGGATAGGTCTGTTCCATACTATTGTTTGACACTGCTGCAGCTGTCACAATACAGAGGATCATGTAATCAATGGTTCTACATATTATAACTGTTTCACAAACTACATTTGGAAACTACTTTTGCTGCTATTGTTCATGTAATGTCCACAGTGATTTCTTTTTCACAGTGGCTGCCAGTTTTCAGTAAATCTCAGCTGCATCCTGAAATATCAAGAACTTAATCAAATGACAATAGATGAAGAAGCGAGCTGAACTGAGGAGGCTGGACTTTTATGATTTATAATTGAGAAGCATTATGACAAAGAGCTTTCAGTGACTCAAAAGGAAATTCGAAGAATAGCACTTACATAAAAAAACCAATTAATTCAGGATCACATGTTGTCCTCTGAAATCGCTTCCATGTTGTGATTTGCAAAGCTGATGAGTCAGATTGTCTCAGTCATCCTAACCAGCAGGTGAGGAAACGCCACACAAGGGAGAAGGGCCAGAAGGCTTCAGGGTTGTGATTTTGGCTGAGATTCGTCACCAATCTTACAGACAGATAATGGGTTTTTTGTAATAAGAAACACAATGGAATTTCTTTTATAAGAACAGAATAACAGAGGTGGAAGGGACCTTGGAGGTCTTCTAGTTCAATCCCCTGCTCAAGCAAGAGACCCTACACCATTCCAGACAAATGGTTGTCCAATCTCTTCTTGAAATCTTCCAGTGACAGAGCATCCACAACTTCTAGAGGGAAGCCATTCTAATGCTTAATTGTTCTCATTGTCAGGAAATTTCTCCTTAATTCTATGTTGGATCTCTCTTTGATAATCTTCCATCCATTACTTCTTCTCCTGCTCTCCAGTGCTTTGGAGAATAGGTTGACCAGTCTTCTCTGTGACAGCCCTTCAAGTATTGGAAGACTACTATCATAACATCTCTAGCCCTTCTCTTTGCTAGACTAAACATAGCTAGTTCCAGCAGCCATTCTGGAGTCTTGATGTTGTAGAGAAAAAAGTATTTTGCTACAAAAATTTGAATTAATGACTGCTATTAACTTATTAGCTTATATTTAACATATTTTATATAGTATAAGAGTATGATGGTTTTTAAAAAATGTGTAACACTAGGAGTGGGGACAAAATGCCTCATTCAGTCCACTGAAAGGTCCATCATCTGCACATTTTCTAACTGAGATTGGCCTCATTTTGCATAATTTAGAAGACAAACTCAACATGTAGTACTAACAGGATGAATTTTCATTAGTATCTGTGAGAGAGATAGTGATCATTTTAGTGAAGTTATTGTTTTCTTTTTTCATATGTGCAATGCACTATTCTTGGGGAGACACAGGAATTGAACTTTACTATTTATTAAGTACTTGTGAGTGTTCTTCATTTCCATAATTTTAATAAAGCTTCTTATATTTAATGTTTGAGCTTTTCATTAAAAAAAACCTCATTACTAATTTTATCATTATCCTTTGGGATGTTCTATTAAAACACGATTCATCAGGCTTTGGTAGAAAACAATACTAGCAGAAAAAAAAATTCTGCCCTGACTGAGTATCCCCATCCGTCCCCAGGTATGATGCTGGCAAACAATGCTGCTCAATGGGCATATTGACCCAGATTGGTGGAGTCCCCTGGCCTTGTTTCCTTTTCTCCTCCAAGCAAACATCACAAGCTGTGGGAAAACATCTACCAATCTTTAATGTGGGATGGGTCTGAGGCTGGGAAGCAGGCAAGTATGGCTAGAACAGGGGTGTCAAACTCAAGGCCTGGGGCCGGATCCGGCCCATGGGGTGCTTAGATCTGGCCCGTGGGGCCACTCTGGAAACAGCGAAGGACCGGCCCACGGTGCCTCTGCCAGTGAAAATGGTGCTTGGGAGGGCTGCAGGCGGTCCTCCTGAGCTCTGTTTTAATTGGCAAAGGGTTGCAAGAGGCTGTCGCAGCTGAAAACGGAGCTCAGGAGCCTGTTTTCTCTGGCAGAGCGCTTGGGCCACCACAGGCACCCCGACACGAGTGACGTCGAGCTGGCCACGCCCACCCCAGCCCTCTGAGGTCAAACACAACTCTGATGCGGCCGTCAATGAAATCGAGTTTGACACCCCTGGGCTAGAGGATTAAATCTTTATATTCTGGAATAACTCTAAATTGGTGCCCAACTAGCAGCTGGCAAGTATGGGGCAAGTTATATTATAAAGCAGAAGAGGGGAAGTTGAGTCTTACTTTTCCATGCAACCTCCTACCACCAACCATCCCTGGTCAGCAGCTGTTCTGGCTGATCAATGTCTTTAAGTTGGGGAGCAGCACAGAGACTTGACACACACAGGAATTTGGAAGCACATCAAATTGCATCCATAGCAAAAGTGTTGTTACCTCTTTAAGAGAAAAACACTACTTTAACCCTGAACTATGAGGAATATCTGCAAGTTGCTTCAGCTTTGGATTGAATGTGGTAGAAAAAAAGAGGTTACTGGCTCATGTTTTATGGTGGGCAAGTGCAAGAGCTGTGTGATATGTGAGTCTTATTAGCCAGCATGAGATAGGATACTCTTAAAATAGAAGTAGAGGATTCCAATAGTTTTTCTAAGATGAGGACAACCCCATCAGTATGGTCCATCCCCAAGCCTTTATTGGATTTTGTGTGTGTGTTGCTTAAGAGAAAATGGGAACATACTATTGATTTTGCAACAAAGGGAGATGGGGACACCCTCTCAGACTACAGTAACTATTGAATAGAAATGTTTTCAAATGAAAAAATTATTTGCAAGGATGCAGCTTGATTTTGTTCCATTACCCCATGATTGTCCCCCTGTAAATTGGCCTATAGCTGTTTTGGAACAATTATATTAGTAGAGAAAGAAGGTGTTCAGTACATTTTAAAAAATACTTTCTATTTTTCATTTTGCTGCCATTAGTCTGGCTATTTAATTAGTAAGATATTTTGCTTCCATAAGAGACTATGCTGACCTGGGTGAATTTCTGAAGTAAATTGGTGCAAAAGGTAAACAAAATGAGGGTTATTGTTCTATTTCCAGTTCCAAGTGCAAACACAAGTTGGAACTGCTTTATTTAAAGACTAATATCCCCCTTCTCATGCAAGTCTGCTCATATATTTAATTTATGTTAAGTATTTTTATGAGTTCCTGATATTAAGAAATATTAAGGTTGATGTGTCCAACAGATTAGCGTCTCAGTGCTGGCCTCAAAACTCTGTAAATCCTTCCTATTCATATGTGCCTGGTTTTTGAGCAATAGACACTATTGTTAAGGAATTGTGCAGAGTAACCTCTGCTTCTGAAGGCTTGCACAGTGAACCGTAATGTTGCAGTAGATATGAATAATGGTTCAGTCAATACACAGATACGTTAAAGTGTATAAAAGTAGTTTACTTAAAGAAATAGCACAGTCCAAATAACAGTCCGAATCATACACGTTCAATCAGTCAGTATTCAGAAGTACAGCAGTCTTCTTACCAGTCGTTCTTTGTCTTAATCATCAAACAAAGATTCTCTCCTATCACAGATAGTTAGCTACACACAGAGCTTAATTGCAGACACGAAGTCACTCAGCAAAGAATCAGCAAAAGAGAGAGAGAGAGAGAGAGAGAGAGAGAGAGAGAGAGAGAGAGAGAGAGAGAGAGAGAGAGAGAGAGAGAGAGAGAGAGAGAGAGAGAGAGAGAGAGAGAGAGAGCTCAACATGCAGTCGTTCTTTGTCTTAATCATCAAACAAAGATTCTCTCCTATCACAGATAGTTAGCTACACACAGAGCTTAATTGCAGACACGAAGTCACTCAGCAATGAATCAGCAAAAGCGAGAGAGAGAGAGCTCTAACCATGTTCTCTAGCTCCCTCTTATGGCCGTTACTGCCAGTCAGAATGCACCAATGCATTTAAAGCCATATTACATATATACATTAAACAGTGATTTGTGGCTTGTTTATATTAACCAACCCAACCG
>QLTV01003659.1:200516-211556 GCA_003457575.1 Thermophis baileyi
CACCCGCACCATAGAGAAAATAAGGCTAACAAAATCTAACAAACTTGCCTTAAGAAACTTCTAAATCCAAAACAGCAGACACACGAGTGGTTAAATGAAATCCAAGAAATTTGGATTTGTTGTAGAAATTTGGTCAGCTGATCCAGATCCAGAGGCTAATCACAACATTTCAAGTTGGTAATCAAGGCACATAGAATCTGCATGAATAAATGGTTGTGGCTTGTTAAGGAATTGTGCAGAGTAAACTCTGGACCCTGAAGGTTTGCACAGTTCACCGTAATGTTGCAGTAGATATAACTAATGGTTCAGTCAATACACAGATACGTTAAAGTGTATAAAAGTAGTTTACTTAAAGAGATAGCACAGTCCAAATAACAGTCTGAATCATACACGTTCTATCAGTCAGTGTTCAGAAGTACAGCAGTCTTCTTAACAGTCTTTCTTTGTCTTAATAATCAAACAAAGATTGTCTCCTATCACAGATAGTTAGCTACACACAGAGCTTAATTGCAGACACGAAGTCACTCAGCAATGAATCAGCAAAAGCGAGAGAAAGAGCGAGAGAGAGAGAGAGCACTAACCATGTTCTCTAGCTCCCTCTTATGGCCATTACTGCCAGTCAGAATGCAACAATGCATTTAAAGCCATATTACATATATTACATTAAATAGTGATTTGTGGCTTGTTTATATTAACCAACCCAACCGTTTGGACAGAGTCCTAACAACTATATTTAAATATGTTTTCAGCTAGATTTATAAATGGTCTCTGTGGTCAAAACACTTTTGTAATTCAAGCTGGAAAAATCATTGTAATTAGTGCTAGAAATAATTATTATAAAAACTTGCATTTATGGTACTTGACTCCCTGTGAACTGAGCAACATTTATGCCTTATACAGATTATGTATCAGGAAACAGTTTTGTGCATATTTGAACTATGCCCTCAAACATTTCACAATACTTTTAGATTATTTAGAATAGTTTGTTTCAGGTTAATGACAATTGATTTGAATCTTACTAAATTAGCAAATATGTAGTTACTTAAATATAGAAAAGTTTGTCTACCCCCTCTTAAAGTTTTGGAATTGACAAAAAAGACCCAATGTTATTGATAGTTGCATGCAGTTTAGTCCATGTCATGGTTGATATTAAATTTCTTGCATTATATGCATTTTTTGTATAAACAATAACAATTTTTTTTAAAAAAATCCCTAATCAACAGATTGAAGCACATCTTAACAAGGGACATAATAACCAGCTATTATCCTTAAAACACATTAGTTAATAATATATATTAAAAAACACTATTAGTTATTGCCTTTGAAAATCAGTCTTACAAACTGTGTGTAAATGTGTGAGTGTGTGTGTGTGTGTGTAATGATCAGAGAACAACAATATATTTTATTAAAGCAGTCAGTATTCATCAGCTACTGCACAGATGGCTTGTAAAAACCTCACTGTTCTAAAATTGGCTACACGTAAAAATTTGAAATCCATGCAGAGAATGACATCTAATACCTGAAGAGACTGAAAGATTGGTTAAAAGAAGGAAGAAGAGGAGAGAGGGAGGGGAAAAAAGAGAGAGGGAGGAGCAAATCCCAGTAAAGAGAAGAAATCAGCTCTTACGAGTCTTGAATATATTTCATGAGCTTCTATATAAAGACACAACAGCCTCAGTAAAAAGGATGTAGTAATAAGGATTTCTGCAGCTGGCATAATAAGACATGGTGAGTGTGATCTTTTGTTGCCTTAGCGGGTTGCTACATTTTGGTGCAGGGGTGTGGTGTATTTATTTTTCTTTGTCAGTGCTAGAGTGTTTAGGATTATTTTGAATGAATTGCTTGCCGCTGTTCCTTTTTCATATTTTCAACATGCACACATTCTTTGTGTAGAAACTGAACAGCAAGATGATGAGATCTGGTAGGATAAATTCTCCATGCCCTTGTACAACAGATTGCTATATGTAACCAGTAATTAAATGCTGATTTTCTCTCAGGTGAATGCAAACAAGTCGCAGGGGGGGGAGGCTTTTCCCTCTGGAGACAAGCTAGAGATTGGATGCTATATTATATGTCGCATGCCATGCAAGTTTCCTTAAGGTGTGAAGGAAAACAAGAGCAACACATCCCTCAGCTTTAGACATGGGGGAGGAGAGGCAGAGACATTTATAAATAATTGGTGCAGAATTTTCACACAAGAGACATCTTGATGTGAAATCAATTAATCCCTCCCTCACATTCCAGTGTACAGTTCCTTTCCAATTGGCCATTTTCACAACTGCAGCAAATGAGTAATTTACTGCAACTCTTCTTTAAATGGCTGGTCAGGGTACCAGATAAGGCACTATCCATTGTGCTGATCATCTAGAAATAGTGCCATGCATGTAAAGAAAGAAAAGGGGGAAAGAGTAACGTAGGTGCTGCTATTACGTATTTTACTTTTCAAGGAGAGAAGTGAAGATGTTGCAACAAAGGGTTTTTTTCAAACTACATAACCACATTCATTTAATTAAACAGTTGTTTAAATCTTTTTACATTTCTAAAAAGATTAATACTTGTACAAACATGAAAGCTTAACAGTTTAAAGAATTGGTTTTTTTTAATGGGTATTCTGTTTGTTTGAAAATGATCCAAAGGAGATTCAGATGTTTTGATCCATCTGTGAGAAAATCAGGGGCTGTCCTATAGCAGTTGAAATGAAAATGTTGTTTTACCAAAGAGAGAAAAATGCTAAGAGGACCAATGAAATTAAAAAGAACTTCTGCTTCATGGAAGGAGGATTGTTTTTAAATGTGTGGGAAGTTGTATTGACAAAGTTTGTTTAGTAGATATGCACACATACAGTACCCAAACATACTACTCCTTTATTTGATTGAAAAAACTAAGAATGCAAAGCTAAGGAATTGTAGAAATATAAACATCGCTTAATATAAAGCTTCTCTGAGGGTCCTGTGGAAGAACCAAGGGGAGGGGGTATCCATGCTTCAGAAAACAAGCTATTCCAGAGGAGGGAAGCTGCTACAGAGAATATTATATCGAACTGTAGTATGTATTAAACTTACAATAAATAACAATCACAAGTATTCATTTGTTTAGTTGAAATCAATGGGAATGATTGGAATCACAATTTGAATTTCAAATCACTACTGATTTCAAAGCATAAGCATAAGTCAATTTGAATCCAATATTTACCTTTAGTCTAACATATTGTGAATTAAGATGAAAATTGTGGACTTAATTATAATTTCCAAGATGAAATGAATGTTCATAAACAATAGCTAATATACATTTATACATGGGCCTAACTACTCTAAAAAAAAAGCTAGTCTCAGAACAGTGCTATTCACAAAAACATATTTCAGCTAGAGTAGCCATCTGTTTTTGAGAAAGTCATGCTGAAGTAGAAGGGATTTTGGATCATTAATAGGTGGCTAACATGAAATTTACAAATGACACATTTAAGAGTTTAGTGACCTGACAACCTTTGTTGAGTCTAGCATGCTGCACTGATAGAAATACACTGCACAAAAAACTCAGGTGTTCTACAAAGCAGCACTGAAATATTACAATCACAAATGTTAAAGTATGTAGTAAATATATCAGCAGAGACAAGAGAATTAGGAGAAACACTTGATCAATTCCACTTGATCCTGCCAAGTCACTATTAATATCTGGATTGGATTTAGAAATAATGTATGAACAATTGTTCTTCCTAAACCCTTGACATTTTAGATGTGAGGACAAAGGAAAGGGCATGTTTTATTTTACTTAGTTCTACTTGAGAAACTTAAGTATTTTGCTTCTTTATTTAAACAGGTTTGTTTTTATAAATCTGAAATTCCCATTGTAGAAAAAATATCACAGATAAGTAATGTTGTTATGTTTCCATCAAAGGTAATGTGATAGATACCCTTTAAGTTTTATTCTATTTTTCTAATTATAGGGCCAGCTGTGATGGAGTTCAAAAGAGGAAAAACTTTCATAAAATCTAGCATGCATCTAACTCATGAGAAGCTACCTTTAGTGCACATAAATCCTAGAGAAAAGGATAATGTCAAAGCAGACATAAAAGAGAAGAGCCAGCCTGATGCTGAAATTCAAAACACAACTTTTTCTGCAGATAAAAATGGCAGTTTTTCCAACAGATTAACCAAAACTGGCTCTAGTGAGAGTATACTGCTGCTACCCCAATCTTTCTACAAGCCTGTTAAGAAAAGCAAAACCCATGACTGTGTTCTAGGAGGAATAAACAAAACTGAACCATGCAGTTACAATAATGAAAATTCTGAAGAGGAACATTTAGCTTCTGAAAAAAGCAAAGGGAGACTCATCAATAGTGCCAGCTTTTCTGGGCTTGGACACACCCAACATTCTAGCGGCAAGAAAGAATCTGTGGTCAACTCAAGCCATTTTGTGAACAGCCCTCAACAGATGATTGATTACCGCAACTTTGTACCCCAAATGCCCTTTGTGCCAGCTGTTGCCAAAAGCATACCTAGGAAGAGAATTTCCCTGAAACGGTCCAAAAAAGGTTTCCGAGATATCTTTCATATTAAAAAAAATAAGCCTGAGAATATTGCCTTGTTTTCAGAAAAGCAAAAAAGGGCATTTCCAGGCTACAAGTCAGAATTGGCAGGAAAGTTTGGTAAATATTTATTCAAAGCTGGTGAAACCTTTTCTACTGATTGCTTGGCACAAGACTTATCTGATGGTGAGCTTCAGTCTGAGTCTTCATATGAATATTCAAGTACTTTGTGTGAAGATGTTGCTTCCTTGAAAAGCTTTGATTCTCTCACGGGATGTGGAGAAATCTTTGCAGATGAAAGTTCTGCTCATATGGAATTGGAGGTCAGCAAAGAAATTTTGTTTAGACAATCTCACCAAAAAGAGAATCCTGCCATGGGTTCCTTTCAAGGAGGAGTAGAGAAGCTTGCTTCCCCAGCTCAAAATGAAGCAGCTGATTTTTCAAAACTTTGGGACAACATCAATAAATCTGTGCAATTGCACCAGAAGACACTGTTTGATAGGAGTTTGCTGACAATACCTAGCAGTGAGTTGGAAAAAGCAAAGAAGGAAGCCAAAGGCTCAGTGACTGACTTGCTTTCTTCCCCTGATTCTTCTAAAGAAAGTTCCATAGATACAGGGACCCCAAAGAGTGACAACCAGGAATCTATGTCCACTAGTGATGAAGGCTACTATGATTCATTTACTCCTGGGCATGATGATGAAATAAGGGAGGTTCAATCCCCTGGAACACCAACTCAGTTTCCAAGAGATAGTTACAGTGGAGATGCCCTATATGAACTATTCTATGATCCTAATGAAGATCAAATCAGTCCAGTTCTAGATGATGATTTATGCTTCTCTGAAAGCATATCAGAAAAGGCAGTTGAGATACCTTTATCAATTTACAGCTTTCACGTAGGGTCAGAAGAAAATATGGCTTCCCAGCCAACCATTGATATAATCAGTCAGGGATTCCTTCACAGCACATGGAAGGGCAAAGAATGCTTGCTTAAGCTATGTGATACTGAGCTTTCCCTGACCATGGGGATTATCAATTGGCTGCGAAAAAAACCAGGACTGTTTTCCCCCCAAGACTTTCCTAACAATCCTCAGACACAGATGAGAAAAGATGATGAGTCAGTGTCTCAATGCATCCCAGATTTTAAGGAAAATAAAAGCAATCCAGGGGCATCTTCAACTGATAGCAAAAGTGGAATCCAGACATATTCAGTAGAAAGAATTGAACATGATCAAAATGATATCCATGCATGTAGCTTTCTAGAAAGAGAAGAAAATGTGAATGTAATGTCTGAGCTCATAATTAACAATGGCATACCAGGTGACAGACAAAGAGTAGAGGACAGTTGGGATGAACTATTGGTAAATTCATCTGAAATAAAGGCATCTCTCTCAGAAGAATGTACAGATATTAGCATCGAATCTCTGCCACTAGAAGTCTCGAATGAAGATTCAGTTTGTCACATTGTTATGGATAATCATGATGCAGAATCATGTTCTTCTTACATGACTGCAGCAACTTCTCCAGATTCTCTAGAGCCCGAAGATGACAGTGAATCAAAGAATCAATCCTGGTCTGTTGAATGTAAGGATCCAATGGAGCCATTGAGCTTCTGTCATTCTCAAGGTCCCATTAGTGAGACTTCAGAGGAGAATAATACTAACGTAATGCAGCTTTTAGAACATTGTGTTACTCAAGCCGCTTCTTTAAAGATTGGTTATGATTCTAAAAACAAGCCTTTCAAAGATAAAGGGACTGGCAATGAAGTGAGCAATGACATAGCGACAACAACTCAATTTAAAAAACAACCTCAGTTGCAAAATGAACATAGTGACATAACCCCAGGGCCAAAGTATGTTCTTGGCCATCATGCAAGCCAATATAATGTTCAAACAACAATTGATGCCAAGTCTTCAGATCTTAGGAGTCAGAAAGAAAATATCATTTGTTCTGAAGATGAAAAAAACTTAAGTATCTTAGATCGTGTGGGTCAAATTACAAAGAATAAACTAATGTTCGAATATGCTCAACTAAATAGTCAAGCCTTGTCTTATATCAAAGATTTCAGAGTTGAACTTAATACTCAGAAGTCTTCTCCAATGTCAGACATTTGCAGACCTACATTTTTACCATTCTTCAGTTCCATTTGCTCAGATTCAGCCAATCAATTTTCACAATCTTTCTGCAAAAGGTTCCGTTCATTGGGGAAGGATTCATACAATCAAGGGATTATACAACCTGACCTGCCTTTTGATGGCTATTCAAAATTACAGTGTAAAGTATTACCACAGGTTGCTTCACTTTCACTTTCAAAGGATGATGTCAAAGAGAGGACAATAATGGAGAAAAACCAGGAGTAACTGGCTGAAATAAGGTGAGTTTCTGAAGTAAAATCAATGTTGCGTTGAGGAAAAAATACAAGGTTATTTCCTTTCTATTTATCTTGGCTAGCCAAATATTTTTAGGAATTCTATTATTATTATACCTTTATTCTTTATTCCCTTTCTGAAACTTCATTCCTCTCCCTACATTACATGCTTAAAATGAGATAGAGAAATAAACCACAAGAAATGTCTTTATTTGCAAAAACAAGCAATCTGTTATCTAGGTGTTTGTTACCTCCACATTAGACATTTATGGCATATAAGAAAATTCATTCTTCTGTAATTATTTTTTGCTTACTCATGTGGAAATGACTTATGTTGACCATTTGTGGAGTAAATAAATCAGAAGTAATTTGATGCATGCAATTATATTTCTATAATTAATGTTGAAACTAAGATTGTATTGTGCATGCGCGCGCGCACACACACACACACACACACACACACACACACACACACACACACACCTTCTCATATTTTAACCATTTCCCATTTAGCTGGATAAAAATTAAATTGCTTTTTGAATTTTTTTTAAAGAAGAAAAGAATTTTGGCTAAATTCCTATGGATAAAGTGTTATCCTAACTTTCTTTACATAAGAAAGTTTCTCCCATTGTGCAACTTCTCTGGCTTACTACACATCAATATCCCTAGTCCAAAGCATTATTGATGTCTAAAATGAAATATGCATTCTGTCAATGTTTACTGATAGAATTTCACAGCAAATATATCTTTTGTGAAAAGCAGTTGTTATTGCTTGTATTTGTGATTTTAGTTACTAATTATTCAAACATGTACAAAGGGACATATATAGTAAGTGTGCATGACCTGACTGAGAATGTGAGATCAAATCAAGTATGTCTCATGACTCACTACATCATAGATACACAACACGTGCAAAGTGAGGGAGGGAGAAGCGGGGGTGGTGGTGGGATGAGGGTGGCAGTTGTGTGGCCAGATGAAGATTATTTCTTTGGCTATTTCCTGGTTTCTGTCTCCTGAATACGAATGCAGAATATCAAGGAGCATGCTTTGTGATCAACTAGCCAACAACTTTCATAGAAGAGTAGAGAAAAAGCTATTATTTCATAGGTGGGAAAGGTATTAATTAATTTTAGAAATATTAATGTTTTATTTAGTAAGTGGCAATGGAAAATATACTGTATTTGTTTTAAAGAAAAATAAATTCTCAATACAGATGGAAAGGGAATAAAATGTTGAACTAAATCATGATTGATTTAATTATACAACATTTTTATTAACATCAACTAATTATTTTGTTTTATTAGACTTCTATATGCACGCCACTGAAACAGTTATGAGGATCTCACAAATATATGACATCCTGATGTCATATTTTTATGAGATAAATATAAACATATATAAACATATCGGGAGAGATTGGAGGAACTGAATATGTACAGCTTGGAGCACAAGAGGGAAAGGGGTGACATGATTGAAACCTTTAAATATATTAAGGGTGTAAAAAACATTCTAGAAGGCAGTATTTTCAATATTAAGCAAAAACAAAGAACACGGGTATAACCTCAAACTGACAGGAGCAAAGTTCAAAAGTAATATTAGAAAGTATTACTTTACAGAAAGAATAGTGGAAACTTGGAACCAACTTCCAGCAGAAGTAGTGAGTCAATCATCAGTAATAGAGTTTAAACATGCTTGGGATAAACACATGTCCATCCTGCAACAAAAATTAAAAATTAAAAAAAGTAAAATATTAAATTAATTAATTAATTAATTAATTAATTAATTAAAAAGAAAACAAAAACAAAAACTCAAAGGGCAGACTTGATGAACCACTATGTCTTTTTCTGCCATCAGTTTTTTTATGTTTCTATGTTTCTATTGCAGCCTGCAACAGTAGTTCATGAGATGTACTGCAAACAGACATTATAGAACTTGGGGCATTTTCTAATATGCTCTTTTCTAGCAGCTGTAGCATGCCACCAGTTGTCAATAAAATTGCCTGTCAGTCAGTGCAATCCTATGACTAGCTACGCAAAATTAAATGCCAGTGAGGCTTGTAACTGTGTATAGGACTACAGTGTTAATGTTCCTTTCCCCTCCCCCACCAAGTGTTGCTGTCTGAGAAAGGATACTGTGTACATTAAGATTTATCATAAATGCTGATTTAAAACATTGATGTAATCTCTGGTTACATCAGCATTTAATCTATTAGTAATTTTAGCACATCTCTGACTAATTGCTTTTGGTTACCTGCTAAACACTTAGTTACTTGAAATATTTCAAAGAAAGGACCTACAAGTCAACAAAAATGCTTGTAATATATCCAGATTTCAACTCACATAGCGCTTACTTTTAGGATCACTTCATATATGGGGTTTTTCATTTACCATATTTTGAATGTTTAGGCATGTTTACACCTTAAGTACATATATTAAGATTTTTCCCCCTGTATTTTGTAAATTGTTTTATATTCTTACAAAGAACACATTACTTTGATGCCATTAATATGTTAATAATGTGTTTTTAGTCAGGAAAGATACCAGACAAAGTGTAATGGGGCTTACCAGTTAATAAATTTCTTTCTCAAAGCTGAAATACAATTGTGAACAACAATCCAGATCTTACTCCTTAACATAGTTGGCATTTGCATTTGCAATTTATTTTCCATTTTTTTTAGAAAGGCTCGAAGTTTCTTCACAATGGAAGTAGCAAAATAATTTAAAATAATCTCAATTTATAGAAAAACATGAAGATTAGCTACTTCTGCCAGTATCTCAGAAAGGATCTCAGGTTAAAATGATAGCACCTTTTAAAACCACAAATGTACTTATTCATAGAAGTACACTGGGAATAGAGAAAAGACTAGGGAGCAATCTTAACAATTTTCCTTCTGGTAAATATGAAGATTTTTGACTGACTATCAACTGATGCAACCATTTTGTGAATAAGGAAGTCCACCATAATGGCAATTATTTTGCGAAAAGATATACAATAGATTCCTAGTACTCCAAATTTGCTCACTAGCCAAGAAAAGTTGTTTTTTCCTAAACTGCACCAGGATGGTGCTATAGCAGTGATGGTGAATCTTGTTTTGCTTGGGTGCCAAAAGGGCGTGCGTGTGCGTGCGTGCCCACACCCATGATGCAATGCCCCCCCGCGCATGCACGCACAACAGAGGTGGGTTCTAACTTACCTCGCTGCCGGTTTGCTTCCTCCCGTGCTGCGTGGCTGTGCCTCATGGGTGCGCGCACGCTTTGTGCACGCGCGCATGCGTAGTGCTGAAAAATAAAAAAAAATTCACACAAAAAAAGCCAAAAACAAGATGGTGATACATGCGCAGTGCTGGAAACTCGGCTTCTGCGCATGCGCAGAAGAAAAAAAACTGGGAAAAAATTCAAAAAAAAGATGGCGGCGCCCATGGACCAGCACTGACCAAACCAGATCTGTGACGCCACTGTGACATCACCAGGGGGTCGCTACCAGTTCGGGCAAACCGGTCCGAACCGGTCCGAACCCACCTCTGCCGCACAACCCCCCCATGCTGCCCCTCCCGCGCATGCGCACAGGGCTCACTGAAGCCACCGGAGCCTGTGGATGGTGAAAAATGGATTCCAGCTGATTTTCAGCCTTTCAGAGGGCGGGGGGGTCGTTTTCACCTTCCCCAGGCTT
The DNA here is from genome assembly GCA_003457575.1 of Thermophis baileyi. Lineage (NCBI taxonomy): Eukaryota > Metazoa > Chordata > Lepidosauria > Squamata > Dipsadidae > Thermophis > Thermophis baileyi. The sequence goes on from QLTV01003659.1 coordinate 211,079, forward strand.
CAGGAAAGCCTCTGGAGCCTGTCGATGACGAAAAACGGACCCAACGGGCCTACCGGAAGTTCGGAAACGAACTTATGGTTGGCCCGTTGGGTCCATTTTTCGCCATTCACAGGCTCTGGAGGCTTTCCTGAAGCCTGGGGAAGGCAAAAACGACCTGCTCCCTGCCCTCTGGAAGGCCGAAAATCAGCTGGCCAGCGTGCACATGCGCGCTGGAGCTGACATAGGGCAACGCCTCGTATGCCCTCAGATATGGCTCCGCATGCCATCTGTGGCATGCGTGCCATAGGTTCGCCATCACGGTGCTATAGCATGAAGTGTAGAAGCAAAGCAGATTGAAAGATAACTAATATTTAGACATGACATTGCACGTAACCATTATTTTTTTTTGTGAACCACTATAGAAATGCAGTAATACAGCTTTTAATCATCATCATCATCATCATCATCATCATCATCATCATCATCATCATCATCATCA
>QLTV01003659.1:211933-266846 GCA_003457575.1 Thermophis baileyi
CCTCAGGTGCTTTGGAGAATAGTTTGACTCCCTCTTCTTTGTGGCAACCCCTGAGATATTGGAACACTGCTACCATGTCTCCCCTAGTCCTTCTTTTAATTAAACTAGACATACCCAGTTCCTGCAACCGTTCGTCATATGTTTTAGCCTCCAGTCCCCTAATCATCTTTGTTGCTCTTCTCTGCACTCTTTCTAGAGTCTCAACATCCTTTTTACATTGTGGCGACCAAAACTGAATGCAGTATTCCAAGTGTGGCCTTACCAAGGCATTATAAAGTGGTATTAGCACTTCACGTGATCTTGATTCTATCCCTCTGTTAATGCAGCCTGGAACTGTGTTGGCTTTTTTGGCAGCTGCTGCACACTGCTGGCTCATATTTAAATGGTTGTCCACGATCCCTCTCACAGTTACTACTGTTGAGCAAGGTACCACATATACTGTACCTGTGCATTTTGTTTTTCTTGCCTAAATGTAGAACCTTACTTTTTTCACCATTGAATTTCATTTTGTTAGATAGCACCCAATGTTCAAGTCTGTTAAAATGTTAAAATCTTATTTTAGTCTCTTTTGTGGACACTTTTTATCAAGTGGGATCCATTCTATGCCTGCCTTAGTCCACCTGCCATCAATTCTTCTTGTTATGTGACCAGCCCATTTTCATTTCAATTCTTTTACTCTCTATAATATACTTTCATTTGTTCTGTAATCCATGTGCAGGTCTTTCTGTCTTGTCTTGTAATACCAAGCATGTATCTTTCCATGGCTGTTTGCACCCCTCACTGTTTTCATATCGATTGTGAGGTTACTGTACATGTTTCACCAGCATATGTTAGGGCAGGTAACACACACTGATCGAAAACTTTTCTCTTCAGGCATAGGGGGAGGTTATTCTTGAAAATTATGCTTAGCTTGCCAAATGCCTGCCAACCACATTTAACCCTCTTCTTGTGGCCTAGAGGTGGAGCTCTTGCCTCACAATCAGGAGGTTGTGAGTTCAATCCTAGGTAGAGGCAGATGTAGGGTCTCCTGCTTGGGCAGGGGGTTGGACTAGATGACCTGCAAGGTCCCTTCCAACTCTGTTAATCTGTTAAAATCTGTTAACACGCTGTTCAATTTCCTTTATTGTATCAGCTTCCATTGAGATCCATTGGCCAAGTTATATGTAGTGGTCTACTACGCTTAGTTCTTCTTCGGATATAATTTTTTTCTTTAGTGAATTTATTAAACAGTTTTTAATTTAGCTTTTAATATAGTTTTAAAAATAAAATTTAATTTGAAATATAATTTTTAATGTAGTTTTAATATTTTTTTCCTCTAAAATTCAGATTGAAACTATAAATTTTGTTCTTAAATGCCAAGACGTGTACTATTTAAAAACCCAATATAATTGCAATAAATGTAGCAAAAATATATGGAAGAGTTCTAGATACTTAGGAAACAAAAAAAAAAACATTTATTTCTATATTTTATTTTATTTATTTTATTTATTTATTTTGTCAAGTACATATTTGGTAATATACATAGATATAACATTATTTATATACATAAGATGGGTACAAATAAAAGGGAATGTTTGGACAGGGACGGTAGGCACGCTGGTGCGCTTATGCACGCCCCTTACATATTGTTGATGCTACCTGGTCTTTATTAAAGCATTACTCCTGGGGAAAAAATTACAGCTTCCTGGTCAATAGGACAAGGCTTTTATTTTTTTCAGCTAATGCAGTATTTCTCAACTTTCACAACTTTAAGATGTGTGGATTGTAAGTTGCTGGCTGGGTAATTCTGGGGGATGAATTCCCCACAATTTAAAGTTATTAAGTTTGAGAAACACTGAGGTAATGCCTATGTTTCAGGCAGCTGCTAAAACATAGGGGCAAGGGTCAGTTTTAAAAAATGGTACAGTAACTGCACTTTCTAATAGCATTTTCTGGAGAATATAGTTCATATATACAGAGACACATAAGATAGTCAGGTCCATTCACATAAGTCCCTTCAAGTAAGATTTGCTTCAACGTAGGAAGTTTCTTGTAAACCAAAGTCCCTGATGATGCAGCAAATTCTATTCATATCCAATTATATGCACAGCTGTGGATAGAGGGTACAGCTGGTATTTAAAGCAATGCTGAGGGTGGGGATTCCATATTTGAACATTGTATCTGACATCAAATGCTGTGCCCTGATAATGATTTGATACAGGATACACATCTCTGTTATAAGCCTCAGTTATTATCTTCTGACTAGAGAAGCTATATTGATTAGTGGTAGGCCCAAGGCACTGACAGTAGTTTGAGTGTCATCTAGCATCTGCCCAGAAAGGGGAAAAAAAGATGCTAGATTAAACAATTTTATACTTCATTAAACATCACTCTTTCAGCCGTGGTTTTGACTCATCGTACTGCCAGCATCTAACCTGCTCACTGCTTGCCATTCCTGCAATATTTCCACTCCCTAACCTGGCTAAAGGATGTTTATTATCCTTATATTAAGGTTTAAAATAGGATTTCCCCACAATTGGTTCAACTACATATTATGGAGATTATTGTAGCCTCTTAACTGCAACCCAATCCTTATAGTGATCAAAGACAGAAAGAAAAAGAAATGCATTATTGCAGCCCTTTCTCAAAATAACTCCTTACATCTCTATGCAGAGGCAGGTTTCCATGGCGACAAGTTTAGAGAGCTGGCTTGGCAAACTCTGGCAGTACTTCACTAAACAGTTGCCACGGATTTGAAATCAGGATATGTTATACATTCCTTCGCTTTCTCTTGGAAAATATGCGTTCAAAAGGGTATGTGGCAATTTTATTTAAGGAATGGGGACACAAATAGCAGAAACAGAGTTATCTTTATATTAACATAATTGAGAATTGAGCGAAAGAGTAGATCTTAGCCATAGACTGATACTCCACACACTTTCCTTTCATTCAAATTAAATATTTTTAATGAATTACTGCCATAGCATTTATTTATTTATTTATTTATTTATTTATTTATTTATTTATTTATTTATTTATTTATTTATTTATTATTTATTTATTTATTGTCAACAAGTGCAAGGAAACAGGACACACGAAAAAAATGGCACAAATAAATGGTTATAAAGAAGCAAAACATAGCCATAAACACATAAAATGAGTACATACAAATGGGTACAGTAGGACAGGGACGGTAGGCACGCTGGTGCACTTATGCACGCCCCCTATTTACTTACAGATTGTTCAAAATAGGTTGCCATGGACTCAAGAACGATGTAAGGACAAATAAGGGGCATGGAGGAGATTTACTGTTTTGTGGTTGATTGTACAATCCATGAAAATGGAAATGGTGGAAAAGGCAAATTGCCTGAGGCATATCCTCTAATTTAATAGGAGAATGCCAAATTCAACAAAAAACATTATTACATTTTGCTATTGAGAGATTTCTGAATTGTTTTAATTAATTTTTAATTTTTTTCTAGAAAGTATATGCATTTGAATTGAAGATAATTTATGTACAAAATTCATTTTAGGAAGTTAAATTGTAAAAGTATAAATAGTGGCAAATTATATACCAAAGTGTAAATGCTAAGACAAACGCACACAAAAATGGATACACATCTTCATGATAACTTTTAAGAAACTGTAGATTTTTATAGAAATAGGATTAAATAGATTAAATAGATTTCTTTATTTAAAGAAAAGAATACATCTAATTTTGATTCCATTTGGGAACCCCTTGTGGATTTTGTGCTTGTGACAGTAGTGGGTTCTAAAACCTGTTGCTACCAGTGTGCTCGCACGCTCGCGCGACGCTTCTGCGCATGCGCAGAAGCGTCCCGGGCGGGTAGGCAGAGCCTCCCGCCGCTGCCGCTATCAGTTCTAAGAACCGGGCCGAACCAGGAGCAACCCACCGCTGGCTTGTGATGGAAAAAATGAAAGTTTGATGTTGGTTTTACCGATTAGATAGGTTCATTGTTACAGAAATGGCTAGTATTACTATGTAAAAATAAAAAGTTGAGGCTGTAATGTTATTATCTTCTACTTTGCTAAAAAGAGACGGAAGTCAATACTTTTTTTTCTATTTCCCCTTCTACACCACACTCTATTCTCTTCCATTTTGCTTCCCCTAGTTTCACATTATTTTTATTTTCTTTTGTATTTTATATTGTGATAAACTAATAAAAATTTATAAAAAAGAAATAGGATTAAATAAACTTGAAAACAATTAAAAACAGAGTAAAAATTGCAATTGATTGGGTTGTTGGGATCTGGCTGGGGTAGGGAGGAATGTCAGGTTCATCCGTAGCAAGATAGAATGGCTTTGGAGGTTTGATTCTCTTAGTTTCAGGACTTTGTTATTTTTAGGTTTAAATGGGATAGTGCTGTATTTGGGATCTGTGTGCAATCTGGGTGCAACCCTCAGCTCCTGCTCAATGAACAGGTGGCAGCTGTAGGCTTTGCACAGGTTCAGCTAGGAGTCCTGGTAGCACAGTGGTTAGAATGCAGTATTGCAGGCAAACTCTGCCCACAGTCTGGAGTTCGATCCTGAGGGGACTCAAGGTTGATTCAACTTTCCAGCCTTCCCAATGTTGGTAAAATGAGGACCCAGATTGTTGGGGGCAATATGCTGATGTTGTAAACTGGCCAGAGAGTGCTATTGCTACTGCTCTTGGTTTGCCAGTTGTGCTCTGTCCTGGAGTGAAAGAATCTCCTCAGAGTCACTGTATGGAGCTATTCTTGAAGACCATCCAGAAACAGCAGCTGGTCCACATGAACAATGAGGGGAGTGCCCTTGTGATATCCATGTCACATAAACTGCACTGGTAAGCAATCTTTCCATATTAGAATTAAATCCCAAGGGATAAGAGAAAACTCTTGTCATGGACTTTTTCTGTTGTGTTGGTATTCTCATTACTAATGGAGAAAACATCTTTGGAAAAACTGTTTTTCCAGAAGATAGGGAGAATACAACATCATTATTTATGTGTCTGACAGGAAGTCACATAGAAGAACAAGAAGACCTATTCTCTAGCAGAGTTCCCCAACTTTTCAGCTTTGCAGACTGGCGAGGGGTGGGGGAGAAGGGATGGTTCCGTGTGAGTGGCTGACAAGTGTGCATGTGCGCAGCTCCATTTGTGCGAGTGGTGGGCACGTGCACCTGCTGCTCATGCAAATGAAGCATGCACACACATGCTCGCCCACTGTTTGTGCAAATGGGGATGCGCGTGCGTTCGCCCATCATTTCTGCTGTTCCAAATGGCTCACAGCCCAGTAGTGGGCCATCATAGATACTTCAATTTGAGTTGTGATACAGATGAGCATCACTTTCAGAAGGGCCTATTATCATGTGTCGTATTTTTATATTGCAAATTGCTTATGGACAACAAAGTAGTTACAACCTATCTATCAGCAGAGGGCAGGATATCTCTAACATTATTTGAATGTAATTTATTTACTGGCAATAAAGTTATAATCAAAGCAAAGGAGTGGCAAAGAAAATAATAGAAAAAGTAGCACTAAATAACAATAGCAACACCAACCAAACCTACAAACCTCTTCCTTTTTTTGTAGTTTTGCAATTTGATGTGTAAAGCAGCGTTTTAGATTATTTAAACTTATTGACACTCTTCTTTATTTACATACTTACATATAAATATATAATTTTAAATTTAATACATTTTAAATATTTACTTTTAAAAAAAATTGTAATAATGTTTACATACATTTTCCCCAGTTTTTGATGCAGTTTTTAAAAACATTTAACCCATAGGAAAACACTAGAACAAATAGCAACTCCTACATAATGAATTAAGAACAATTGTGGAACAAAGTATGTTCAAAAACAAAGTCAGCAGAAGAAAGTTCAGGGACTAGCATTACTAGCAAAAAGCAAAAATGGAAAGGGAGGATTAAAAAAGGCTAACCATGATCAAGAACAAATGCACTAAATAATTTAATAATTATATAAGAAATAATTTTCCTCATTTAGTGACCACAATTGGGACAGACAACTTGGTTGTTAAGCAAAGCTGTTGGTAAAGAAAATCATGACTGTGTTTATGATCTTACTTTGGACTTCCTTTGTTTTGCAGACATGATCAAGAATGTGTTCAACTAGAATATTTCATACATAACATTTACATCTCCTTTCATTCTAATTATATTCCATACCTTAGAAATATTCTAAATTTGGACGTAATGATATGTAAAGAACAAGATATGTAAATAATAGGTAAATGAGCACAGTTATGTAAAAACTATGGAAATTTGTTAAATGGAAAAAAACCACAATAAAAATCTTTTGAAAAAAAAATTGATTTACAAAAATAAATCCCAGTTCCTAACAAAAAGAAAAAAAAAAGAATGTGTTCAACATCTGGCAAACTATCCTAAAAGGAATTTGCTTTGTATATAAAATTTGCTTTATGTGAACTAGAGCTTTGTGGGATTGCTTCAGACTAGTTGCTACAAGGACTGGTACCTTTGTATATCATACAGTATATGATCCTTATGTATCATATTTGTTTGATTTGGCTTAGCATGAACCCAGTCATTTGGCTTATATATAACCTCTACCACTTATGTGACCAATAAATCAAGGTTAAGGCAGACCATGACTTAGTTATGGTGAACCCAGCCATTTTGTATTAAGGTTTTGCATATTACATTTTGTAGGCTAACTTGTGGAAGAGAGGCAAAGCCTTTTTGCCAATACTCTGAACAGTCTGGCTGCTCTTGGAGACCTTTTTAAATTTAAAATAAATATTTAAATTTGTTAGTATATTCATCTGAATTTGATTTTCAAGCTCTTGTGATCACAAACCCTGATAACATGTTGATTTTTATAAACAACTGCATGGAATTATAATTTATTTGAGGAAACATTGTCCAGTTTTGCATATGACAACCCACCCTTCATTTTTCCTGCCATGCATTGCAGATGAGTGCTTGCATATAGTTAGTCATATTATAATTCAAACTATTTGAGCTGGGTATGTGCTGAAGCAATTACAGAGTTTTACAGGACATGCCAAATTCATACAAAAATGATTATTTTCTTCCTTTTAATGTTAGAGAAAAGGTGCCGAGAAATCAGAGGCATAATGAATTGCTTAGCTTCATTTCTCATTCTGGTTTCTAAATATATAATTTTTTATCCGTATTGTGTATTCGACAATATTAGAAATTGTGGAATGTAATGGCAGAAGTTGCTTGTCCCCCTCTTTTTTTTGAAAGGCTACAACTACATAAACAGGTATAAGTAGCTATAGGTCAACTTGAGGAAGAAGCTAGTATTACATGTTCTGTTCTGTAGTATACAAGTGGGGTATATTTGTTAGAGCACAGACCTTCATCATTTATACTATTGGACCATTTTTTTCAGTTCAGTTATATATGTGGTAAACAGTATATTCTGAAAATGTTACAATAAAATAGATTTTGATCAATTTAATATTCTTCCCTGAAACAATACTATTGTAGAAGAGAGTTCCTCTATCACTTGCCCTCATAATATAATAATCACAATACTCCTGACAATGTCCAAGCTGTAAATGTGGTCTATTAAAACACCATATAATAAAAAAATATGTTCTTCATATTCCAGGTACAACTCTAGAGAAAGCTGCCCTTCCTCTCCATTCTATAAAAATGAATTTCTCATCAAGTGAGGTAAGAAATTGGTGCCACCAATGACAGAGAACTAATGAAGATACAACTGTGGATAATCGTGTTCCTCTTAATCTCCTACCAGAAGAATTTGAATTTAAATAATCATAGTATATTCTTAACATCTTGTTATTTTATTCATTGAATGCATCTGACAAATGAATGGAGACAACCTAGATTCAGGAACTGGTCCTGCTGAGTCAAATGTAAATACCTTTTATTTTTAGAATATAGGTATATCCTTTCCTCATAATTCTATTTAATGTGGGCAATTTTGAGAGATTTCAGAACTCGTAAGGATATATGACATGATACCTATTAAAAACAATGCCCCAGCCCAGCTAAGATTGTTGTTTGCATACAAAGGATGCAAATGAATGTATTCCTAAATGTTTAATGATTTCTGCATGCAAATGAGTGCTTCATAACTTTTTCACATAGCTGGAAACCTTGCTGAGAAACAAGAGCTAATACGATGATAATCAGCAATGGATCTGCATCCAGCTTTCACTTTCCTTCTTTCCCATCCATCACAAATTGCTGATACAGTTCTTGATTGTACTTCAGCTCACAAATGAGTCTTTTTTCAAATCAGGGAACGACTCCTAAAGAGCCAAGGCAATATGTATGTAATACTGGCTTAAAGACCATCTTCCATTGAAATACAGTTTAATACTATTGGTTATACCATGATTCACCATTGTGCCTGATTTTAATCATTTGAGCCCATGTGTTTTCATCTACAATACAGCTGATGTATTCAGGCCAAACTACCGTATACGTAATATCAGCCATTAGAGGTATTTAAAAACCCATCTCCTGAATTTGATAGGAAAACTGGGATGGAGAAAGAGATTCAAGCAGCAAATGTTATATATGTGAGAACTTCCCTCCTATATATGCTCTTGAAGTTTCTTGGTGTCATCCCCTGCCTATTTTTATTTCCATCTCTCTCTTCCCATATTAGAATCTCTGTTGGGAAGAGGGGGGTTACCATAGTTGGATTTCAAAAACAAATGCCAGGTCACTATCTCATGTTATGGGAGCAAATGACAGAGCAGTGAACATCAGGAGGATTGGAGGCAGCTCTCTGTTCTTATTTTAAAAGCACATTGTAGTCAAAGTTTGGTCAACTTAGCAAGAGCATGGTTTTCTTAATATTTTTCTTTGAAAATATCATTCTTTGGTACCAGAACATGGTGCCTATTTCCAAGGGAGTTTCAGCTTATAGCTAAAGTTACATCTATTGCTGTCTAGAGGAGTTTATTGTAAGAGTCTAAGATTATCTAGATGCCTCAATGGCTGGAAAAAAAGTGTCTCCTGAGAGGTAAGCTGTGAGTGAGTTTAGTTTTGTGTTTCAGACTTGGCACTCTTTTTGTTCATCAGAACCCCCTTTGGATATGATCTGACTTGTTAAATACAATGAATTGTAAATAGAATCTCTGTGGCCATAAAGTCTTTCTTCAAGTGGAAGGAGAATGTTCTGCAAGAGGTTTCATTTCCAGCATGGATTTACAGTGTTGTAATAGTTCCAGTCATACAGGATATAATTTTTCTTTCTATAATATCAACCAATGCTAACATGATTGAAGAAATTACACGTGAAACAGCAGCAATAAAAAGATATGTGCACAGACAAATGCTGCTTTGGGGCTCGGCAACAATGATGACCCTGTTCTAATTCATGTGCTCTGGATATAAAAGAAAATTCATGCCAAGACTACAATATCTGAATGTTCACTTAACGTTGCAATATGTTTTGCACTGGAAGGAATGCATTCTCAGGACACTAATCTTTTTCTCTACTGTGTTAAATTTGTCTATATCCAAACTAAAGTTTAAAAAGTTGCAAGTTATAGCTTGAATAAATATTTCTTCTGAGGCACAGACTTTTCCTCATAGTGCTTGCAAATATTTTTTTTTAGTCTGCTTCTGCCTTTGCTTCACTTCATTTGATTAATTTTTACAGTATGTATAAGAGCCTCTTTCCTAAACCAGGAACAGTACCTTTAGTTGGGTTTCTCCAGACTTAGAAAAATTAGAGCCAAAATAGAGATCAAATTTTTGCGGGTATTCTACCTCATATTCCAGCACGGCTTCCTCAATACAATAATTCATGGTGATTTCTTAACAATATTTATAGTCTGTACAGAATTTGAATTCTGTGGGTTAGTTGGTCATTGGATGCTTCTTGGAAAATATCAACTGATTTGTGATTGGGAATGCTGTTAGTTTTATTCTAATTGGTCTGTCTTATCAACTTGTGATTATGTATGGTTTGAATTACCTGAATGGAGTAGAGTGAATCCAGTTGATGGCTCCTTTATTTCAATGCCAGGCTTCCAGGAATTCTCTGACTTTTCTGCTGTTGGTATGTTTACTGGTCTCTCTCAGTCTGGATAACCCAACTAAAAATATGAATACAGTAACGAATCTGGGCTACCATCATCTCAAGAAATCACTAGTAACTTCTTCAGTAAAAAAAAAATTGCATAGCATATTAAGATGATGTTTTGAAGTTAACTGTGTATGTTATGCTTACTGAGTATTCCACTCTACAAAAATGTTGTCAATTGGCTTAAGCACTATGTAAATAAATACAATTTTATCTCAGAATGTCTATATAACATTTGAACTATTCTCCTCATGTTGTATCAGATGTATAAAATTATACTTGCTGTATTACAGTGGTTACTTAATTGCATATCCACATTACTTGATGTTTATTTTAAGATGATTTTGATGTTTATTTCGGATATTATTTATAATGTGCCTTTGTCTCTGTCATTATTCAATAACTGCCAGTGCTACTAATTATTCTTACTATTATTATTTCATGATGATATCCATTTTATATTGAAATAAATATTGGGCCTATTTATTTCTGCCATTATGACAAATGAAGAAACAAATTCTACGTGAATGCAGTAACATGACTGCAAAGCAAAATATGGGAATAAATATAAATAGTGGCAATAGTGGTAACTGTGTGTTTTCATGTGATAACATAGAGGAGGCAATTGGAGTTTCAGCACTACAGCTCCCATACAGAGTTGTAGAGTTTCTTCTTTCTGGCAGAGAACGTGTAGCAATAGCAATAGTACTTAGACTTATATACCGCATCACAGTGCTTTACAGCCCTCTGTAAGCGGTTTACAGAGTCAGCATATTGCCCCCAACAATCTGGGTCCTCATTTTACCAACCTTGGAAGGATGGAAGGCTGAATCAACCTTGAGCCGGTAAGATTCGAACTGCCGAACTGCTGGCAATTGGCAGTCAGCAGTATTAGCCTGCATACTGCATTCTAATTCTAACCACTGCGCCACCACAGCTCTTCAAGCTGATATCTTGAATATTATTGCCTGGGCAGTGGATATATCAGTCATCGTCATCATCAGCCTGCATATGTGCATGAATGAACAATTTCAGTTGGGAATCTTCATATTTGCTGGTTGTTGTATATAGTCTTTTTTTTGGCACTACAAACATTGTATCTGATACATTTTTAAAATGGTTGTCACAAATATCCATATTCCAAATTCCATTGATCAAGGAAACAATATTGTTTGAACAGTCCACAATATGAATGGAGAGCAAACATGCTTTCTTGCATTCATACACATTTATGAATCAACTTTCATTATCTGTACCATATTTATTTCTATATGTATATAACCAATCTTGAAAAATGTAGTAAGAAAGGAACACTTTTCTCCAGAAGCCCAAGGTCATATTGTCTTCTTCAATTTTATCTCCAAAAAAGCCCATATGATGATGTATCTGAGGCTGCGGGATGTTTACTAAATAGGGACTTGAATTTGAATCATCCTAATCCTAATCTACTCCTAACTATTATTCCAAAAACTTTGGCTATGATAGGATGAAATTAGTTTATATTAAAGTATTAGTTTATGGTCAAAACCACTGAGAGGCATGATAAGGCACCTACATTATTTTTTAAAATTTATATATTTATTCTTTATTAAAACATTTAAAAGGATAGAATAAATAGCTACATAAAAAATTAAAAGAGACATAATGGATATAAAATATCAATAAATACCTAAAGATTTACAATTATCATAACATTTAAAACTTATTGTTTTATTCATTAATTAAATATATAAAGTTAAGTTCATTATGTCATTTTGAGAAATAAAAAGAAATATCTATATAACTGTAAACATATTAATATTGATATCATCACTATTTGTCATTGTTCTAAAAATAGATGCATATAATCATTTAAAGGGGAAAAAAGTTGAAAAAAATAAAAAATAAAATAAAAAAGTAAGAACAATAAGTAAAAAGTGTTCCTAAACTAGATAGTTTAAAATTTTTTTCATTGAACCTGATGCATTAACATCTTTAGAAACACTGAAATTTTCCTAGTTACTGTTAGTTATTTCCCTCTTAAAAACCATATTCTAAGTAAGTTTTCCTTGTATGACATATGATAAATAGAGTACCCTTTCTTGCTTAAATTTAGCCAAACTTTCATTCATACTGTTAATTTTGCCATTGATTGGTCTTTCCAAATTATTATTGAGAAGTTCTCCTTATTCCAATACAATTTTTAACAATAGACAATTATTTTGGGGAACTGCAACCTTCTCTCCCTCTCCCTCTCCCTCCCTCCCACCCGCTGTCCCTCTCTCCTCACACAGAGTATCTAGTGAGGCCATGAGAACTGAAAAGATTTACACTTACTAGGTTTGCTGTCAGGTTCACAACATTGTGACGTAAGTTAATTATTGGTACCATCCATAAAAAAGGGCTGGATTTATGTCACAAAAGTCCAGCCCTTTTACTATGTATATCCCAATAATTAACTAATTCTGTTTTTTTTGTAATAGTATAATCTGTATTTTGATAATATCAAAAACTGTGCAGTTTCAAAAGTACAATGAGATATAGGCAGGACAAACATAAAGATAGCATGGCAATATTAGAATTGGGTTCTCTGCCATTTCCATATGAAGAACAAGAATACATGATGCGCACACACATATATGGGAAAGAAGGAGAATTGTTGAGTTGTTGTTATTACCTTTTGAAGATATAGATTATACTATAATGTGTTCACATTTTCTGCATGAACTTGAATTTGTCAACATAAATTATGTAAATAATCTCTCACAGATTTTCAGTCCATCATCATAGCCACAACTTTAGCCATGATAAAGGACAAAGGACTAAGAATGTGATAAGTTGTGTCCATTTTTCATCAAACAATATTCTTAAATGTATGGATATTGATATAAAACATTAACAATTATTTTAAGTATTGTTCATTAGTGGGTACTTTATTCTAGCACTTCTTGCTTCAATTGTTAGCAAATGTGTCGAGCCAAGATGCTCATTAGTAAACTCTGATATATTGAGCTAACCTTTAAATCTTACATATTTTGCTTGCAAAACTCACTCTCCTGTAATAATTGTTATATCTCTTATTATTCACTTAATAATAAGAATCAAATGATACAATTCAATACCTTTAGATTTTGGTTGTAATACTATATGTTTAGATGGCAAACTGTATTACTTAACATGCTTCAAAATGCAACAAATCACACCTGCAGTATTTAAGGAGTCTTCTGCTTTTTCTGTTAGGTGAAATACTTGACTTTTGGTTCCAAATTCTGCTCTGATGGCATGTGCTCAAATAAAAGATAACCAATTTTGCATTGCTTTGATTTAGCAAACTCAAGTTTTTGGAAATATTTAGTTCAAATATCAGCATAATAAAAATGGCCATAACTAATATCCAACAAAAGGAATACAAAGGAGTTTAGCTTTAGAATGAACTGTGTTTCAAAAAAGGAAAGTTGATAGGGATGATGTGAATCTGTTTTGCTTTTAAGGTCAGACCAATGATAAAATAAATAAAGGATGGGCTGAATGTGTTTATTTGCATGAACCAGCATGATTTTATATGCATGCTAGACATTATTCTATATTATCTCCCAGCATAATCTTAACAAAACATTTTAGTTAAATGACATTTGAAGTATTTTGAATCATATCACTAATTAAATTACAGTTGCTTATGGTATTAGATTTGCCTTGCATTTAATTAATTCTAACATAAAAAAACCAAAACAAATATTTTGAAGACTCCATACTTGAATCTTTGTCTCTATATGTACACAATGTACTGTATTATGTATATAAGTATCTACACAATAAATTCATTGGTACATTTGTAGCAATAATTTGAAGGCCTGTATTATTTTATAATTTTGAACTATGTTTGAATATGTTTTTTATGATATGTTTTTAACAAATAAATGGATGATACATTTCCTCAGTGTATCTGTAGCTTTTTTGTCACACTTGCTATGCTTATTTGGAATGTTGATAACATTTTGAGGACACTATGTTGGAGAAATAGGGAATATAAGATGCCACATACAATGGCTGTGTTTACAACATACTAATTCTTGATTTCTTTTACCAATGGTTGTTTGTGTAAATCATCCATGAATGATTACTATTAAGCCATAAATCATGATTTATAAACTACAAAAGTATTTTTCCGGTGAGACCAGTCTATCAGGGCAACCTGGTCTACCCAAATATGGGATGGAGCATACTGCTTCCGCTTTTGCCTTTCAGCTCCAATCCAGGAGCCTTCACAGCAGGGGTGGGTTCCTCCCGGTTCGGACTGGTTCGCCCGAACCGTTAGCGACCTGCTGGTGATGTCATGGATCTGGTTCGGTCGGTGCCGGTCCGTGGGCGCCGCCATCTTTTTTTTGGAATTTTCTGTGAATTTTTGAAGGTTTTTTTCCTCTTCTGCTGCTTGAAAAAGGGCCCTCCCGCCTGCCCTCGGGTTTATACTGACCTTTATTCCTTCACCCGAAGCAGCTGATCAGCTCCTCAGCTGTGTGTCGGGCTGATTGCAGCTACTGAGCATGTGCGGAAGCAAAATTGCGCGAGGGAACACGTGCGCATGCGTGTGAGCAGAGCGAGTGTGCGCGTTTAAAACGTCGCGATGCGAACCGGTGGGGAAGGTAAGTGGAACCCACCCCTGCTTCACAGGCAGTCGCTTCCACGACAAACTATTTTGTGTTAAATTTAAATTTGCCGACAAAGAAATAAAGGGAGACTAGTATAGCTATTTCAAGCTTTTTTGCTCTCATCAGCTAGCCATACCCTTCTGGGATTCCAGAAGGGTATGGCTAGCTGATCCCAGAAGGGTATGGCTAGCTGATGAGAACTAAAAAACTTGAAATAGCTATACTAGTCTCCCTTTATTTCTTTGTCGGTAAATTTAAATTGAATAAAAACTACAAAGTTTCAACCAATCTTACTTCAAAAACAAGGACACCAAATAATGTATTAACAAGATGTATGAACTTAAATTTCATAACTTTCCTTAAGATGTCTAAGTTTGATGTCTAAATGTTACTTTTTGACTTTGAATTAGTATAATGTGTGAATCCAGAGTCTTTTATGATGTAGCTTATGGTTAAGCATATTGTGTGAATCTAGATAACTATAGTTTATCCAACAAATTATGGTTTAGCACAAAGTGGGAATCTAGTCTATGGTTCTAACAATACACATATCTATATTTATATCTGCCTATTCTTTGATTTGATTATGCTATTCTTTGATTTGATTATCTTAATATGTCTTCAGCATAATATTGTTGTTGTTGTTGTTGTTGTTGTTGTTGTTGTTGTTAGCCGCGAAGTCGTGTCCAACCCATCGCGACCCCATGGACGTTCCTCCAGGCCTTCCTGTCCTCTACCGTCCCCCGGAGTCCATTTAAGCGCCCGCCGACTGCTTCAGTGACTCTATCCAGCCACCTCATTCTCTGTTGTTCCTTTCTTCTTTTGCCCTCAATCGTTCTCAGCATTAGGCTCTTCTCCAGTGACTCCTTCCTTCTCATTAGGTGGCCAAAGCATAATATATATATTAGTAAATAGGAAAAACAAGCTACATGAAATTGTTTGAGAAGCCATCAGTATAGAAAAACATTCTTATGAGAATGCTATCATGGGAATTAAAATATCAAGAATTTGGAGCTTGTAACTGCAACTCCTCTTTTGTGTTTTGTTTATATCCTCATCTAGCTTGATAATAATTGTTGCAGCAATTCTGTCCCACAATTCCATGTAATTGGCGTGGAAGATGGCATTCACTTGAAAAGAAAATCACATTCAAGCAAGCAGTTGATGATAACCAGTTGAAAGGAATGAGAGAGGAATGAAATCTATTATTTTGCATCATTATAACCTCATTATCAAAAAAAGAGGCATCACTGAAGAAGATAATAAATGGAACAAAGAAGAGTGTGCCTCTGTAATTCAGTGTAGGAATGTGACAAATTTTCCACTGAAATGAAACAGTGAGTATTTGTTTAACCAGAAAGCTTTATAATGTATCAGAAAAAAGGCACCTAATGAGAGAATCTGAAGCAACCAAAACAAAGAAGAAAGGAGAATCAAAGCTTGCAATGCTTATCACATATCTGTATTTGTGCCCAAGAAGTACTGGCCATATATTTCCAAATAGGTGTAAGCTTCTGGTATTCTTCAGAGAAAAAGTAAAGGATCACAGCAACAAGAGGTATATGATTTATCCCATCAAAGAGGAATTGACAAAGAAGGAATTCTCCTTAGGGAAAAGAATCAAATAAAGGAGGAACCTAAACAGCTTCCAAGTCCTCACAGAAGAAATAGGCTGTGAGCCTTCAAGAGAACAAAAAAGTAAAAGTAAAGAAGGTACTAGACTCTTAAAGGCCAGAAGGATGTAGTAAAGTGAAAACTTGTGTAATTGGTAATCCTCTATTATGATGAATCAAAACAACTAGACTTGTTGGCTTATGAAATGTGTTCTCTTTCAGGTATAGGAATCAAAGATATGAGAACTTCAAAGTTCTTATTAAATCTAATAACAATTATTCTTTCCCCTTAATTCATGTGGAGCAAATGATATTAGGAATAGCTAAAATCATATCTCTATGGTCTTTGAAGATCTAGGAAAGAAGTTCAAAACTTTGGGGGCTTGTTTTTTTTTGCTCTTTATTTCCAGTTTATGAAAAAAAACCCATGAAAGAGAGAGAATACACAAGGTCAAGAACTGGATAAGCAAATGGCAGGATAAATTAGGTTTATGGAATTGCTACCAAGAACTTCACAAAGACTGGTAAATACATGTTTGACTGAAGACAGCACATGAGATCAGGAGAATTTTAACTTCAATCCTTTAGTGCTTGGAGGTAGAAATTTGGAAATATAAATTTCAGGTAAGAACATGGGCATTGTAGAAGGAAGTGGGAATGTTGAAATACAGCCTGTTAAACTACTATATGAAAAGTTAGGAAAAAATAAGCTTCAAAGATTTGGCCTTCATTGTCTATCTACTAGTGCTGAGAATGTAGAACATCAATATTATGTTCTTTTGAAATCTGTAGCAAGTGTTTCCATAACAAACAGCAAATTATTGCAGTTGGGGAGAAATAAGAACAACAACAAAAAATCCTTGCAGCACAAAAATGCATCCTTCCCCACAAGGATGATATTCTTTCCCGAACTGGGACTTCATTTGGGGAAACAAAACTGGTCCAGAGAGTTTTGATAGATCATCACTTTTTCTTTTATTCACTTCCTAATAAGAACAAGGGGGCAGTGATGTGGGGCGGGGGGGGGGAGCTGGGGCTTGCACTTTGACTAAATGGAATCTTTCTTTTCACTCTTGGCAACCACAGAAGTATTCTTGTGCTGACACTCTCTGGGCAGTGCTATATTTATCTTGTAGCTGAACACACATTTCCAAGAGGTTTTTCAATAACAGAAAGGAAACCAGCCAAAACAGTTTTAACCTAAGAAGTTTTGTTCCAGCATCATCAGCACTGTGTTGATTGCAGAGGCCAAATCGTGCGATGGCCAGGAAGAGTTAACTGCTGCCTTGAAACAAAGGACTCTCTCTCTTGCTGGTGGCTTTGTGAAAGACTGAGGAATAGTTGATAAGATGGAGTTCAACAAGTTTCTGAATGCATCAGGGGGACATCAAAGAAGGCAAGAGGAGGCTTTTGCTGGTGCAGGCAGCAGTGAAGCCAGGGTGGACGATGATGTGGATTTTGTACAAATGTATCTTAGCTGTTTACCTGAGAGATATATGAAGGCAAAATTTACCCTGACAGCATATCTGGTGTGTTGGCTAATCTTGAAACTCTGTAAGGTAAGAGATTGATTTCAGTAATTCAGCTAGGGGGAAAGTCCACAGTAGCAAAGGCAACATGGGGAAGGTTGCTAGGTGAGGAAGGTAGCATCAGAGACCGTGTCAGCTTCTGGACTGGCATAGGCACAGCAAGACTGTGGATGGCCATGCTGTTGGCAATAGAGCATCCCTTTTCCTTGAATGTTTATTGCTAAACAATTTCATTTGGCATCAGATCACCAGAAGCAGGATATATTTTGTTCCTGGAAACATTATAGTGTAATGATTTCAAATATGATGCTAAACATATGCAGAATATTTTTTCTTTGTTTTTGTTTTTTTAAGACTGGGCAGCCAAACATGTTTTTAAATTTGTTTTATTTGCTGGTCTAACATTTCAGGAATGTAGAAACAGTCGTAAAACATGGAATCAAGGAATGGGGATAAAAGAAATATTAGTTGGATTTTCCCCAGGGAAATAAGGCACATGATAATCTAAAATGCTTCTCCTCGGCCTCCCGCAAAACCATTAAATCCAGAGTCTAAAAGTACCTGCTCCTTCTTTCAGTGACAGATGGAGAAGCATTCAAATACTAACATTGGGAGACAGCACTTCTGTTTCCTTAGATCTGCCCCTCACACTAATTCGCACTTCCTCCTCACCAACTTTCTTACCAGTTGACACTGAAGAAAACTACTTGTAAGGAGTGAAAAATATGCTTTTGTTTATTTAAAGCAGTGAGGGAAATTATGCAAAACACTAAAATAGTGCAACATTTTTGGTTGATCTGGAATATAACTTCACACTGACTTCTCAAAACATTTATAGTTTAAACCATGTTTCTCTAATCTCTAAAACTAATTGGAACAGAGGGATATAAAATATGAAAAGACAAAATGATTATGAAATAGGGGCATTAATTTGTCTTCCTATAACAACTGGGAGAAGGCTCTTTGGAATTTGGTAGGACATTTTTAAATATATGTGCTTAAGGTTACACACATTTATTTTAAAAAGACATACTGTATCTATTTCAAATAACATTTTAATATTTACATTCCTGGTAAAAAATCAAAATGCACTTACTGAACCTGAGTTGAAACAGCAACATAATATAATGTAGCCACATTTTATAGAATATTTGAACAAATATCTGTATAACTTTTATTTTTCCATTTTTGAGATGGGTGTGAGAGGTTTGGTTGAAAGGGTTAAACTTAAAAAAGATGTCTACAATAATTTATGTTCTAAAGCTAATTTAGAAAGTTTAACATATCATCTCATTGCTTTGTAAAATTCTAGTAGTAGTTTAATTTCTTTGACATGTAGAAAAACTGACGATAATCAGAAATGTTACTTTTTCACAATCTGTGGGTCTCTTCTATCATTCTAAAGTAAGGATAAGCACAATTATTTATTAAATGATATTTATAAGTACCTCAGTCCATATGAATTTTATTCAAAATTGAAGTGATGAGATATGTAGACCAGCAAATTTAAAGTATATAAAATTATGTTTTTGCTTAAAAAAGCAGTTTTGACTTTGCATGAAAATTAGCTGCAGCACTAAATGTTTACTAGAATTGACATCTTTCATCCTGAAAGTCCAATTCAAGAAAAATTGTTTAGTGTAATTCCCCTTTACCCAAATTATGTGAAAATTATAGATACTACCACATTTTCAGGAATAACAAAATTAGAAACAGATGTTTCGTATTACATACATACATACATACATTTTACAGACCATTCCACTCATATTCCTTGTAACATTCAGATATGATTTATATTAGGACAAAATGGATTCTCTTCAGTGATGGATTTCGCACTGGTAGGAGGGTGTGTTTAAGAGAGAGTGTAGAAATATTCTTTCATTTTAAAACACATCTGATTGAATTCTCATTGTTCTTCCATCTTGAACTGGGAGAAATACTGCTGACCAGTGGACCTATGTTACATGCTTTAAAAAGATGACAAAATCTCATTAACAGGTTACGCTCGTAAAAAACAAGTAAGTCTGGGCTGAGTGTTATGAATATATTCTATTAATGGCAAGAAATACAGTAGTTCTTAAATCATACTTGAAAATCTATCAGACCTTCTAGGGCCTCTTTGCATCCAATCACCATTTATAAGAACTAAAAATACTTTTTTATTCTGTATTTGCTATTCAATAACCTTCCCCAATCTGAGAAGACTACAGTTCTCACCAGGCAGTTCACGCAAGCACTGGTGTCTTGTTATTCGATTAATCCAAATTGCATAAGAATGACAGAACCTGTTGTATGCTCCCTTCTTCACTCAATCAACTCCTACACCTCTCCAAAGATAATTCATTCAAATTCCCTCTCTCAATACACTCGCCTCATGTCTTTTGCCTGGCCAGCTTTTCGTAGCATTAATTTTTGAATTTAGAATACAGCAGACTATATTCTCTGTCCATTAAGCTAACATCCAGCATAAGTGGGGAGGGGGAGAGAAATAGGAGATACGCTATCAAAACTTGGTAACAGAGTTGAGGCTAAAGTAGTTGTTAAAATATGCCACAGTGATGACACATGTTCAGGGGTTCAGAGAGTTAGAGGAGGGAGCCACACCTATACTGTGGCAGATATTTAGTCTTAGTTGTGCCTGTGCACTTTACCAATCACACATACAAAATATTTTGCATTCCCCCATTATAAGCACCCCATGCCCCTTTTAAGCTTTTGGGGCCTACTTCAGGAGAAACTGTACGAGATTTATTTTTCTGTCCCAAGCATCCGTAACTCTTCCATCTCTTTCTATTCTGTTAAAAAAACAAGTAGGCAGTGAGAAGGAGCCTCTTGCAATGTGACTTCAAATATGTATGGTTACAAAGAACATGCAGCATAATTATTTCTCACACAATGGGTTTGAATGAAGGGCCTTTGTATACAACCTCCATCCTCGGCCTAGAATGGAGAAATTCTTTGAAAAAAAGAAATGCAAAACCAGCATTCTTTTAGGAATTTGCCGTTGTTCTCATCTGGAGAACATACAGAGGGACAGGTTTATTCCATGGGTGATTCTACTGAAGTCAGAAAAGATAGAGCACCAGAGATGAATGGGCTGGACATGAGTTGTTTGTGCTGGTTCCTTTCTCCCTTTCTAACATTTGGTATTTGTATCTTGACAGACAGCCTGGGAAAAAAGATACCCAGCCATTCAAAAGGTAGGATTTCACATCAATTACCAAATGACATCCAATAATTATTCATTAACTATTAACCCATTTCAACATTATTCCTTAAGTATGACTAACGGATAACAACAATCTAAACACATAGTTTATTGAAAACATTCTTACGTTACTTGGTTTTAACATGTGCTGCTTAACCAAAAATAGAAATCATCAATATGTAGTTCTTAAGGCACAGGAGACAGAGAAAGTTACTACATCAATACTAGTTGCAGCATTAGATTGAATAGAATTTAGAAAGAAAAAGTCATTGGTGAGGCTTCACTGCCAGCCTCTACATACTACTTATTTGAGTAAACTCTATTAAATTCATTCAAATTACTTCTGAGTAGATATGCATGGTTAAACATTTTATTATTTAAACTTACAGAATTAATATTCTACGAAATCCATAGTAAAATCAATTATTTTCCATTTGATGATTGTATTTCCAAACAAAAAAAGTTTTGAGAGTGACAATATAATTTTTTAAAAAGAAAATGATAATAACAAATCAGCAAATACATTAGCAGTCAGTGTTCCAATTATATTTGCAATTTAGCATCCACACTTTTCTGTCTCATGTAACATGGGCCCCAAATGTCCCTCTCCAATTAGAAAAACAGAAACAATAAGACAACAAGCATTCTGGAGTTTACATCTTTTCTCTGCTTTGCCTTTACACAAAGCAGCTGACAGGAGCCCTGACCCCCCCACAAAAGCAAGACCTTGCCAGAACTGACTAATCAATATTCAGCAGAGATGGTTGCTCATTATGCAGTCACTGAATGCTTCTAGAAGTTGCTCACTGTGCACTTCTCATTCTTTACTCTTCTCTTCTAATCACATGCATTACTGCGCATGTACGCACACAAATGTACCTCCCACGAGGCCTTTTCTGTTCAGCATGAAAACAAAACTTGTAGCAAACTCCATTCAGCTGTAGCTCACTGAGGCCAGATATTGGTATGTTGTTCCAGCAACAAAGGAAAGTTGGGGGTAAAGCTGCCCCTAATGCAAAATATAGCCTACTTTAATACCACAGAAAGAAAGAGAATGAGAACGTGCATGAGATAGGAAACAAACATCCAACACTAACAAGAACAACCAGTACAATTCTGACTTTTTTTTTTTTTTTAAATAGGAATAAGAGAACTAGACATTGCATACAACTTAACTGTTCTAGCAGATACTTATTTGAGATACTACTAGGACCAAAATTATTCAACCCTAACCTGTTTTGTGCTCCATGCAGCTTTCTGTCTCTTTATGGTTTCTCTAGAAGCCAGGCTCCTGTGCTCCTCACTGCCATAGATTAAATATAATAGCTACTTGTGGCACAAGGAAAAAGTTGATAACAATACTAGGAAACAATATTTTTGTCCTGTGAAATTTCATCTAGTCAATTCTGATCATAAAAATGTCAGGGCTGTTCCTATTATTGATAGAGTAATTTGGATTTGAAACAAATATGTTTTTTATTTCAAAGAATGCAGTGGGTCATTGGACAATTCTCACTGGCAACAAATTGATTTATTGCTTTTTTTCTGAGAAAGAGATAATCTCTGAAACTGCAGTGTCTAAAAGTCAGTGTGAACTCAAGCCCTAAGTAAATGAAAAGAGTTGGATCTCAGTTGAACAATAGAAGCTGCAATAAATTCCAAGTGTTTTTCAAATGTCAGTCTCCATGTCCCCGTACTAATATATTTTGAGTAAATCATGTGGCTGGCCTGAATCACACAATTACTTTTCTTATCACCACTAGGGCATAGTTTGCATGCTAAAGAGGGATAACAAGAGGCAGCTGATATGTCTGTTAAGGCAAGCTTCAGCAGGTTGCAGATACACAAGTATTCTATTTCTGTGCTCCTGCTTTGATTCTTCACTAGCCCTGCAGTCTTCAGGTAAAGATTGGTCAGCATATTACACAGTGGCCTGGTACATAAATATAGTATGCCATTTATTAAGCAGTTAAAAGTAAATGCACTTTGCTTCCTATAGTGCTGTGCTAATTCAGTTTCAGAAAGCAGATTCCTACATTGTTCACAACCATAACTTGGTCAAGAGACACCCCCCCCCCCAATTTCCTGTAAAAAAACCCATTCCTTTCAGATTGTTTCTATAGTAAGTTACTGGTCTTTTTTTTGTGGTAGTATATACTGGATACAAGCAAGATGTATTTAGAGTGCAGCACTGCAGGCTACTTCAGCTGACTGCTAGCTGCAGTTCGGCAGTTCAAATCTCACCGGCTCAAGGTTGACTCAGCCTTCCATCCTTCTGAGGTGGGTAAAATGAGAACCCAGATTGTTGGGGGCAATATGCTAACTCTGTAAACCGCTTAGAGAGGGCTGTAAAGCACTATGAAGCGGTATATAAGTCTAACTGCTATTGCTATTTGTATAGGATTCTTAATTGTTGGAAGTAGAACTTTATTTAAGAAAGCTCTTGACATGTTTTAGAACAGAAGGACATACATTTTTGTGACTAAGAGTCACCTCATTTTGAGATAGTAATTGAGGGCTGTAAAAATGGTTGCAAGGATGTTACACATATAGATGGGACTAGGTTTTATGTGTGTGTGTGTGTGTGTGTGTGTGTGTGTGTGAACTTTGAGTTGTCTGTGTTCTTTAAATTCTGATATTTCTGTTTAGAGTAACACTGCAATTTTCATGTATTTCCCATCTCAACATGTCAGTTAACAGTGCTGATGTTTTCAATCATTGTGGGAGGATGGGCTGTAGAAAATGGATTCAGGTCAATAGTTACTTGGTAAGATAAGAGCAGTTTTCCATGCTCTAGGGATGTCATATGTCTCTCATGCTAAAAGAAAAAGAATTTTGTCTCCTACCTTATTGCTCAGATCCTTTTAGATGCTGCTGTTCCAATTCTTCGAGACTTTTTCACTACATGGAATGGCTTTCCCCAATCCAAGAAGGAAAGACAGTATCCTGCAGAGTTATTTATATTTACCACTCCTTAACAAGCAAACAAAACAATTCACCAATTCTTAAATTAAATGTGGACATCAGTAATAGCAGTTTAGCTCTATAGATTTCAGAAGCACTAGATAAAGAATATAGTTATTGAAATTTACCAATATTATAAATAATCAGAACTGTGTTTGTAAAAAATATGACCAGAATGCCCTCTGCTGGCTGACAAAAATGCACCCAGTTAAAATCAATATTCCTAACCAAAGCTGTTGAGACCTTTAAAAATGTGACTGGAAATATCCTGGCTATCCTATCTTGATTTCCACAATGGATAGTGACATTTTTGTAAAATGTAAGACAACTACAACAATTCTCAGAATTGTTTTAGCAAACATGATAATCAGAGTACCAGACAGTTAAGTTTAAACCTACTGTGGCAGAAAAAGGGAGGGGGGGATGACTAGCCTAGTTAAGATTAACTTGATATGGACATGTTCACACCGTTTCCCACATATTCACATGGTTTTCTTGGTAACAATATGCAGCACTTTACTATGCTACCTTCTGGTGTCTGTGCATGCTGGCCTATATATCTCAGATTTCTTAGTGGTCTCCTATCTAAATATTTGCCAGGGCCAACCCTAATAGCTTTTTGAGATCAGCCAAGTTTGTCTAGGGTTGCTATTTCGTATGATGTTGATGGACCAAGGCTTGATTGTATCCTGCATTACAATCCTTTTGGAATCTATCATATTGAATTCAGAAATTATTCTTTTGAAAGAGTGCTAAATCCATGTCCAAATATAGCCTGACCAACAGATCATATAATAGGTGTAGAAGAGGGTTGTGGCAGGAAGTTGAAGGGAGCTCTCTTGCTCAGTGCATTGAAGGACTTCCTTTCTTACCTCCCATGTGCTTCATCACTTTCTTTTTGAGTTATCCAATCATTGTGTGATGATATAACAGTTATAATGAAAATTGCCCTAATATCACTGTGATAGCTAGGTGACACTAAAAGTTATCTACAACAGGTCATAGATATGTGCCTGTGATCTGTCCCCTCAAGCAGCATGAAAAGTCCTAAATTCTTCATCCCAGCCTGCAATTGTTCCGTTGCGCTCAAAACATTAAACACAACAACTGATGGGGTTTTTTCCCCTAAAAAAACTATTTTTCACTAAAATTGGCACTTGGTGAAAGAGGAAACAAAGCCAGGGCAATCTACCTTTCCTTAACTTGTCCTGTATTCAAATGATAAGGTTAGGAGCACTTACTGCCTTCATTCTAATGGTAAAGTAGCATTCTCTGATAGGGATGGGTAATGCAATCTATCCTGGCATGCTTCTCTGCCAACTGAAAGATGGAGGATAACATTTTAATATGGTCTGTGTTCTCACTGAATCCTATTAAGTCACTGATGGATACATAGCTTTAAATACATATTACATAATTTTGCAGATGTACATTTTAGTTTTTTAGAAGCTCCCAGGTAGCTGCCAAACACTTGAAAAACCAGTTAATCTTTTTATTTGACTCAGTTCTTCAAATTCCTTTGCTGAGCAAATTTAGGTTTGCCCTCCATCTTCTATAATGAAGGCAAATGCAAGTGTTTCAAATGCAAATATTACCAAATAATGTATTGTGTGATGTGCTGAGTTTTTTAAATTGTTCATTAACAAAAAAAAAAATGAATGCAAATCTTCATTAAAATTTCATTTCATTGGACAAATCAGTAATGAAGTAAATAATTCTCTCAAATGAAAATATTATTATGCAAAATTTGGAGAATGTCTACAATATTATTGTTCCTGGAAGTATGGAAACCCATTGAATGAAATGGGAAGCTTTTCCTGTCTGATGAGAAAGAGAAATTATAATCAAATATGAAATGTGGAATTTCAAGTAAAACTAGTTTAAACAATATTATGTTCAATTATTTCTAATTCTAGCAGTCAAAACTGCAACTAAAATAAATTATTTTCCATGCATCAGCTAGTTGGATAAATTAAGCATAAACTGTCAACTCCTCTCTTCAATTGTTACAGCAAGGAAGGTACCGTATATTACACAGAGTCATATTTTTACCTAGCCTTTCTGAATAAACATGACACATCTTGTTTTAAAATTAAAAAATGTAAATTCAATCAATCTAGATTGTTATGCTAAAATGCTTAAATATGAAGCTTTCCCATGACATTTGATTTTTAATCTCTCATCATGAGTTTAACTAAACTGGTTTCTATGTTTATTTTTCAACAAAATTACTTTACATCCTTGAACCATCTAAATAGAAACACTGGTATTGTATCTCATTTTCTCTTCTTATTGATCGATGGTCATGTGATGAAAAGTCAGGTGCTTGGCAACTGGCATGTATTTATGACAGTTGCACTGTTCTGGGGTTATGTGATCACTATTTGTAACCTTCCCAGCTGACTTCTGATGAGCAAAATCAATGGGGGAAGCCAGATTCGCTTAAAAACCGCATGATTCACCTAACAACTGAAGTGATTCGTTTAACAACTGTGGCAAAAAAGTCATAGAATGGGACACAATTCACTTAACAACTGTCTTGCTTAGCAATGGATATTTTGGGCTCAATTGTGGTTGTAAAAAAAATACAAGACAAGACAAGAACAATGATGAAAACTAATAAAGGAGAGAAACAACCTAGAACTAAGGAGAAAATTCCTAATGGTTAAAACAATCAACCAATGAAGTAACTTGCCTTCAAAAGTTGTGGGTGTCCCATTTACCAGAGGCTTTCAAACAGAGACTGGACAACCACTTGTCTGAAATGGTATAAGATCTCCTGCTTGAACAGGGGGTTGGACTAGAAGAACTCCAATATCACTTCCAACTCTATTGTTCTATGTTCTACGTTCTATGACTACCTGCACATATAAAAATATTATTTATCTAACCGTAGTATATGCCTTTTGATATGCAGCTTTCAGGAAACTGTTTTATTTTTATACAATGATTCTTTCATTTACTTTTAGGCCCTTTGTACTTAATCTTCATATGTGTCCTATGTTTGTTTATAGTATTCTGTTGCTATGTATGGAAATATGTATGTATGTACCGTATGTATGTATGTATGTATGTATGTATGTATGTATGTATGTATGTATAAATGTATGTATGTCTAAAATATTAAGACCATGCTTAGGTGTTCTAGGCACATATTCTTTTTATGTCTAATTTGATTAATATTTTATATTATTTCCATGATATTTTCTAAGAGTTGCTTACTTAAAGTTCAACTTTATGTTTCTTGTCTCTAGTTAAGTCCTGTACTTTTTCAATTTTTCATTATTACTAGATTTGGTCTTTTATTTGTATTCATTCAATTATTCCTTCATTTTGTTATTTTATTTTTTATTTCTGATTTTTTAGCTGTCATTTTGTCTAAATCAACATCTTTACAGTATTCCATCTTGTCAGACTCACTTAAAGCGGGCAATACAGAACCTACAGATTTGTTCTCCAAAAGAAAAAAAAATGTTGCTATCTTAGGTAGAAAGATTTTGAAACTACCAATGATAAACTGTGCCAGCATCTGCAAATTATATTCTGGTTTATAGCAGGATACTGGTAAGCACATTGTATGTTTGTGTGTTTGTAAGGCACAGTATTGAGAACTTGGAGTGTTTCCCAAAAGGACTGAAACATTTCCAACTTAATATATTCTTTATCCCATTCATTTTCTTCCTAATCTGTGGCATTCATTGGGTTACCATAATACAACCAAAGATTTGATTCTAACTGCATTTCAATCCTGTGATGAACAAATAGAAAGAAATTTCATTCCTTGACTCTTTCTTCTTTTACCAACAATCAAATAAGAAGCAACAAATTATATTGGTAATGCTATACCTGTAGAATACCTTAAAAAAAAAAAAAGAACACAGCACTAAATGTGCTGTGGGAGGGAGGGGAAAAAAAGAAAGCAAAGAAGAATGTATGCATAACATACTATTCTGAGCCATATGTCTAAAATATATCACACAGAGTTGATCTGAATAGCTTTTACAGATGGGCTTATAAAGCTTTGCCAGAATAGGCCTTTGTAACTTCTAGAATCTGATGCCCAGTTTATTAAATGCAGACTTGAAAGAAAGCAATGAATGATGAGCAGAAAGTGTGAGTTCAGCTGCCTGGCAATAAACAGTAGATGGCAGAGCTCCAATGAGAGAGCAGCAACTGACATTTCCACTGGCCAGCAATATAAAGTCACATACAGGATTATATAGAAGGAGACAATAATCTTCTGACCCTGTTTCTGCGCTCCTCCAGAAAGCTAAAATGTTGAAGACCAGATTCTGTATTCAGTCCACTTCAGTTTGTCTGTTGCCAAGAGGAGCTTTTGCATTTATTCTTACTTATTCTTATTATGAATAATTATTTGGCATTTTCTTGGGAATGTTTGGCAGTGGAAAACTCCACATCTTAGAAAAAGAATTTTGTTTGGAACCTTTCATCACTGGGGACTAGCTGTTTGGTAAACAGTTCATAAATAATACTCTGATAGAACTTTCTGATAGAAAATTCATTACAGAGCTGGTTGAAATGTGTGAAATATTGTAGATAAATATGATTCCTAAAATGCAGAATTTGTCATTTTGTGAAGTTTGCCTTTATTGAGCCTGGAGCTCAGCAAAGAGAGTAATCATATAAAAATGGAAAGAAATTCCAAATGCTTAGGAATTGATTAAAATTTGTTATTCATCTTTTGAAATATCTTTATATTTGAGAAAGGCGAAGGCGGGACAATACGTTTCAATATGGTCTTAATGTTAAATTTAAGAAATTGAATTGTGCCTGTGAACATCCTTGAAAAGGATAATCACACCTGGGCAAGGATTAGTGAAGCAATTAAAAAAAAATTGTAATAGAAAGATTTATTTGCTGGAAATGCATTAAAAGGATAGGCAATACCTAGGATCTAGCTAGTTCCGTCCTACTAGGAGAAAACTTAGAGATAGTCTGCTCTGTGTGTGTATGCATGGGAAGAAAAGCTAAATGAAGTGACCTCAATTAATAATCTTTTAGACAAAGAGCAGGCAGAGCGCTGGACAGAGACAAAGTATATAATTAAATCTCTATCTCTATCCCATTGCTCTTTATGGTCAGTAAGTCATGAGTAGGTCATAAAGTTTCAGTGCCACTGGATTTAGAGCTCTAACAGAGTCAACATTTAACTTCATTTCAGACAACAAAATTTTATGTTCGTCACTAGAGGGATCTTTCCCACACTTTGCTCTGCATATCTTCCAATCTAAACAAGATGTGGTTATTTGGAATCCCCAAACTCATTTAAGAAATTCAGGTGTTTTTGCTGATTAGATAGATTTTTTGTTATACAAATGTCTGGTATATATTACTATGTAAAAGTTAAAAAGTTGAGGCTGTTTAACCTTATTCTACTGTGCTAAAAAGAGTCGGAAGTCAATGCTTTTTTTTTTCTTTTTTCCTTTTCCACTACACTTTTTCCTCTTCCCCTTTTCCTCCCTTACTTTCCCATTATTTTAATTTTTCTCTGTATTTTATATTTTGATAAACTATAAAAAAGAAAAGAAATTCAGATGGAAGTATTTCTTAAACACCACAAATTAAATTGGATCATATTTGGTATCTTTGTTGAAAACATTTTTGATTACTGTTGAAACCACAATACAAAATTTTGTGGCAAGTTAATGTTAATTGAACTTTTGTTCACCAGCACCTGCAGGTTGATCTCAATACAATTAAGAAACAACCAATTTCCTATCAAAATCTGCACCAAACATCAATCAATAGTGAAGAGTAGTACCGTACCATATGGAGATGAATTTAGTAAATGTTCCACAGCTTCAGATTTCTCTTACTTTCAAGGTTTATCAAAATCTGGATTGGAGTATGTTCAAAAGAAATTTTCATTTGAAATAAAATTTCATTCTCTTACAGGACAGAAATTTGTTGACAAACAAATTATTTTTATTATTTTTAATATGTTGTTGAATTCTGAAAATTTATAAAAGATGTATTTAGGACTGAATATGGGACAAAATTAAATATATAAATGTTTATATTGCATTTTTTCCTAATGCATATTTTCTGCATGTACATTTTAAATATACGCCCTCCCATTTGAGCTAAATTTCAAAATGGATTTCAGTTCTCACTGAAATGTCAACTGGATAAATGCTTTAACAGCACAGCCCTGTAAAGTCTACTTAAAAGTGCACTCTCATCCTGAGTAAATAATTATAGGATTGGAGTCTCGGAGTTTTCATTAAAATGTCCTGGGTTTTATAGAAACCTAGGAAGTTTTTTTCCCTGTGTACTGCTAGGGCTACGTCACTAGAAAATTAATGAACGTGCAAATGAATGCATGCATGTGAAAGGGAAAATAAAAGGTCATCCTCATGCATCTCTCTCGAGAATGGAAATGGCTCCCGCCCTCCTTCATTCATTGTGCCCTTTCAGAATAGCTTTTGGTGCCAGAGTGAAGGTTCCCAGAACTTTGTCCTTCTATGAGTCTTTCTTCAGCATTATTACCCACTGAAATTCACACAAGACCAGCACTAATCTTCAGTTTTCTTACTTTATTTTCTTACAGAACCAACCTAATTCAGTCTTAAAAGTTATGTCCCAAGAGTGACTATCTCGTTTCATAGGCGATGGTAACCTTTTGGGTTGTTGTTTTCAAGCACTCTGCTGCTTAGAGTAGACAAGCACTGGCTTCTGATTTATCTGTGAAATAAAATAATGGTTGCTTAATTATTCTCTGCTTAATGGTGTCCCCTTGGAAACAAGAGGTCTTGAACCTTTCAGAACCTTTTGAGAGTGATTTTTGTCACACTTGGCAACTGTCCCGTCTTTCCTTTACACTTGTGAATGCTCTCTCAGGTCCTCTTATAGGCCCCTTAAGATGCATGTGAAAAAGAGGCATGTGTAATGATCAGAGCTGTCCTTTCTGCTAAACAAAGCAGATCAGCCTGGGATCTTTAAAGCAAGCCAGTTACTGACTTCAGCACAATATTTGGGTTGCAGTTCTAAAGATTAAACTCTAATGACGGAATGGTATGAATGAAAATAAAAGACTTTTTCATCTTCTAATTCATATTTAAGGATCTACTTATAGACAAGAAGAAGGGAACACAGCTCAGTAGAACAGCCCCCGCTTTGGATGCAAAAAGTCCCAGTTTCAGTCTTTAGCATCTCCAGTTTAAAAAAAAAGGGGGGGGATTAAATGAGAGGAAAGCTCTGCTGGAGAGTTTCTGCTAATCTGAGGAGGCAGTTCTTGGAGGACTAAACACCTGAGCTATTATATATTATACATTATATAATAATGTTCCTATATTTTTAGAGTCACATTTTGAAAAGCTCTGGAAGTTAATTCCATTTTATTTAATTGTGCAGTGAGCTGATAATTGTGCTTAAAAATTCACCAATCTCTTGTCATATGAGCAGAATTTAAATGTCATCTTGTTAATGGCTCAAGTTGTTGAAGACACAGCCTTTAATGGCTTATCAATTTATTAAAAGATAAATGTATTTCATCTGTAGCCTTTTAATATGTTAAAAACATTAAATAAAGCTACATTTACTCACAGCACATTATGTGTGTGTGTGTGTGTGTGTGTGTGAGAGAGAGAGAGAGAGAGAGAGAGAGAGAGAGAGAGAGAGAGAGAGAGAGAGAGAGAGAGAGAAGAGATCCCACAGAAGTAATCTGCACAAGTTTGGATCTGTACACACACACACACACACACACACACACACACACACACACACACACACACACACACACACGTCCAAGAATGCCTACCTTTAGCAACCAAGAACTGCAGGCAGTCTCTTCAACAGTGAGCTAGCAGCATCTAAATTTAATAAATAAAATAAATAAAAAGTAAAACATGCTATGTATGTCTGCATACATGTATTCAAGTCTCTCTCTCTCTCTCTTTCTCTCTCTTTCTCATGTTTCTAGACTGCCCATTTCCCACAATATACCAACATCCATCTAGTGATCAAGATATTTATATACTAAGTTCTCAAGCTGCTTTACATATCACTTCTAATGATTGTTGGGAATAATTTTTTTCTTGGATTAGATGTGTTTGCATGTGTTTGATTTAAATGGCAAGAAAATTATACCCTTAAGATATTGCTGTTCCCAACAACATAGGCAGTGTGGTCAGGCCACAGTTTGCTCATGCACCACATGCCACATCATAAACAAGTTCCATATTTCCTACCACTAATGAATGATGGAAGAAAGCTCAGCTGAGGGTCCCTTTTTTCTATTTGTACTTTAGAGTGTCAGGATCTTGATAGTAGTCAGCTTTGACAGTGCCAATTGCCTGTTTAAAACAAGTGAGTCATAACATCTCTTCACTCATAAATCAAGCAATGAGCAATCAAGTAATGAGCCTGGTGAATCAAGAACATGAATGGGAGGAAAAAAACCCAGTGGGCAACCACATGTGTTCTGCCTGATGTTGCATGGATTGACATCTGCCAAACAATATCTTCTGCTTAAAGATTTATTCATTTATCAAATTTATATGTTGTTCATCAGAACACTGGTATAATAATTTTACTTTCCTTTGGTTTCAGCTTTTATTAAACTCCTTAAGTGAAAAACTGATTTAATACTGGCAAATCTCCTGCAGTGCAATATAGATAACACTATGTTCTGGTTTACTCATTGACCATGATGTATAAACAAATATAATTCCTAAAACTCAGGGGAGATAATGAGGGTATCATCAATCCTGTGACTTCTGGGACCAAGTGGTCCCCAAAACAATATCAATGCAGAGCTGGTATAAATTTCTTTCCTCCCTCTTCAAAGAGATACTCATATTTGTAATTGCTACCTTATTAGTTGTGGAACACAGAATTACTAAAATAAATGGAGTTTTTTTGAACTGCTACTTTCTTATAGTGTTAGGTGCTCTGCCCTTTTTTTAGAGCATGGTAAAGAAAATAATTTAACTGTCATTCCAGTTAAATATAAAGAAAATAGCAAAACCTGAAAAAAATACTCCACTATTAATTGTGCATATTTTTAAGTGTCCACTTTTAAGAGACACACTTCCAGAGACCTATTTGGGTCCAGGAATAGCATAACTTTTCCTAGTGGCTCCCTTTGATATCTTGAGAGGACTGTAGCAGGGATGAACTGGGGTGTCATTCACAAACATCACAAAAACCTGTCAAATCACTTTCAGGGTTCTCCACCCATTCACTGCCTCGAACTGGATTTTGAGGTGTCTGGGTGAGGCTATTTCCAGAGGTGAAAAAGTTCTGCCTAAGAAGGTAATTTTACTCCCACCCCTCACATACCAATCTCCACCTATATAACCCAAGTAAATGCTTTACCAGACAAAAATAAAATAACAAAATATCTATCTCACAATCAAAATCCACACAGCACACCTCACGCACAGCCCAAGAAGCCCCAACCTGCTCTCAACCTTCCTCTCACAAAGGCTGCCTTGCACCCTTACTCTGATATTGGGTCAACTTGTTTCCCATTTATAAAACGAATAAACTCTTTCAAAATCCTTCAAAATCCTTTCATATTTATCAGTAGTATGAGCCAGCAGTGCTTACAGAGCCACACTGACTGAGTCTAAACCAACTCTTCATTTAGGATGGCTTCTCCCCCCCCTCCCCAACTCCTCTACCTGCTACAGTTATCTCAACATATCACTCTCAATCATGGTGATAAAGAATGAGGTTGTCACTTTTCACTAATTGCCTTATCCTACTCACCCAAGTATACTTCCTCTAATATCTGAATAAGGCATGATGAAATTATCTAGCCATTGCACACTGGACTGGAATCACGGTAATGGTAAAATCATGGTAATGGACAAAACATTTTGGCAAGGCATTGCATCAAATTTCAATGGTCCTGTAACACTCAGACCAGTGTATTGGTTGCAAAACCACATTCAGCTACTGTGTGCTGAGCAAAGTAAGGATAGATAAGTTCAGTCTTACACATAAAATTGTTCATTTCTTATTCTTCAGCTATACAACCCTCTATAACTGTTTCCCTTGATGTTTTCATAATCTATCCATCTCTCTTCCCCAAGACCAACCATAATCATTCACAATACCTGCTCGTGTTCCCCTCCACTCCCCTTCACTTACCAATCTGTTAGTAGCAGCAGCAGTAGCAGCAAGTTACCATCACATCCAGGCTGAGCAAGAATCTTTTGCATACTACCAGGTTATTTCATTTCTTGCTTCTAATGTTCTCATTCACATAGGACTTTTTCTTTCTTTTTCACTCCCACCTCCCCCCACAATGACTTTCTCGCTCACCAGTGATGCTTCTTTGGCCTACTTAACTCCTATATTCTTTATCCCTGAACATGGAAATTGGTAATAGTAAGCAATCCAGAGTTGGTCATATTCTTTATGTCACTCTAGTGTCTATACACTCTAGTTGTTGCCCAGGTAATATAGTATTCAACACTTAGTAGTAATGATCTTGGGTCACTATGATGACATTTGGAAGTTTTGGAACTTTCCACATTGATAGGATTTAAATTTCAGATTAGCCATGAAATTTTTGGATGGCTTTGAGGCAGACATTACAAGATAAGGCAACCCAACATGTTTTATGTGTTAACCATAAAAACCAACATGTTTTATGTGTTAACATAAAAATTACTACCAGAACATGGTCTATTATCACACCCTGTGCTAAGCACATTGGGCTACAAGAGTATTCCACAGTTCTTGGTCTGCAGCTACAGTCTCTACATCCTTCCATTTAAGGTTGATGTTTTTCAGATCTTCCTGAAATGTTTGGCACCAAGTTTTCTTTGGTCTTCCTCTTTCTCTCCGACCATCTGGTGGTATCCAATTGATTGCGGTCTTTGCTGGACGTTGCTCACTCGTGTGGAGCACATGTTCAGTAAAGTGCTTTCTGGTAGATAATATTTCTGTTATATACTGCATTGCTGACATTGTTCTGAGAGTATGTGTCTAGTTCTGGCAGCCAAACTTTAAAAGGGACAGGGAGAAGTTGGAGTGAGTTCAGAGAACTAACAATACAAAAAAGGGACTGAAAACCAACCTCTGTGACAGACAGTTAAAAGGGCTAGACACGTTTAGCTTTCAAAAGAGAAGATTGGGGAGATAATCTTCAAAAACAAAAATGTGCAAGACAAGGAGAAACTGAGGATAGGACAAGGATCAAGAATTTGAAATTGCAAAACATGATTGAGCTGAGGTGAGAATCAGAGAAGGAGGAAGTTAGATGTTTGACCTTGGACAGTTCTGAATGAAATATGAAATAAGAAATAAAGACCACAAGAAACTAATTGCACATACAGTAGAAACTCAGGTCCAATGTTCAGAAAACCCTGGGAGAACTCGAACAACTAAAATAAAATCAGCAGGGAAAATATATGCAGACACATGAAAATCTTTTATTTTATTTTTTAAATGCAGTTTTGGGTAGCCTTACATCTGTTCCTATTCTCTATCCTTTCATCTCTTTATTTGGCACAGCCTCAGCTCTGAGATAATCCATATAGAGGATGATGTATCCTCTGCGGGACTGGTAGATTGATTAAGGTTGCCCACCTCAAACATCTTATGGATTTTACTTCTTATAAATATAGAAGTTGCTATGATAGGATTGCATGCCCTTACTGCTTCTTCTGGACTAAAGATCCCAGGACAAGAGTTTCTTGCTTTTTGGGGGTGCTCCAGGAGATGAAGCAGCAAAAAAGATACTGGAAAACATAGAGCAAATATCTTCAAGCCAGATACTAGTTCATGTTCAGGCCTAAATTGTGATGATAAAGGCAGTGAAATGTCAATATTTCTCTGGCATTATTGCATAGTGAATAATGGAATGCTATCCAACAGTCTTGTTTAAGAGACTTAATTGAGACAGGGCAGGTCAGTAGAATGTCTTTTGGATTGCTGTGATAGGTTTGGAAAGATTTTACTGATAAAGTCATCTGTGTTTAGAATTAAACATTACATTAACAATACCGAATAAGGTAATTGGGGTAAACATAGAATGCCTAGGGAGTGGCCTTGAAGGGCTGGAGAAAAATCTGCTACCAAGGTAACAGTCAGATAAGTGGGACTTGAGCCCAGGTCAAGAAGATAATTTGAGAAAATGTCTCAGACAAGTCCCTCCCTAGTTCACATGAAGGTAGAGAGGAACGGGGAAGCACATTCAGACCCAAATGATTCTGTTACTTTACCTATTAACAATAAAAATAGTCCTGACTTATATGGTTTCTTAATCTGGTCTACTGTAGTATGTGAGAATGCCTTGAGGGATGAGGAGAAGAGACACTGAAAATAATAATAAGAAAAAAGACCTAAGAAATGATCAACAAGATATGGGGACCCCCAGTGACTTAACACTCAGATAAATTAATTTAGAAAGGACCAGCTGTAATTGATCAAGGAGTTAATAGTGGAAGTGGGAGATTTGACCTTTCAACCTGCAGGATTTTGTCTATGTAGCCTTATAAAAAGTAGAGTTGGCAGTAATGAGATTATGTGAGACTCTTAGTCTCATTGACTCTCAGAACATGAAAAGGGTTCTTGACAGTTTGAGTTTTGCCACCTGAGGACTGGACCTATGTCTCTCCTAACTCCTTCAGATAGATAAAGTGGAGGTAAAGGAATGGGATCAGGAGGTAGGAAATGTCTCTTTGAGAGAGGAATTGCTCAGGGGTGGGTTCTAACTTACCTCGCTGCCAGTTTGCTTCCTCCTGCGCTGTGTGGCCACGCCTCGTGGGCGCGCGCACGCTTCGCACACGCGCGCATGCGCAGTGCCGAAAATTCCAAAAAAATTCCCCCCCCAAAAAGCCAAAAACAAGATGGTGACGTATGCGCAGTGCCGGAAACTCGGCTTCTGCACATGTGCAGAAGAAAAATAATAATAATAATAATAAAAAACAATTTTTTAAAAAAAATAATCCAAAAAAAGATGGTGGCGTCCACAGACTGGCACCAACTGAACTGGCTCTGTGACGTCACCGGTGGGTTGCTACCGGTTCAGATGAACTGGTCCTAACCGGGAAGAACCCACCTCTGGAATTGCTTCTAGTTGAAGGATTGGTAGTATGCTCTCTCTTGAAGCATCATGTCTTAGCCCTATGGTGTTATGCAACTTTTGCACAATCTTCAACCTCCCATCTTTAGGAATAATCTTGGAGAAGATGGTTAGATTTTACTGTGGAAGAATCCAATGATCTTGATTTGTTTAAAGTTGAAAGGAGGGTTGAACTGACATGTCCCATATCTTAATTTATCTACATTAATCTCTGAGAGATACTTGTACAATTATTTTCCTATATTAACAAGTTATCCTGGAGAAGGAAGGAAGGAAGGAAAGAAGGAAGGAAGGAAGGAAGGAAGGAAGGAAGGAAGGAAGGAAGGAAGGAAGGAAGGAAGGAAGGAAGGAAGGAAAGCTTCCTTTGGTTCAGGGGCTTGGTAATACCTCAGAAATCCTTCAAAAGCTGCATAATTTAAGTAAGTGGGGGAAAAGCCATTCCCAGAAAGCATGTCTACCAACATCACGTGGCCCACAAAGAACCACACGAGAAAAGTGAGGGAGAATGGATGGTACCTCTAGGAATGGCCATTTCAAGGAATTCCCAATATCTGAAAATGATGACCCTCAAAGTTTGTCTCTCATTTCACCTTTCCTGATGGAAAAGCTGAAGAACCTCAGTGCCCTAATATTTAATAGTCCAGGAATGCCTCAAAGTAATGTTATCTCTATCAAGTCAATTTCATTTGCTTTAATTCTGCCCCCCAAATAGAAATTCCTCAACCTTAAAACCAATAGCAGGACAGCAAGGTTCTCTCTATACAATACAATAGCAGATGCAGTATTCAGCACCCTCTCCAAACCCCTCCCCTAAAAGCCCTGCCTCTCAAGCACAAATGAAATGAATAGAAATCCAGCCTGGAAGAACATTTTGAAAGGTTGGTGCTGGAATTTAGAAGCATTTCTGCTCATGCTTGGGTCAAGGAGGTAATACTTCAGCTGAGAAGTCACATAGCTGAGATGGGGACTTGAATCTGCTCCTATCTAAATACCGAAATAACTACATCATATTCTTCTTCAGCTTACCTTACTTTAGAAGAATAAGATTCTTCTAAAGGCAAAACCACCTGTAATTATTTGGAAAAAGGGTAAAAGAACAATGAAATGCATAAAAGCACACTTTTGGAGAGGGTTCTTCAAGCTGTTTTTGTGGTTGGTTTCACTACTGTAAATGTCATTTACAGTTATTATGTGCCCTGAGCTAAGGAGTGAGATGAGGAGAAATGAAGCAAGGAGTTAAATATTTCCTAATTGAGGTAACTCTTGGCAAAAATAAAATGTGGAGGGGGAGGGGCAGAGGAAGACAGGATGTAAATAACCAACAATGTAGTTTCTTTCTGAGTCTCATTGACGACTGGTTCCTTTGGATGAGTTTACAAATGGTCCTTCTTATTTTACATTTAGCAAATACAATGGTTAGTATTCTGAGCATGCCCAGTAGAAGTACTCTGGGACCAGCAAACTGTGAACAAACCTGTTTGCACTATGCAGCTAGCTCAGATAAGCCCTAATTGTTATGCAACTCCTTAACATAAGCTCCTGGCATGGCTCATATGATTCTCTTGTACTAAGTCTGTCCAAAATAGCAACAAGAAAGCATGTAACTAAAGACACAGCAGGGGTTGTAGGAATTCTCACAGGCCTTGGATGTTCCAAAGATTGAGCAGCTCCTTATTACTTATTCCAAAAATGCTTAGCATAATGTATTTTCTCCGGAGCTTCTTCAAGGTAAGAAGTTTTAAAACTTTTTTTTTCTAAATGGTTTCAAATCTTAATTGCTAGTAGAGCTTGATATTATGAGGCTTATAGATATGAATGACACTCCAAATATAAGCTCCCACTTGTTAACATAAATATCACATGCTTTTTTTGGGGGGGGGTATCTTTTATTATCTTTTTCATAAATATATTTTTTAAATTTATAGTTCTAGAGAGTAACTATGGAAAATAACTGTCAGAATATTTTGATTCATTCAAGTAATTCAACATGCAAATGATTCATTTTGATACAATGTCTTACTTTTATATGTATCCTAAGCATCTTTCTTGGCTTTTAAGCAAGTATAACTAAACTTTGTTTTCAAGTTATGCATACATTTGTAAACACCTCTGAGATGCAATAAATTTTGTGTTCAGGTGTTAGGGCATTGCTGAATTTCATGAACTGGGTCACAGATCTATCTTGCATATCATCATTACTTAGAGGTTAACAGAACATTTCAACGTTAGCTCTGAAAGTGGTGTTAGTCAAGTATATCCTGTTTTATGGTTTATCTTGTGTGGTTTGTGCTAGCTGTTGGCATATTCCATTGCCTTGCCCTATGCTGCTTGCTTCCAATTTTCAGCCTGATTCTATAGAACAAATTTCAATAGATGCAAGACAATTTACTTTACAGTTTAGAGGGCAGCCTCAATCATTTGTATGTAACTTCGTTTACTCACCAAGAAATCTGTAGAAAATGTCCTGTCAACATGTTGAAAAATGCAGAAAATACAACTGGATAAAAACATGCAATTTCTGTTATGACTGGAACTAGAACTAACAGAAGAATCTGTACAAATTTTCTGGCACATTTCAAGGGAATTTAAGAGAATCAATCCCTGTAATATCCATCCACTTTTAAGTTAGAGTTTTGGCAAGTGTCTCTTTCTCAATGCTTCTATTGAGATTTCATGGATAAAAAACATTGATCTTTGGCAGATACGTCCAGTTAGGAAACAGAACACATTCCAAACCTCTTTATATAGATTAGAATATTTGATTACTCCGTATCTAATGCAACTCATTTCATGAACTTGCTTGAATTCATTGCAAGTAGTATGTTGTCATTTAGGCAAATTAGCAAATTTGAACAGCAAATTTAGTTTTTTTTTAAAAATGGGAAATGGAATTATGTGTTCTACAGTACACATATTTTTAACATTGACATGATTTTTATTACTTCCATTTAAAATGTCTTAGGTCTTTATACATCAATATGATGCATGAAACATAGTTTTTGGAAATTTGTAAAGTTTAGAAGTTTTATACTACATTGATCTCTCGCTTAAATAAAACAATTTTAGTGAAGAACGGAAGATTGTCCTTGATGACAAATTATATATTCTATATTTCAGAAGTTCAGAACAGTTGGATAAATATTTCTCTGAACAGTTGAGAGCCCGTTTGGTCTAGTGGTTAAGGCATCAGGCTAGAAAGCAAGAGGCTGTGAGTTCAAATCCTGCTTTAGTCATGAAAGCCATGACTTTGGATCAGTCACACTCTCTCAGTCCATCCCACCTCACAGGGTTGTTGTTGTGAGGAAAATAGGAGGAGGAAGGTTCACTGCCTTGAGCTATTTGTAAAAGTAAAAAAGGTAGGATGTAAATAAAAAATTAATGAAAAAGCAAAACTAAGGTAATTCTATTCATCTGTAGTTTCAATCTTCAGAAAGAATATGAAATTATTATTTTGCAATACAGTCCACTCTTTTCCTTCTAGGTCTTTGACAGTAGTATGATAAACAGAAATGTATTCTGTACATTTTTCCCAATTACTTTATGTAATTGTGAAAAGAATATTTTTCTTTCCCATTAAAGAATGACAGTATTATCCCCAAAGCATATAACCCGATATGCCTATTTTTAAGGGAACTCAGTTAATCTAAACTAAATTATAATGTAATGTGCTGAAGTGTAATCTAAACTAAATTATAGTGCAATATGCTGATTATGCATTAGTGCCCATAGTTTTGTTATCTTCATTCTTGAATAGAAAATGGTTTATGCATTGAACGACATATCCAGTGCAAAGAGTAAACAATATAAAAGTCAGTTTATATTCTTATACAATACTTTGAATTGAAGGTATGCATGGGATTTCTCATTTCTCACTTATTTCCTCACTATATAAGAGGATTTTTTTTTAAAAAAAATTAGTTTTAGAAAATAGTTTATCAATTCACTTCCTTTTAGATAAATATGTTCATTAATTTATCCTAAAAAGCAAAAGCAAGCAAACAAACAATAAAAAAGAACTGGATTACTACCCGTATTAACATAAAATTCTCATTGCTCCTTCAGTTGATGGTCAATAAACTATAATGCTATCTCTTGAGCCTTCTCCAAGACTGAACTATCATTATTTTTACAGGCAAAACTCCCATATTAGTTGTGGTCTCATGTCATCTGAATGCAAATTACTCCAGTGCTGAACTGTCATGTATGATTTTCATTTTATTGGGAGAATGACACTAGAAATGTCTTCATATCTCTCTGTCCCTTCTCACAGTAGTGAGGACTTATCGATTTTAATAAGGCACAATTATATACATCAGTATTATGATGGATCTCTTGCAGCTGTATTATAGGAGTGATTTTTCCCCCTTCTGCAGGGCTAACAAATCACTGCCATTGGTAAAAAAAAATTTCTCTTTGAAACTGTTGTGATTGTATCTGCGGTGTGGGGGGATGAGTTGTATAAATGTATGAATAGGCTTTAGAAAATGCTTTTTGCTCCTGCTAGTCTTCTGAAAAATGTTCTTAGTTAAATCTGTTAGGTCTGGTTACCATAGTAATGTTGCTCTGGATACCCATATAGAGTAGTTTTATCCCATGGAGTGGGGGGGGGCAGAGTAATTATTCTTGGGTTGGCTTCCTTTCAATCAGTTTAAGAGAAAAGCTGAGGCTCTGTTCTGCCTTCACTGTGTACAAAGAAATGATTTGTGCTACAATATTTGCTTACATCTCTCTGCTCTGAATAAAATGGGAACTTTAAAACTCTGTCACTTTAAAACAACTTCTTCAATAATTCACCCAAAGTATCAATGTATGCTTGCAAGTTTGGAATACTTCCACCACCTCCTTATGTACACTGTGAGCATATACACCAAAGACAAATTCCTTGCGTGTCCAATCACACTTGGCCAATAAAGAATTCTATTCTATTCTAAAATGATAAAGATTAAAAATTAAAGGAATGCATAGAAAAGCCATTCAAAGTCATTGTAGTCATTCAAAAACTGTTACACTTCCTTACAGTGTCATTGAAATGTGGAAGAACTTTACATCCCACTGAATAAGTTCTGCATAACAAAATCTAAACTGGTAGAGGAAATTAAATCTTTTAAATAATTGTGGCTTAATGCTGAATAAATACAATTAGGAGGATTTTGATTTTTGATTGCTTGTTAACATAACAACTAGAATTGTAAAACTTGTCTGAAGCAAACTGTTGCTTCAGCATTATAAATCAACCATCAAACTTTCAGTACATAAATCTTCGTGCACATTAGATTATGAATAAGTAACTGATTAGCTTGGGTCTCATTTATAAACTATAATGCCATCTCTTTA
Source organism: Thermophis baileyi (assembly GCA_003457575.1). NCBI lineage: Eukaryota > Metazoa > Chordata > Lepidosauria > Squamata > Dipsadidae > Thermophis > Thermophis baileyi. The sequence continues at coordinate 254,318 of QLTV01003659.1, forward strand.
TCCTTCTTCTTATCCAAGATATCATTATTTTAACAGGCAAAACTCGATGTTATTTATACAGTCTCATGTCATCTGAATGCGGATTACTACCAGTGCTGAACTGTCATGCATGATTTTCACTATGTTGGGGGAATATCACTAGAAATGTCATACCTCTCTGTCCCTTCTCACACTAGTGAGGACTTACTAAAATTGGGATGTTTTTCTGATGTATTTAGATATCTTCCAGACTTTAGAAGCATTTTTAAGGCAATTGCAGTAGTTATGGAGCTGGCCCAGGATTGGGAGACTTATGTTCTATGCTTTAGCTTAGAAGGTCACTAGGTGACTTTGGGCCAGTCATTCTCTTCCAGAGCAACTTTCTCATAGAGTTGTTGTAGGAGAACTAGAAGAGAGAAGTACAATGTATATAGTGTTGAGCTCTTGAAGCATCTTGAAAGATGGTATATTTATCTTTCAAAAATGTCCAGCTGCAACTATGGCAGACCTTGCCATTGATCATGCTGCCTGGATCTGAGGGCATCAAAAAAACGAGAAAGTCTAGTTGCCTCTTGAAAAAGCATTTTTTGGGACAACCATGACTGAGAATCTCCATAGACATTTAGTTATGCAGAGCTGAAGAAGCTTCTTGGATGAGAAGTGAAACGTCTTCAAAGAAAAACGAGAAAGTCCAGTTGCCTCTTGAAAAAGCACCTTTGGGATACAGAAAGAATGTTCTTCACATGCTAGATTGTCCCTGCCACTGATTGATTGATTGATTGGCTATACGGTGGTAGACCTTGTCTTCTTAGTTCTAAATATACCTTCTGCTAATCCCAACCAAACACCTCCTGGTGTTTTAATAGGCTGAACTAGGGGTGGGTTCTTCTTTTCTTCGCTGCCGGTTCACTCAGGGCCATGCGGGCGTGCGCTTCGCACATGCGCAGTGCTTAAAAAAAGCTGCGCATGTGCAGAAGTAAAAAACAAAATGGCGGCACCTATGGCGCCGCCGAAAGAACCGGTTCGGGGGCGTGGCAGGCCTGGGTCACTGCCAGTTCTAGCGACCCAGGCTGCCAAGTTACTACCGGTTCTATTGAACCGGTCTAAACCGGGAGGAACCCACCTCTGGGCTGAACCCCTGGCAGAAATAGCTTCTGTTGCTGGTGTCTCCATGTTTGATTTCCATTTCCCCCCAGCTATTAATATGTCGTAGATTTACTATGACAGGACAGATTATATTTTTGAGAGCAATTTAACAGGAATTGTCTCTAGCTATATCATTTTAACAAACTAAAACAGATGTTGTGGAATAACATTATTCCTAATCTACTGGAAATGCTTTGAGCTACATTCTTCAAAGTCTGTATTTTGGAGTAAACAGTTGAATATGAATAGAATATCCACTAACCAGCCATGACGTCTGCTTAAAGCAGAATTATTATTATGTGCCAGCTACTATAGAGGTTCACATCTTAACATGCTTGTTCCTTTTCTGAGCCTATAGAATCTTATTAGTTTTCAAATTGTTTGGACAAGACTATACATCTGAAGTAACAGCATGTACCAGATGTTCATTTTCTTAAATAATTGAAATTACACTTGTGTCCTATCTTAGCTGTTTTATCTAAAAAAATGTTATGTGTAGTTGAGGCTGATATTTGGACTTGTGCAAGCAAAACTCTGTCTCATCATGCACAAAACTTTGAAAACTGAAAAACTTTCCAAAATGATTCTGACATTTGGGCCTGATTTGTTTACATCAACATCTTTCAGTCAGCAGTTTATCCTGCCTACAGCAGAACCAGACATCTTAAAAACTGACCTTGCCCAATGGGACTGGGTGTGGATGGAATATGCTGGGCCAAGCATGTGTGCTTCATGCATCCAGAGTCATATCTCAGAAGAATGGATTTGTTATTTATCATAGCATTCTACATCTTGAAAAGAATTAGCCCTAAAACAAGAACGAAAAATTTATGGTCCTCATAATAAACTAGATGAGCATGGACAAAAGAGAAGGATGAGTGATTAAACAGAGGATCTGGTGGACCTGTGGATGAAGCTGGGCCAGAAATAGTGAGAACTGTAAGTGGTGCTAACTGTCAAGTGCAGTGCAGAGGAAACTAATACCTGCCAATGTATGAATGGCTCTTTAGCAGTTTAATCTCATTAAATGCCAGATGAATATTAATCTTCCCCTTTTGTGGAACTACATTATGTAGCTATGTAACCAGTGGTTGCATGTGACCTATCAGGCTGTGAGAATTTAGAGAATTTGATCTCCTGACAATATTAAATGGCTGGTGTGGGGTTTTGATGTGAATACAGTAGTTGCTTTTGTAAATGAGTCAGATCTCCTTTGTGGCAGAGACTGTGCATTGGGTGCAGAGGAAAGAACTGCTTTAAGGATAATTTCTGGGCTTGTGAGTCTTGAGGCCTTATTTCCCCTGTATTATGAAGATGAAACTGGGTGGAGAGGTTTTCAGAAAACTGGTTTGACATGGGTGTGTCTCATAGGATACCGTATCAAACGTAAATTATTTGTAAGAATTTGTTTGGACTGGCCCTCAAAAAAAAAGTGCTACCTGTAATTAGGCATTTCTGAGAAGAAATGTCATGATTTGCCCTTTTTCACTAACAATATCGTAGCACAAGTGTTTCCAATTCTGACTTTCAGTGCTTATTACTTTCCTAGTATTCATTCTGGATCTGAGTATAAATGTAGCATTTCTTAACAATCCCCTTTCCTTCTCACTTAACTTCCTGACTTCCATATGTTAAGTATGTAGAGATTCTTCAGACCAGCTGATAAGGGTGGTGCTAGGAGGAACTTGGAGACAAGGGACAAGTGTCTTGCCTCTAGACCTCTTCGACTGGCCAGATTTAAAATATGGCTGAGTTCCTTTTGACAGGCTCAACTTCAGTACAAACAGCAGTTACTTCGCAAAAGTAATCTCTGCATAATTCTTGCATATACAGAGTATGCTTGGAGTACTTATCTTCTTTGAACAATGACCTCCCATCAAAAACTTGAGACTCAAATTCTTATTAGCAATAATAATAATAATAGTAATAACATATTTAATGCCCTGCCTATAAATCAATTACATATATTTATTTTATTGATTGATTAGATTCTGTAACACTTCAGTCACAAATGACTCTAAGTAGGTTAGTCTTTATTTACTTATTTATTCAATTTATATGGCCATCCGTCTTGCAGAAGCAACTCTTACATTATTATTCATAATAAAATATAAAAATACTGTAATAGTACAAAATTAATAATAAATAATGCATAATATTGCAGTCATCCAGCATCATTGAGCTAAAACAAGATGTGTCAATTAAGAATCCCTAAAACTGGTCTGCTATTACCCATGAGATGGACTTCCTCTGATATAGATGGTCAGAGACAGTCTGATCTATTCAACTATATGTGAGGTTATTGTAAAATTACTATTATTATTTACTAATCTTTTTCAAGTATTTTTATGAATTGATTGATAAACTGAAATCTGACAAATGATGGAATTTTCCCACTAATCCATGCCACCTTTTTGAAACTTTAAGAGTAGTTGTATCTAAAGCTATAGAAAACTTTGATAGAAAGTCTAGAGCAGGCTGATATAGTTGAACAGATTTGGATTTTTTTCAGTTTCTCACTCTTTCTTATTTTAAATTCCATTCCAGTGACCATAACTTTTACCTTTGCATAAAAGTTTATATGCATTTGTGTGCATATTTTCCTAAGACAAACATTGGTGCAGAATTTGCCTAATTGGTGCATTTTGCAATATCAGGTAGCTTGTCTGACCTTGTCAGCTCAGATGCTAGACCTGATTAGTAGCTGAATGTGAGATTTCCAGGCAATCCTGCGGCTATAGGCTAGACTGGGAAGTAACAAATACTTCTGATAAAGATAGACTTCTTTGATGACTCAGAATGTAAGCCTCACAGACGTGTGTGACAGCGAAATGGGTGTCAGTGGTGCATAAATTTAATAAATAAATAAAAAATAAATAGATTGCTAGGAAAACTGCATGTGAGCATGTCCAGGAGTTCAGCTGTTCTTGAAGAGCTCCCTATGCATTTTTCAAGCAATTTTATTTAATCTGTTTTCTTTAAAATAAAATATGCACTTTGTGCATACCTTCCCTTAATAGACATGTTATTACTATGAATACTAAGTTGAAAAAAAACACAAAATACCAGATGAAAGTGTCTTTATTTCATTGATTGTGGAAATGTAGTTTTTTTAAAAATCAAAATGCAAATGAAACAAAACATTTCCACCATTCATATATTTGATTTTTTTTCCTTTTAAAAGATGACTGGACATGGCTCATATTTACTAAATTAGTTTCCTGAGTTGAAAGAGGTTGAAATAAATGATAATACTCTGAATGTACAAGAAGTAAATCAAGTATATGCTAAAGAGTCTTTTGATCAAATGGCATGAGTAAACAAAACCTTTTGGGCCACCCATGTAGTTGCAGGCATTATCGTTTCTTGATAATAGCTGATTTACCAGATGAAGTTGAACGAACTTAGTGAGCACCGAGATTGTGATACTGTATTGATGCTATTGAGAACAGGAAGATTTTATTGGTGGTGTGTTAATAATTTTTTTCCTAGCTAGACAGAACACAACTGGGACAAAAAAGATATGTCAAGGAAAATCTAGACAAATGTATATCTGCCAACAGAAGATAAACATTAGTGTATTTAATGAAATGAATTTTATTTCCCAGGTTTTGTACCATAATAAATATGTTAGTCTTTAAAGGCTACAGAGGTCTTGGTTATTTTTGTTGCAATAGCTATTTGATATGTTCATTTATTCTTTTATAGCTTATTTGCACTTCTTTCTGAGGAGGTGTTAGTAAGCTATCCAGATGTTACCTTTTAAAAAGATCATAATGTTCCCTATATTATTTAGAACTTTGCTTATCTAACAATAATTCTGTTGCTGATTATTAAATTATTGCAGCTTAGGGATCTTCCTCAATGGGGGTGCAATTGCAAGGGAACAGGGTGACGGCTGGAATGATGAGATGATGTTGTAGCCGGGTACCATTACAAGATTTCTTGTCCTATGAGAGTGAGGAAATCCCATTCCAAGCAGTAAATGCCATTGTAGACGTGGTGTTTGTTAGTATCTATTCTTTTACTGAAAAGAGCTAGGTAGATATCTGTCCCAGTAGTGGGTTCCACTTACCTTTGCTACCAGTTTGTGAACGGGAGTGCGCGGGCGCATTGCACGTGCGCAACGCTTCTGCGCATGCGCAGAGTGTTTTTGATGACGTCCAGGTGGGTGGGCGGAGCCTGCCGCCACCGCTACCGGTTCGCAGAACCGGTGCAAACCGGTAGCAACCCACCACTGATCTGTCCAATAACTGAGCCCTGGTTGCTTGTCAATTTGTATATTCTGCTCTTAACCAAAAGAAACAAGTTTTAATTAGTACTCTGCAAGAAAGAGACTTGCAAAAATATGTCAATTGTCTATGCACAATGTCCCAACACACTTAATCAATTATAGATGGATTTAAAAACCAATCAGAGTTCAGCAATAAACTACGTATTGTCTGAAAGTATCTTTATATATATCCAGTAGTATTTATTAGTGCACTGTCATTATATATAGAAAATTATAGTTTTCTCACAATATATACTGCTCAGGGTTTCAAAATTACTATCCATGGTGTGTCCACCATCAGCCTTTATGTTGAACAACTATGTTCAATATTTCTGGTTTCTATATCCTCCTAATAAGATGGGATTTACTATCAATTTTAATTCAATAAGACTTTAAATATAATCACAAATCTTTCTCCAGGTTCTAAATAATGTATATTGAAAAGACAGGTCTAAATTTTGCCTCAAAGGCAAAATAATGGAATGCAGGCTTATCCTGATGTTTCAGAGATCAGAAAACTAATGCTAATGCTAGTATCATGTCGGGAAACATTTCACTTTGCAGTTAAGTAGCAAGCAAAAGACATAGTAAATAACTAATTGATTACAATTTCCTCAGCATCTATGGCAACTGCACTATCAATCACACGCTAATTTGAATGCCATGTACCAATGTTGACCAGTGTTAGTTATCAAAGACACTAAACAATATGCAGGTATGATATATTTCTTGGTTCATTTCAATATACATTGCCTTCACCATTTCTTCTATCAAAGGTTTGTGTGCTTCAGCAGGTAGAATGGCAGCAACACATACTGTACTTGTCATCATATTGTCAGCCTTTCTTCAAATAATTTGCATATCATTCTTTTGCTACTGCCAGATATGGAAATGATGGCTATTTCATTAGCAGCAAAAGTTAAAGACTAACAAAGATGAGGAACCTGTAGCTCTAGGATATTTTTGGACTACAACTTTCTAAACATTACAGTATTGGCTGGAGCTGATGGATTCTGCAATCCGACAGCATCTAGAAGGCCAAGGATTACCCTTCCCTCGCCTAGAGGGTGAATGTAGAACTTGGCTCAAGCAGAAGAACATAGTGTGCACAGTGATCCTATATTGACAGTGTTCTGAATGCTACACAAATAGAATGTGCTTGGTTTGTGTCTATATGACATGAACATTTTATCAATAGAACAAAAAACATCAAGAACAAAGAGAAAAACAAACTATAACAAGAAGAGTTCAGGCAATCATTAATGATCATGATAAAAATGGTATGCAGCTTCTAAGATTTGTGGAAAAGCACAATACAGATAGTCCTTGACTTACAACAGTTTGTTTAATGACCATTCAAAGTTACAACAGCACTGAAAAAAGTGGTTTATAGCTGTTTTTCACACTTATGGCCATTGCAGCATCCTCATGGTCATGTGATCAAAATTTGTACACTTGGTAACTGGCATGTATTTATGACAGTTGCAGTTTCCCAGGGTCATGAAGCCAGATTCACTTAATAACTGTATTACTAACTTAACAACTGCGGTGATTCACTTAAGAACTGTGGAAAGAAAGATCATAAAATGGGGCAAAACTCACTTAATAACTGTCTTGCTTGACAACAGAAATTTTGGGCTCAGTTGTGGTTGTAAGTCGAGGACCACCAGTATAGTAGAAATATGTTGTATGAGTCTGGAAGATAGTAATATATTTCAAGGATAATGGATAGCTCAGTGGTGCCCTGTCAACAATAGGGCTGTATAGAATAGGGATAGTAAGCAAAATTGGAATATGGAACTTTTCCTACATGAAGTTCGTCCATAGGATGTAACTGAGTAACAGAACTCTACAAATAAATGTGCAAAATAGATACTGTCACCCTGCTAATGCACAGGGGCTCTAATGTTAACTGATTAGAAATCAATGGACTGTGTTCATGGCAAAGTGCCTGTGGTGATCTCTTTAATTCTTATTCTGCAATTTAAACTGTACATTGAAATTAATAATAGTTCATAAAGGAAAATGGATTTGAAGCGTATTCTGTTTGGCCACAATTTAATCATTAACAGCGAATGCTAGAGGAAAGGTAGATGGCTGGAGCCATCCTCTAAAGACTAGCCTCTATTTGATTGGCTATGATATCTCATACCAATTACATTTCCTTGACATGTGTGTAAACATGTTTTGCACATCTTGTGAATCTAATTGACTTGTCAGAAACATACAGTTGATTTGCTTTGATACAAGTAATTGCATATCAGGGCATAACTTGGCTGTTTGGGAGTTACTTGTAGATTATTTTTTTTTGGTGTGGTTTAAAAATATCAAACATTTGTTTTATGGGAAAGTTTTTTAGAGGTGTTTATGTTCATTTCTGGATTTTCTTTTTTTCATACAAAATAACACATCCTATATGAATCTATTATTTCACAGTCATTCCAAAATATATTGTTCTATGCTTCCTTTTGGATGAAAATAGAGAAAAAGAACATAAGCGAGGTTTTCAAATGTTATTTGGGTAAGTTCCAATCAGATATAGAAATAATTTCATTACTAAGTCATAAGACTTATCAAGGGATTTGGAATATCCTGTAGTACCGTACTATGCAACACAACTATGAGAGCAGAAATACAAATTTTAAAATGTGAACAAAACACAAAAGGAAAGCATAAAAAATATAGTTGCACTTTGTCTTCAGATTGATTAACCCAAAGATTTATAAACAAGTCCATTTCTCTTCCTAGATTTTATTTTTATTTTTTGAGCCATTTGGACCAAAACATTTCCAGATCCACTTATGAACAAGATAATCCCCTGGCCCATGATGCCATGAAGTTGTCACTAACACAACAGAGTTGTGGCATAATGTAAAATAATGCTTTTTAAACTTGGCCACTTTTTGATGTGTGGACTTTATGCTGGCTGGGAAATTCTGGGAATTGAAATCCACACATCTTAAAGTTGTCAAGTTTGAAAATCACTGATATAGAATTAGCATTGCTTTTCCTGCAGCAGTGAATGTCTCCATAGAATCCTTACTTATTGACATGTTCACTTGAAAAAGCCCAAATGCTGGATTCAGGGCAAGAAATAGAAGTGTATCACTATATTACTTGAATGAACCCAGAAACATACTAATACCATAATAAAACCAGTCAACCAGGATATATCTATATCTATATCTATATATATATACATATATCCATATTCTGAATGTTGATCAAAATCTTTTTTTTAAAGCATTTGAAAGCTAAATGCCATACCCAGAAACATGAATAAAATCTGCAGTGCATAGGAGAATGGCATCCTCTGAGCTTTCCCTCCCTAAAATCTTATGAATGAAGCAGATGACCACATAATAAGAGGCTTATCTGTAATCACCCCAGATCTTGCATCTCAAAGTCAAAGCTACTGTCAGTTAAATATGCATTTCATACATATGCCTGTTGGTGTCACACTGATCTGTATTAATATTTTCAAATATGAGAAATCGAATCAGATATAGAAGTTCAGAATTCATGAATATTAAAACTCATTTAAAAATATTACAGAAATATGAATGTTTGAATTAATTTGACATTTTAAAGATAGAATGAAAAATGCAGTTTTGTTTATTGTTTAAAACAAATTATTTTTATAGCTGGCTTGCCCCTCCCCCCAAAACATTCTGTTTTTCATGCATACATATAACTCAGTTGTGTTTAAATATCTGATTAAAGGGCTAATATATTTGCATGTATTTTTGCAGTTTGCTACATCTTAAAGTGAGTAAGAGTCCACTGGACTCTGGTTAGTCATCTTCTAGCCATAGTATTCTTCCTGGGAAAATGGGGTATAGCCTTTCTATGATTCTTAATATCCAGGCCACGGCAGAAAACCTGTATAGTGCAGAGGAGGATTCCTCCCGGTTCGAATCAGTTCACCCGAACCGGTAGCAACCTGCTGGTGACATCACGGAGCCGGTTCGGTCGGTGCCGGTCCGTGGATGCAGCCATCTTTTTTTTGGAATTTTTTTTTTGGGGGGGGAATTTTTTTTAAAAAAAAGTTTCTTCTGCGCATGTGCAGAAGCTGAGTTTCCGGCACTGCACATGCGTCACCATCTTGTTTTCAGCTTTTTTTGGGGGGGGGGGATTTTTTGGGATTTTTTGCGCATGCGCACGCGCCCATGAGGCGCAGCCGCGCGGGCGGAAGCGAACCGGCAGCGAGGTAAGTTAGAACCCACCCCTGGTATAGTGTATAGTGAAATCTTGTTTTAATGAATTAATTGAGAGAGAGAGGTATTCATGTACATCTTATAAATTGGAGAGTATCACTTCTGATTTGCATAATTTGCCTAATGATATAAGTATGCAAACAATACACATATCAGTTGCATAAATTTACATCATCTGTACAATGAAATCATCACACAAATGATATTAATCACTACAGAAAAGTGGTCTATTTCATGCACATTCTGACACATTAACATCCACTAAATCAAGGTTTGCAGTCCAACTTAGCCATATTTCTATGTTAAAGATATTCTCATATTAAAAGGCACTAAAATAGGATGCCAGACCTTTCCCTGTGTAATGTCTGACAGAAGCTTTTTAAAGTACTTGCCAGATCTTACATATGGTCCTTATATACCTGAGTTTAATGCAGTTTTGGATCTGCACTATGCCTGTGCTTAAAAAGCAGGACAAGCATTGTCTTCATAAAATGAGTCTTGTGATGCCCAAAATTTGATCGGAACAGGGAAAGAAATCTGGGTTCTGCCAGATATGTGTTACTGGCTTCTGCCTGGTTTTCAGCTGCTTATACTGATATGGGTTTTGCCTGACTATATTATTGTTTTTATTAGTTTTGGGTAGGGGAACTATACCATTTTCCTACTTTATGGGTCACTTGCTGCTGCCAATACCAGCACTTGTAGTGTGAGGAGACAAGGCGGCGTACCCTCTATTGATTGCTCTGCCCTATTTCATCCTATGCCCCCTCTCCACACCTGTTAGCTCAAGTAACAAGCTGCAGGCTGAAAGAAGGACCACAGGAAAAAGTGGCAGACAGCCGCCCTGAGCTCCCCTCAACCTCTTTCTTGTGCCAACCACCTGTCAGGCAATTTCTGTAGTGGTGATCACACTTAAAGCCTAGGTGGGATTTGGGATAGTGTACCCTAACTGGGATAGAAAAAACTTCCTAATTTGATGAGCAAGGGAAATCACAGCTGATGATTCCGACTCTTATTGGACATTATTATATGAATATACAAGACGGTGGGGATCTATAGAGGTGAATTATTTGCCACCTTTCAAATGAATGGGATCTGGTAGTACCCAGTTCTGCTTGTCAGTCATGCACTGTAACACATTTAGAAAGTGTTCTTACTTTATGTATTACCTATATACTAGGTTGAAAGCAAAATAAAAATGAAATATTTTTATATAGGCTTTTGCAATTAATGTCTGCAAATGTTTCTGTATAGAAGCATGCACTTCAGCACCTGTCTTGGAGTCTTACCATAATTTACCTTGTTCCAGGGGTGGGTTCTTCTTTTCTTCGCTGCCGGTTCGCTCAGTGCTGTGCCGCGTGGGCGCGCGGGTGCTTCGCACATGCACAGTGCTTAAAAAAAACAAAATGGCACCTATGGCGTTATAGAAAGAACCTGTTCAGGGGCGTGGCAGGCCTGGGTCGCTACTGGTTCTAGTGACCCAGACCGCCAAGTTACTACCGGTTCTATAGAACCGGTCCGAACCAGGAGGAACCCACCTCTGCCTTGTTCACTTATTCATTAAAGATCTGTGACAACCTCTTTCTAAAGGTTCCTCCACCATTGGCTGAGACACAGACTTTTTCAGACCCCTGTGGGCGGCAGCTTTTGACATCAATTTTCCCAATTTGGGGCTCCCCTCCAATAATAAAATTATTATGGAGAAATAGATATCCAGTGAAAATCATAATGATAGAAAGTTGTAATAATGTAAACACTGTCTTTTTCTGTTTTGTTCTTGCTTTAGACACAAATATGTACATGTCATATAATTGCATTACCAATCACGACACATCTTTCATCATTTGTCCCCATTGCAGTTCTGGCAAATGCCTATAAATAGAAAGTAGACCCTTTGCAGTTCATGTTTAGGGATAGTGACTTTTCTTCTGCAGTTCATGTTTAGGGATAGTGACTTTTCTTCTGATTTTACACTTCAATTCTTAAAACCAGCTGCATGCGGTTTAAGGGAACTAACAAGATCAATTACATTGTAAAATTTTTACAGTTTTAAGAACTTTGGGAACAATTTGTAGCTCAAACAAGGTTGGCTTTAGTTGTCAAATCCACCAATCCTTTGGATAGCAAAAATGAGGAAATCACAATTTTTATGAGATTTGAAACTGAGAGCAGAAGAAGGGAATTGTTTTAAAAATATGCCTTTCTTTTGAAACAAAGTTTGATAAGTCTTTTTCTGAATCTATATTTGGAGAATTTCATCAACATCTTATATGGAGACTGATACCTTTTCAGTTCCAAGTTTGCTCCTGCCTTTATATAGTTGCTGATCTACGTCATGCTATTTCGTTGTATTTTTATAGTCTCCATTATTTTGAATATATCACTGATCCATACATTTTACTATTCCTTCATGGGCTAAGAAATGTTGCACAAAGTTCAGAAAAATCATGTGAAGTTGTATGCAAAAGGAAACTTAACTAAATCTAATTTATATGAACATTATTCATTGTACATTCCATACTTTCAATCTTATATATCTGATTTACCTGATCAGATATAAATCAAATATTAAATATCTGAGGGGAAAACAACTCAAGAAGCTTGGGAAATTTTGAAAAGTGAGATTATAAAAGCCCAGTCTAGCACAATACCAAATGAAGAAGAAAAATAACAGCTCTCAAAAGAAACCAGCATGGCTGCATAAAGAACTCTCTGACAAATTGAAAGACAAAAAGGACAAGTATAAAAAGTGGAAAGAGGGGCACATAACTAAGGCAGAATATCAGCAAATAGCCCAAACTTGCAAAGATGAAGTCAGGAAAGCTAAGGCCCAAAATGAACTAAGGCGACAAAAGTCAAAAATAGCAACAAAAAAAAGCTTCTTTCAATATGTAAAAAACAAGAAAATGGTCAA
>QLTV01003659.1:268628-280771 GCA_003457575.1 Thermophis baileyi
TCCCTCCCTCCCTCCCTCCCTCTTTCTCTATCTCTGAGGATCTTGTCAGCTCCATCCAATCACAATGTCCTTGACCTTCCTCTTCCTTTCAGTACATTCACTCTTCCTTCATATATTTGTATTAAAACACAAGACATAATTACTTCATTGTATTTAACAAAACCATTCCAATATTTTTTATTTTTTATCTTTTATTTCATCCATATCCATCCATCCATCCATCCATCCATCCATCCATCCATCCACCCATCCATCCATCCATCTCGTCTTCCTTTAGAACACTTCTTTGGTATCCCGTTCCCACTGTTTTCTGTTTACTTTTATATTTGCCCAACTTTCATGTTACAAAGACAACACAAACATGCTCTTGTGCATTTTTTTGATAAGCATTTATTTCTTGAAACTCAACTATGTATGGCCCGCTACCTTTCTACCAGTATTTTTGTCTTAAAATTTTTCCATGTTTTCATTTTAATAATTGTTTTGTCAAACTAAATAAAGACATATATTTGTTCATTTTTTCCACAATTAATTTTCAGTCATTCATTCCATTTTCACTGTAAAACAGAAATATCATAGTTATCAATGCATTGATTTTTAGATTCAACTCTTTGTTGCATCATGCGGTGTATCTAACATTCACTGCAGATCATATGAGTTCAGTGCAATGCATTGTTTGCATACAAAAATACATAATACATTAATATCTGTGAAAAACACATTCCTAAGATTACAACAAACTATTTATACATTTATCCATAATACATTAAATGACCAAGAGAATATAATACAAGGCCTCTAACCTGCTCAGAAACTGGTTGTACCTAATTTAGATAACATAATTGAATCACTCTCTTATATGCATTTTCCCTCATCCATAGCTTTTTTCATTTCATCCTTCTACCAAGCATCCTATTTCATATTTTCTATTAGTAGTGCTCTATAAATATCTGTGGCAGTTTGTAACAAAATCCGGTTCACTCTGCCTCAATAGCTTCTATATCTTCTTTCCATTCATTCTCCTGAAGGATTAATTCTTCTATTTTTGTGCAGCACTCTGTTTCATGGAATCAATGTACATTAGATTCTTTATTCCTATCAAATAAAGGCACTACCAAATAATAATCTGCCCTACATTTAGAATCTTTTATCACCCTCCTTTCCTTTTGTAATTCTGTCAATGTTTCACTAAACCTTTCGTTAAAAATGAATAATGCTTTTAGATTAATTTCTTTACTTTGTGCTTTAAACATGCTTTAAACAGTATTATGTTTAAAGCATGTATTTGAAACAAACATACACTTAACATTCATCATACTCATTCATTTTTGGGTCTCTGAATGGTCCAGTTACTATTTCTGTACTTTCTTATCTCATTCTTACTTATTCATTCACCTTACCTAACAAGATAACTTCTCCCACATATCTCATTAATTCAAATTGCTTCATATTTTTCTCAAAATTCACTTCTAATTCTTTCATTATTACTATTTACTGGAGTGTAACACACAACTTTACCAACTTACAAATTCTCATTTTATTATGCACCCACAACAGTGTACAATATATGATTCCACTTCAAATTTTCTAATATATTTTCTAAGTTTTATATTCGTAACTAAAACTGTAGTTTCATTTCCACTCATGATTTATCAATACCAGTCGATAAGATCAGACTCTCTTTATTCAGATCTATTTTATCCTCTGCCTTTCTTTTATTTATATAAACACATGTATCTATTTTTCTTTCCTTTTTCACATCACACTGTATGATATATTATTTTATATTCCAAGTTGAAAACTTCTTTGTTTTCCAATGTTTGTATTCTGCACCAATTCAAGTGGACACTGGGTATGTAATAACAAGATAAAATAAACAATAGAAAAAGAAAAGAAAAGAAAAACAATGTCCATGGTTCCCTAAAAGATACTGAGTTACTTTAAACAAAGGCCATCAGGTAAAGTCTGCAGGTACAATAAGTAAAGAAAGGAATTTATGCTTGTCGCTTTAATCACCACTGTGTAAGCACAGATGTGAACTCTTAACAATGTTTGGTCGCGCCCATTCCAGATTTTTTGTCACCATTGCTCCTAGTATCTTTTCAGTCACTTCAGTTTCCTTAACTTCTTTTTAAAAATACTTTTTATTGAAAGATTTTGCTAGAGTGGAAGATAAAACAAACTAAAGTCAGAAATAAAGAAAAGAAAGGAAATACAACATGCGAAGAAAAAAGAAAATATTCAAAAGAAAAGGAAAAAGGAATAGAAAAAAAGAACATTTAAAGAAGTCACTTCCAATCTTCTTTCACAATTCTTCAAAGATCTTTTAAAATGCCACTTCTGTATTCATAAAATCTCAAATTTCTTTATTTTCAACTTTCCACCAACGATCTCTTTCCTTGCAGTCTAAACAATTCATATTCTCACAAAAATATTATTTTACTCAATTTTTTAAAGTCTGAAAATTCCAAATTTGTCTGGTTCCTTTATCCATTTGAAACAGGCTGAATTATTATTTTGCTTTTTGCCATCTATCTATGCTCTTAAATTCTTTAAACCAAATTAATTTTTTTTCTACTTCAGGATGAAGTTTTACTTACCAAGAAGATTTTCAGGCTTGTTGTTTGGAAAAACTCTTTTAAGTTTAAAATAATTATACATCCAAATGTGAGAAAGTGAGGTTAGATGAATTTAGTGTCTTTAAAAGCACTGCTGTGGTTGAATTTGATGGCTTCTGCTGTCCTGCAATCTCCTTGCGAGGAGCAGTAATCTGGAGTACAGGTGGGTGATCTCTTATCCACTTATCCAGAGAGGCTCTGTTGGACCAAGCTTGCTGCTGGTCCTTTGGTTGTTGCTGTGTCATTGTCTCTACTCATTTGGAGATGTATGAATCACCGAGGTGGCGCAGTGGTTAGAGTGCAGTACTGCAGGCTACTTCAGCTGACTGTTCAGCAGTTCAGCGGTTCAAATCTCACCGGCTCAAGGTTGACTCAGCCTTCCATCCTTCCAAGGTGGGTAAAATGAGGACCCAGATTGTTGGGGGCAATATGCTGACTCTGTGAACCGCTTAGAGAGTGCTGTAAAGCACTGTAAAGCGGTATATAAGTCTAAGTGCTATTGCTATTGCTATTTTCCTCAACTGGAATTCCCTATGTCCCTTATTAAGTCCTCAGTAAACTCAGAGGCCACATGGGATTGGCAACTGGGCAGTGGTGAAATCCAATTTTTTTCCCTACCGGTTCTGTGGGTGTGGCTTGGTGGGCATGGCTTGGTGGGCGTGGCAGGGGAAGGATACTGCAAAATCTCCAATCCCACCCCACTCCAGGGGAAGGATACTGCAAAATCTCCATTCCCTCCCCATTCCTGGGGGAAAAATACTGCAAAATCCCCATTCCCACCCCACTCCAGGGGAAGGATACTGCAAAATCTCCATTCCCTCCCCATTCCTGGGGGAAGAATACTGCAAAATCCCCAGAAGGATACCCAAAATCCCCACTCCCACCCCACTCCAGGGGAAGGATACTGCAAAATCCCCATTCCCTCCCCACTCCTGGGGGAAGGATATTGCAAAATCTCCATTCCCACCCTACTCTGGGGCCAGCCAGAGGTGGTATTTGCCGGTTCTCCGAACTACTCAAAATTTCCGCTACCGGTTCTCTGAACTACTCAAAATTTCCGCTACCGGTTCTCCAGAACCTGTCAGAACCTGCTGGATTTCACCCCTGCAACTGGGTAAAAACCTCTCTGGTGCCATCTTGTTCAAGACTTAGCCAAGCTCTGTGTTCCATAGCTCATCCAGAGGAGAGATAGAATTGCCTCTCAAATTGTTGGGAAAATTTCCAAGTGCCTTCTGGAAACCATTTGGATCCATTAAATTAGAGACCAATCTAATCCTTGGAAGCTCCAGGGTTCCTGTGATCTGCAGATATACTGACATCATTCTGCACAAGCTATGATCTCTAATTTAAATAGCACTTTGAAATCCAACAGTATGCATTTTACAGATTAGAACAGTGGTTCTCAACCTTTCTAATGCCGCGACCCCCCCGCGACCCCCTGCTGCCGCGACCCCCCCGCTGCCGTGACCCCCTCCCTGCCCCCTCCCCCTCCACGGGATGAGGTGACAAAGGGGGCGTGGCACCATGGGTGAAATGTTCCCGGTTCAGGCTTGCCTGCGGGTCGCCGGACAGCTGATAGCGATGGAAGCGGGAGACTTTGTCCGCATTCTGCACATGCGCAGAGGGTAAAAGAACCCAAAAGGCGGCATCCGGGCGGGTGGGCGAAGTCGCCCGCTTCTGTAGCTACCGTCTGTCTGGCAACCCGCAGGCATGGCCGAACCGGGAGCATTTCACCCCTGCAGTGACAGTGGCACCAAGATGGCGGGCTAACGCGCGTGGCGACCCCTGTGAAATGGTCGTTCGACCCCCAAAGGGGGCGCGACCCACAGGTTGAGAACCGCTGGATTAGAAGGCAAATGTGGTTCTGACACAGGATATTTTATTTTATTTATTTATTTATATGAATCCACTCCCAAATGCCCCTGAGTTTTAAAATATTTAAACTTTTAAACTACTCTTGGAAGAACTATCTTAAAGAAAGAACACACATAACATGCAAACAAATACATTCTCTTTCCACAGATGAACCAAGTATTCCATTTACATCTTGATTCTTTTTCCCTTCAAAAATAATCATTAAAAATAATAAAAAATTATTCGGAAACAAGGAAACTGATTCATAGGAATGCAAAACAATTAACGTGGGCAGAAAAAAATGATTAGAAATCTTAACTCCTACAGACAGATATTTGTGTTCCTTAAATCTTTTCCAGTTCTTCAGGTATGGCTGAATGCGGGAGACTCTCTTCTTTCTTTATTCAGTGAAACAGACATCTTGCAGCCTTTAATTTACAAAGAAATTATTGGGATGTGGCAGGTGTTTTTGAAAGAAGCTGCATGTAGTAAGGCCTCTTCATGCATTTACAAATCTTAAAAAGGGAGGAAGGCAGGGATTTGTGTGCCAACTCTACCTTCTCCGCCCTGACTTCTCTGCATTAACAGGAAAGCTCTGAAACAGAACAATAACTAAGGGAAGTCAGTTAGTGTGCTACAAGTGACCTGGAATTCTATATAGACAGTGCAAACAATTGCAGTACATCAATGGTTAGCAATCCTTTTGGAGTTTTTGAAGAGTATGTTGTGGGTGTCCTCATGGTATCTAGGATCACTCACAGAAGACCTCTTTATGAGAAGTTAAGCTTGTGAGGATACTCCCTAAATTTATTTATTTATTATTTTATTATTTGTATTTCTATGCCGCCCAACTCCCAAGGGACTCTGGTAGTCTACTTTCTTTTTCTCTTTTCTCCCTCAGCTGATGGGGGGCAGTTTGCAAGAAAACACTGCAGCTCCCCTCACTTGTATCTTTATTTTCTGACAATTCCTAGCAGTGATGGTGAATCTTTTTTTGCTCGGGTGCCAAAAGGGCGCGCGCGTGCGTGCCCACACCCATAATGCAATGCCCTCCCCCTGTGCATGTGCACACAACCCCCACGCTGCCCCCATGCGTATGCGCGCAGGACTCACTGAAGCCTCCGGAGCCTGTGGATGTGAAAAACGGATTCCAGCTGATTTTTGGCCTTCTGGAGGGTGGGGGGGAGGTCATTTTCGCCTTCCCCAGGCTTCAGGAAAGCCTCCGGAGCCTGTGGATGGCAAAAAACAGACCCAACGGCCCAACCGGAAGTTCGGAAGCGAACTTCCAGTTGGGCCGTTGGGCCGTTTTTCAGGCTTCAGGAGGCTTTCCTGAAGCCTGGGGAGGGTGTAAAATGGCCCAACGGCCCAACTTCCGGTTCAGAAACAAAATTCCGGTTGGGCCGTTGGGCTGTTTTTCATCCTCCCCAGGCTTCAGGAGGCTTTCAGGAGCCTTCAGGAGACATGCGCGCTGGAGCTGACATAGGGCAACGCCTCACGTGCCCTCAGATATGGCTCCGTGTGCCAACGGTTCGCCATCACTATAGGGAGAATCCAGTGCTCATTAGACCATGCTAGCAGCTGATGTTTTGCATTGCCAGATTACCATTTTTAAAATTACTATTATTATAATTCATCGCATAGCCAGCCAGATGTTTAGACTGGATTTGGCATTTATGTCCACCTATCGAGTCCCTGCTAAGGACCTGGGAGATGGCGTTTCATGGTGTTAAAGGTATCGTTGCAAGATGTAAGTTGTTCCAAGTAAAGTTGCCTTTTGTAATGGACTGTTAGTGATTTTGTCGATGATAATGGTGTTCAAATGGTGATCTAGGTGTTTTGGAATTGCACCCGAAGTTAGTGCTGGTATTACCTTTTATTATTATGATTTGTCACACGGTCAGCCAGATATTTAGACTGGATTTCTCACTTTTGTCCACATGTCGAGTCCTTTCCTGGGATAGGGAGATGTTGTTTAATAAGTCACTGTAAAAGTATCATCACAGGATGTAAGCTGTTCCAAGTAAGTAAGTAAGTAAGTAAGTAAGTAAGTAAGTCTAATTGCCGCCTTTTCCAATTGACAAATGGTGATTTTGTCAGTTCCAATGGTGTTCAAGTGGTGCTCCAGATGTTTTGGAATTGCATTCAAGGCACCTGCAATATTACTATTGGTGCTATCTTTGCTTTCTTTTTGTTCATCACACAGACAGCTAAATGTTCAGACGGCATTTGGCATTTTTGTCTGCCTGTCAAGTCCTTCCCAAGGACCTGGGATAGGCAGATGTAGATGTTGGATGGTATTACAGATGTCATCACAGGATATACAGATCATGGAACCATGGAATAGAAAAGGAGTACTTAGGCCATTAAGACCAATCCTGCTCAGTGCATTCCAGATAGCTGGCTTAATTAAATTAGCCATTGGTTTCTATTTCCCAACTGAATATCCTTGATTTTTGATGTCTTAAGTGCATTACTCTCTTTTAAATTTCATTCTGTTTCTTTTCAGTCAGATTGTTTTGAATTTTCTGCCTTGTGCTGTGCACTGAAGTAGGGGTGGCTGGCTGGCAGGGAAGAGAGGTGGTGTTGTAACCTATACGGTATCTCTATATCTGTTAGCTGTTGTTTGGACTTCTTCTGAATGCATGATTACTGCTGTTCGGAATAGTGCTAATCATGTTTTCAAAAGGAGGCCAACTTTCATCTGATATCAGCTGATAGTTTGATACTTCTAAACATGGGTTTAAAGTTATTTTGGAATAGCACTAAACCCATGTTAAGTTCTTTTTTAACATGGTTTGGTATTACTATGGAGGAATACTGAATGCTACTTGATAGTCTGGTTACCAGTTATCAGTTGACAATTGGATTCCCTTTGAATATACCTATGCAAAACAAGAATTTACTTCGACATATATCTAAAGCCACTGTTCTAGCCATCTCTTAAAACTCTCGTCGTCCCTATCTCCATCGTAGCCTACTTTAAGGAGAGTGATCAGTGATTGTTTTCCTAATAGATGAAGATGCTGAGCACAGCAGAAAGAAACAAAGCCAAAGGAAATAATACATTCCTGTCTTTAACATGCCCTGTAGATTGTAATTAAGGATCTCACTATTTGCCAGCATTGTGCCTATGCCAGGATAAAAAGTTGCTGGTAGGAGGAGGAAGAGCTCTAAGTCAGCAGCATCTGAGTCATTCCTTTACATGCTCACACTCTTTTTAAAATTATATTTTATTCAAACATAATATATGTAGTTTATATTAGTGCTATGATATCTGGGCTGCAAAAAACTTAAGTCGGAGCAAAGAGGTACATAAACTCTTAACCTTTTGCTGCCCTCTGGTAAGTGGCCTCTTTCTCATCTCTACTTCAACATCCATAACTCAATTCAATTGTTAGGTCTTGCAGATAAATCCAGCAGATGCATATTTGGAAGGGATTCGCCCATGCTCAGCTGCATGCAGTACAAGTGGGTTGTCATAATAAACAAGGGGTATTTGCAGCTTTTAAATCCCAATTATATGGAAATGATGGGTGTACCGTATGTATAATACAAAAGTGTGTTTGTAATGAAGTAGATCAAAAGACTTTCATGTTGTTCTTTATTTGGAATGGCACTGTATTTGGAATGGCACTACTACATGGAGTAGAAAGATCCAAAATGAAACTGTTCCCTGCATTTTCAGAAACCTTGATAAATATTGCCAGAAAATATTAAGATCCAGCTTTACAAGTATACTGTGCCAGAAGCTTCATAAAGAAAGGGTTGCCTTTATCACTGAGGAGGCCCTTTAGAGAAAGGATTCTCAAATTAAAGGAACTGACATTATTGGAATCAATGGTTCTGGGGGGAGAAAACTTAATCCCCTCAGAACGGGTTCACAATTTGGGTGTCCTCCTGGACTCACAGCTGAGATTAGATCAACACCTGACAGCTGTGGACAGGGGGACCTTTGCACAGGTACGTCTTGTGCACCAATTGCGGCCCTATTTAGATAAGGAGGCTCTGCTCACGGTCACTCATGCCCTTATCACCTCACGGCTTGACTATTGCAATGCGCTCTACATGGGGCTACCCGTGAAGAGTGTCCGGAGACTACAATTGGTCCAGAATGCAGCTGCGCGAGCAGTTGTGGGTGTGCCAAGGTACACCCACGCGAGTTCCATCCTTTGCGAGCTGCACTGGCTGCTGATTGCGCTCCGGTCACAATTTAAGATGTTGGTTGTTACCTTTAAAGCCCTACATGGCTCAATGGCTGTAGAAGATGCCACACTCCTCCCAAAGACCAGTGAGGTCGCACAGGGCTGGCCTTCTTCAGGTCCCATCAGCCAGACAGTGTCGGCTGGTGGGCCCGCGGGGGAGGGCGTTCTCTGTAGCCGCTCCGACTCTGTGGAACCAACTTCACCCCGAGATCCGTACTACCCCCACCTTACTGGCTTTCCGTAAAGCCGTTAAGACCTGGCTTTTCCGGCAGGCCTGGGGCCAATAACCTATGGATTGGCCCATGAATGTACGTGTAAATGTTTTATTGATATTTTTAAATTGTACTTATTATGTTTTTATCGGTGTTTTTATTCATGTGTTGTGAGCCACCCAGAGTCCTTTGGGAGTTGGGCGGCATACAAATTTTATTAATAAATAAATAAATATGAGACTTTGAACTATTGTAAATCTTTCCATTATCCTAATTGGGAAAGCAGATGAAACTATCTTTTATACAGGTAGTCCTAGTTTAGCAACTGCCTCATTTAGTGACCATTTGTGCTATGGCAACTAGAAAGTCACTTTGTGACCCATCATTGCATTTATGACCTTTGCAGCTTGGTAAAGCAAAGGAAATCTGAAGTAAGATCATAAGTACAGTTATAGTTTCACTTAGCAACTTCTTTTTCTAATGACCAAGTTGCTGGTCCCAATTGTGATTACCAACAAGTACTTTTATCTGAAAAATGGATTGCTATTATCTGAGGGACCGTCTCTTGCCGGTCACATCTACCCGATCCATCAGAGCGGGGAGGCAGGGAATGTTGCGGGTCCCATCCCTGAGGGAGATACACCTGGTGGGACCCAGAAGAAGGGCCTTCTCCATCGTGGCTCCCTCTGTCTGCAACTTCATTCCCCCCAGAGATTAGAATGGCCCCCACTCTAATACTCTTCCGGAAGGCGCTGAAGACCTGGTTCTGCCAGCGGGCCTGGGGAACCCAGAGTGGGATGGAGCCCATTAAATGGCTCGTGTGATCTGCTGTCGCCGGGACGGGGGGTGGGGTGGGGTGATTTTATTATTTTATTACTATATTAGTTTATTTGATTTTTAATTAGTTTCATTGCTTTTAAATGTGGTTTTTATATTCTGTAAGCCGCCTTGAGTCGCCATGGGCGAATAGGCGGCAATATAAAGTCAATAAATACATAAAAACAAACATTTATTTATTTATTTTTATTGATCATTATTTTATTCTCACTAAACTCTAGCTGATTATCATATTATTAAATAATTTTTCATTATATTGCCCTTCTCTAAAATCTGGATGAGAAAGAGCACAAAGTCATGCGTAGGTAATTCTCGACTTAGAACAGTTCATTTAGTGACCATTTGAAGTTACAATGGTACTGAAAATGGTGACTTATGACTGTTTTTCATGCTTATGGCTGTTGCAGCATCCCCATGGTCAAATATTCAAAATTCAGATGCTTGACAACTGACTCATATTTATAATGATTGCAATGTCCTAGGATCATGTGATCACCTTTTGCAAACTTCTGAAAAGCAAAATCAATGGGGAAGCCAGATTCACTTAACAATCATGTTACTAACTTAGCAACTACATTAAACTTTAAACTACATTTAACAACTGTGGCAAGAAAGGTTGTAAATGGGGCAAAACTCACTTAACAAATGTCTCACTTAGCATCAGAAATGTTGGGCTCAATTGTGATCGTAAATTGAGGACTACCTATATTATTATCTATTGTTTTGGATTGTACATACTGTTCTCCAGTTACATCATAAAATCCTGGATATACCTGTTATTTTCTGTAGGCAGGAATCACTATGGAAGAAAAAAAAAGAGAGAGAGACTTTAGAATGAACCGGGAAATCACTTCTCCAGACAATCTGTGTGATATACTTTTTTAAAATAATATCTCTAGTATTGCCTCTTCAAATATCAGTCATAGCTATCGCCTTAGTCATTAGCTAAAACACTGAAAGACTTTGCACACAAAATGGGCAAATTTGCTTTGATAAAATACAATAGAAACTTTCTGTGAGAAAGTGTAATCTGATGGCAAAATACTTGAAAATATTAGATGTGGCTCATTTTTCGGATATGTACAAAATAATAAGTTGAGAATTGCACAGCTCAGTACTGAAACTGCCAGAATTTATACCAAGCAAATAAGAAAAATAAGAAAAAGATTAGCAAAGGTGTTGATTGTCTTCTGTTAAAATGTGATCCACAATAATCAAGATTTCTGGCATTTTCACTTTCCAAAATTCACTTGAGTCACTTGAATATATAGTACCTTCCTAACATTATGTGTTTTTCTAAGACCTATGTTCTATCCAAACTCTATTGTAATCAAGGTTGAACAGGCTGTATTATTATTTTGTGTAATTATTTTTCAGATACTTTAGAGAACTCTTCCCTTTCCCCCAAGAATACTAGGGAACTCCCAGAAACAAATAGTTCCAAAAGGGTTTGTTTTGTGTTTTTTGGATAAAGTTGTAATGGTATGAAATGATAATTATAGTATTATATGGATATTTTTCTGACATGTAATGTATGTTTTAATGTGGAATCTAGTGGTCATTGACAATGATCATTTTGTATCTTAGTAGTACTAAGGATCTGCTGTCATGTTGATAGAAGCGGAGGTTCCTTTTGAATGTGGCCACTCTTGCAGTAATTGCAAAAGACATGCTGTCCTGAATTCTGAACAGGATATTAGCATTCATGGAGAGAGGTGATACTGCAGTCGTAGCTGAAAGCTGGCCCAGATTCTAAAGCATGAATTTCATATATTTGTGAGAATCAGGGATGACAGACCTGAATTTTAAATGTTCACATTTTTTTAAAAAGGACTGCTGAATGAAAAGATGTGGGGATTGTACTGAGGGAGATTGGGGAATGATAATATACAGTATGTCACAGAAGGGAGTACACCCCCTCACATTTTGTAAATATTTAAGTATATCTTTTCATGTGACAACACTGATGAAATGACACTTGGCTACAATGTAAAGTAGTGAGTATACAGCTTGTACTGTATAACAGTGTAAATGTGCTGTCCCCTCAAAATAACACAACACACAGCCATTAATGTCTAAACTGCTGGCAACAAAAGTGAGTGCACCCCTAAGTGATAATGTCCAAATGGGGCCCAAGTAGCCGTTTCCCCTCCCTGGTGTCATGTGACGCGTTAGTGGTACAAGGTCTCAGGTGTGAAGGGGGAGCAGGTGTGTTAAATTTGGTGTTATCGCTCTCTCTCTCTCATACTGGTCACTGGAAGCTCAACATGGCACCTCATGGCAATAAACTCTCTGAGGATCTGAAAAAACAAATTGTTGCTCTACATAAAGATGGCCAAGGCTATAAGATGGCTATAAGAAGATTGCCAAGACCCTGAAACTGAGCTGTCAATCATGTCTCCAGACCTAAACCCTATTGA
>QLTV01003659.1:290352-304496 GCA_003457575.1 Thermophis baileyi
CTTTCTGTCTGTCTGTCTGTCTGTCTGTCTGTCTGTCTGTCTGTCTGTCTGTCTGTCTGTCTTTCTTCCTTCCTTCCTTCCATCTTTCTTTCTTTCTTTCTTTCTTTCTTTCTTTCTTTCTTTCTTTCTTTCTTTCTTTCTTTCTTTCTTTCTTTCTGTCTGTCTGTCTGTCTGTCTGTCTGTCTGTCTGTCTTCCTTCCTTCCTTCCTTCCTTCCTTCCTTCCTTCCTTCCTTCCTTCCTTCCTTCCTAACATCTTTCTTTCTTTCGCAGGAGCGCATGGGCCCAGCCGGCGCTGCGAAAGCCCCTGCCAGCCCGGAGACCGCGCTCCCAGACGGCACACGACAGGGGACGCAACGCTGCCGGAGCACAGTTGCCGCCACCCCCGCCCCTCTCGCTTTCCCGGCTTCGGCTCTGGGACCTTTGCGGGCCGGGAAGGGTCGGGGCGCGCACCTATGGATGCTTCCCGGCCCGCAAAGGTCCCGGAGCTGAAGCCGGGAAAGTGAGAGGGGCGGGGGCAGCAGCAACCGCGCTCCGGCAGCGTGCGTCCCCTGTCATGTGCCGTCCGGGAGCGCGG
This sequence comes from Thermophis baileyi, assembly GCA_003457575.1. Lineage (NCBI taxonomy): Eukaryota > Metazoa > Chordata > Lepidosauria > Squamata > Dipsadidae > Thermophis > Thermophis baileyi. Next base: position 290,928 of record QLTV01003659.1, read on the forward strand.
TCTCTGGGCTGGCGGGGGCAGCGTCCCCCTCACCTCTTTGGATCGCCCTGCAAAGATCCAAAGGGGGGGTCTGCCTTTGCAGAAACGGGGCGGGCGCATGTGCAGCAGCCCCTCTCAGCGTCTGCATTTCCAAGGGCCGCCTGCCCACCCACTGGCTGGGCTGGGCTGGGCTGGGATGGATGCCGACCTCGGAAGGCAAGTGGGCGTGGGGGACCGCCAGGAAGGCTGCGTGGAAGGCCGCCAAGCATGGCAGGGCTGCGGGGAAGGGAGTACCGGTATGGCGAACCACCTGCCGCCCCCCCCTTGCCCCTCTTAGCGTCCCCCTGCCACCACCCTTGCCTCTTAGTGCCCCCCTAAGTCATCCCACCGCCCCCCGGGGGGCGGTACCGCCCACTTTGGGAACCACTGGTGTACAGGTTTGTCCTTGACTTGCAACCACCTCTTAGCGTCCCCCTGCTGCCCCCCTTGCCTCTTACCGCCCCCCTAAGTCATCCCACCGCCCCCCAGGGGGCGGTACCACCCACTTTGGGAACCACTGGTCTACATCATCAATCATAACTATCTTCTCTCACTTGACTGTCATCTGGCTACACTTCTCCAGTCTGAATGACATCCTAAAGTCCTCACTGTAGATTTGTGTCAGGTAGATCAGCAAGTTGATGTCTCATTTATTCTTAGCATACAGCTTGATGTCATCCATGTGGAAAAAGTGGCTGAGTGCTAGTTTCCACTCCTGAACTTGTACCCATATCCCATCCTTGGGATTATCTGACATAAGCAGTAACAGTGCATCAACTTGGTATATGTTGCACTTGATAGCTACTTATGTGAGTTGTCTTGAGTTGACTTCCAGTGTTGTCTTCTATAACCCTGTTGAAGGAGGGCCTTAACATCCTATGGCAGTGTTGTTGAACCTTTTCGGCACCGAGTGCTGAAACGGGAGCATGTGCGCGGGGGAGAGCACCAGAAATGGTAAGAGCAGCTCCCCGGTGCGCACACGCGGGAATGCTGGAAACCGGAAGAGCAGTTCCCCGGCACGCATGTGTGCGCCGGGAAGTTGAGCTTCTGGTTTCCGGTGTGCACATGTGCGCCAGTCACCTGGTCTTCCGGTTTCTGGCACGCATGCACGCGCAAAGATCAGCTGGCTGGTGCACATATGCGTGCTGGAAACTGGAAGAGCAACAGGCAATGGCTGGCATGCCCAGAGAGATGGCTCTGCATGCCACTTCCGGCACGCGTGCCATAGGTTCGCCATCATGGTCCTATGGACTTTGAGTAGTGGCTGGTAAGCACAAATCTATGTATGTAGCATTGAGTCATAGGCTTTCCTGTCATCAATCCAGCTGTGCTCAGATTGGTTGGTCTAGACTTTGAGTCTTGAGCAACTGCTCTATCTATGAGCAACTAGTGTTTTGTGGCTCTGGTGTTATTCCCAATGCCCTTCTGAGCTGTGCTCATGTACTGGCCCATATGTTCCTTTAGCTTGGTTGCTGTGATGCTTGATAGGACTTTCCATGTTGTGGGGAAGCAGGTTGTTGGCTGGTTGAATGGTACTGTTTCCTTGTAGGGCTCTTTCATGATCAGCACTATTCTTCCTTGTGTTAGCTAGTCTGGGTGGGAGCTAGCTGGTTCCTCTAAGCTTCTAGGCATTCTTTAGCCTGTAGGTGTGGATCATGTCTGGGCCAGGTGCTGCCCAGCTCTTCATGTTCTTAAACTGCTGCTGGGTGTCTGCTACTGTGATGGTGACTGCTTCTTGTTCTAGGAGATTTCAGTGGTCTGTTCTCCAGTCCTGCAGCCACTTTGCAGCGGTGTGGACTGTTTCTTCCATATGTTCTTCCAATACTGTTCACTTTCTTCTGTTGCTGGGCTTTGCTATTGTTTTGTTGATGCTTTTCAGTTGGATGGCTCTTTGGAGAACAAGCATCTATCCTTTTGCCTTTGCTTCTCTAGTGTACCTCCTTAGCTTGGTAGCCAGTGCTGTGAGTTTTTCTTTAGCAGTCTCTAGAGCAGGGGTGTCAAACTCGATTTCATTGAGAGCTGCATCAAGGTTGTGTTTGACCTCGGGGTGTGGGGGTGGCGTGGCCAGGGTGGGCATGGCCAGCTCAACATCACCCATGTTGGGTCACCTGTGGAGGCCCAGGCGGTGCTGGGGTGATCCTCCTGCAGCCCTCTGCCAATGAAAACAGAGCTTGGGATGGCCATACGTGGCAGAGGGCTGCAGAAGGCCGTTGCAGCTGAAAACGGAGCTCGGGAGGGCAGCACACGGCCTTCCCGAGCTCCGTTTTTGCTAGCAGAAGCACCTCGGGCTGCTCCTTCACTGTTTCCAGGGTGGCCCTACGGGCCAGATCTAAGCACCCCGCAGGCTGGATCCAGCCCGCGGGCCTTGAGTTTGACACCCCTGCTCTAGACTTTAGATAGAGTCAAGCTCTTATATTTCTTTCAGTAGCTGAGTCTTATCTTTAATCTTCACACCTTCTGTAATTCCATCAGCTGATTAACCTCTGTCCGAGTTATCTTGATCTTAGCTTTTAACCTCATTTTCCAGGAAGGTTTTTTTTTACAATGTAGCTACAATTGAACCATAATTTTAAAGTGTAATTTGTTTAAAAATTGGGTCATAATGATGAAATAAAAGAAAGTTATATAAATTCAGTGTGAATATGTTTTGCTTGATTGTAGTATTGGAAAATACATATCCTTGACAGAAGACAGAGACTATACTTTTCTAGGACAAAAAAACCAACACCACTTATTAATGACCACTACTGTAGTTCTGGCCATTTCTATTAATTTATTTGTCATGAATTATCATGTAGTTAAATGATCTCCAATGAAATATCAAACTAATTATATATATTTCTAATATTAAATAAAGCATCAAGCACCTATGCAAAATTAAAAACACCATACATAAAATGTAGTTTTAAATCTTTTGACAAATACCTTATGCAAAAGCTAACAAATGTAAACATATTTAGAATTGTCCAGTAGAGGGAGCCACTAAACTTTACACATCCACATTTTTGGGAAATGAACTGTTATTTAGTTGGAACAGATGACATTTAATCTCAATTGATTTGGTATGCACTGACTATCTCTACAGTTTGAATACCAACCGAGTGGGGTGGGGCAGATTTCCCTTCCACGTAACAGAGAATTTCTATCATAAAAAAAAATCTGTAACAAAGATAAATGCTTAAAAGAAAGGTAAGGGGATGCGTTATCTTCAAATATGAAAAATTATTCTAACCAAAGCACACAGAGCACTCTACTTGTAAATTGTATAGATTACAAAGCATTGTAATGACCATTAAAAATCCACCAAATATTAAAGCAGTTTTGAAAATTATTTGGAAGATGTGGTTTAGCTTTTGCACAATACAGTACAATGCCCACAAAATGCCACCAATGGCATTGTACAATGTGCTCTTATGGGCAATTACAGCATTATTTCTCAACCGTAGCAACTTAAAGATATTTAAATGTCAACTTTCAAAATTTCTCACTCAACACTGCATTTGATGTATCAAATTCTCTCTTTTGTTGCAATTCTGGGGAGAGCAGTGGGAACCATACCTGTTATAAATTAATCTTCTTAATACAAGACTCTGTTGTTGATTAATTTCTCATCTTTTTATAGGCCTCAGAGCCAGTTGACAACTGCACAAGTGAAGGAGAGATCGAAGAAGACCAGAATTCTTCAATCCCAGATACATCAGAGCTGGAGATATGTGGATCAGGCCAGGAAACAGATGAAGACTATTTTGAAACCCAGTCACATCAAAGCGAATCACTGTCAGATATCAAGACAGAGCCTTATGAAAGTGTGTCAGACTCGGAGTCCATTGCCAGTGATGTCACTAGAGAACCCAATCTTTCTTCAGAAATAGAAGAACCATGGCATAAGCATTCCAAAACAAAAGGTGATAGGTCTCCTCCCAAGTGTTTCACAAAAGAATTTGGATTTATTCAGAAGGAAAGTGTGGAATTCCCTTCCGTCTTACACGTAGCAACAAGCAAATATGCATTGGAGTTATTAGCACCAGAATCCAAAATTGAAGACGTCAAAGGAAAGGAGCAGGTATTACCTTACAGTATTATCTCCACAGGGTCAAAGGCTAATAAAAATGATTTTGTGTTACAGACTGAAGCTTTGTTAAAAGTGGGGACAAAATCTGCAAACAGAGAGGCACACTTCTTTACCCGTTCAGAGGATCAAATTAAAGGTGCAAGGAGCAAAGAGAGAATGAGCCCAGAAGCAGTAACATTGGTTAATCTCAGAACAAACTCTGAAAGTTCTTTGAATTTTTCTGAAACTTGCTGTTCCTGCTCAGAAACAGTTTCCAGAAACAGTTTGCCTAATATTCATTTAGAAACAAATGGAAGTTGGAAAAGATATAATGAATCTTCCAAAATGAGGTATAAAAAAGATTATATATTTAATACCGAGTATAGTCAGAAGAATATTTTTGACAGTGAAAAAACTGTAGAAATAAATTTGTATGGCAGAAAGCAGAAACTCACAGATTTTAAATCTACATGTTTGGTGCCTTCCACAAAGCCAGAAAATTTAGCAATGAAATCCTGGCATAGTTCTCCTGGAAATATAAACTGTCAAGATATCAGAGAACATATCAATGATTGCCTTTGTCTGGCAGATAAATTAAGCCAATCATGCTCCACATTGCCCCTAAAAGAATCAGATCATGTTCATTTTAAGGAAAACATAGACTGTCCAAAAACATCCTTAAAAGTGGGAAAAGACACAAATATTAATGGGTTATTTCTTACTCCTCACTTGATTTCAAATAAAAATGTACAGAAGCAAACAGAAAACTCCCATGGGACCAACAAATCCCAGCTCTGTGGCCTTACAACAAAAGGAACAGATACATCTGAATGTCAGTCTTTGGTATTGTCCCAGCTGCCAAACAATTCTAAAAAGAAGAATTTTTCAAATATGGGATGTATATCAACACATGTAAATGCCAATGTAGTGTTAAAAAAACATCTGAAATCAAAGGATCAGATAGAAATTAAAGGGTTGTCTCCAAATCACATTGGTTCTGAATCTCACATCTGTGATGTTCATGTCTCAGAAAGATACATAGATAAATGCAATGTGGCAAATAAATATGATAATACTTGTGTTGTTCATGCTTCCATGATTAATGCAGATGTGAACAAGGAAAGCAAATGCATCAAAACTCAAAACCTTGAGGCTTTTCTCAGAGCATCTGAAGTGAGAAGTAAATATGGGCCAAATGTAGGCCGTGAGAAGGCAGTTGAGATTTTGACATCAAATGGAAAAGATTTTAGAGAACAGGAACCCAGTACATCCAATATATTAAGATATCCTTTGAATCATCTCAATGATATAGAAAAGAAGGCTTGCAACTGCAGTAATTGTGAAGATGTTGATGTCACTGCTTTTGAAGTAGCACTAATACCACATTATATGTGCCAGAAGGAAAAATCAGACAACATTTCTGAGTTAAAAGCTTTATTGATGGAAACCCCTGGTCAAGAACTATTGCAAACAAATGTTGAAGTTGAGAACTCTTTGGCTAAATTTACTGAGATACTAGAGCATGAGAATTCAAACTCTCATCTCATCACCATCATGGATGCCACAAAATCAGAAGAATCTCCAAATGGAAAGTCCAGTTGTACAAATGACATGTTTTCTGTGCAGGTGTTGCCATACAATGAAGATGAATTCCTAGTTAAGATGGCTCCTGAGAAAAGTTCAAGAAATACACATTGTGAAGCAGATGCAAACATGCTGGACTCACTGTCTTTGCCAGTCTCTGCAAAATCTACGGAAACTAGTTTGGTGAACAATACATCCACAACTAATTTACTTTTAGAAAGTACTGTGCAAACTTGGAAAGAAGAGGGGTGCATAGATATTTTGTCTTTGGCCCTGCCTGCAGCAAATAGAGACATATCACTAAGAAAACCATGTCAGTTGAATGGTGATTCTGTCTTAGAGACAGTACAAATAACAAACCATGAATCTCAAACTTGTGGCTATACACCAATGGATGAATCTATGACTACAAATGCAGAACAGCATTTAGCTTGTGTTAATATTGCAAGAACACAGGAAATAAATAGTATAAATATATTGTGCCAAGACATTGTTGATGATGATGAGACTCATCTTCAAGGAAATAAAATCAATGCTAAGCAAATTATTGGGGAGGAAGACTCCAAAATCTGTGATGTAATACATGAGGAAATTGCTGTTTCTCTCAAATCAGAATCAGATAAAGTTTTTTCAACAGAAAATTCAAAGTGCATTAGTAAAAACTACGACATGAATATGAATCCAGATATCTGTGACACTTCAGTGAAAAATGACACACAAGATAATAGCACCAGCGGCCTAGATAATATCAGCATGGGAAGTACAAATAGTGAAGAGATGGACAATAATATAATTAACTTTTTTGGTAGTAACAATAGTTTCTATAAGGCAGTGCAGAGAATCAACAAAGTGGGTGCCATAGAAAAGTCTGTTAAGTATTCTAAATTTTTAGCTTTCCCCAAGATGGCATCCTTCAGGAAATCTAAGCTAACATCTCCTGACGATCAAGATAACATGAAAACTAAGGAAGTAACATTTGATAGTGATAAAGCAGATGAAATAGATGAAGTAGAAGATAATTGGAAAGACCTCAATTCATCCAGTTCTACTTTGCAAAACAAGGATCAATGCCTTGCAGAATATTCAGATGACGATGATTTATTCTATGAAAGACCTGCTGGACTTTTCAATAGAATTAGTCTGAGAAAAGCTTCTAGCTCTGGTCGGACACTCTTAGAAAGTGCAGGCACATGTTCTTCTTCTCCCATGTTAGCCAGGGTAAAATATGAGGAAGGAACAACTTTAGGATTTGTAGAGAACAACAATAATGAGTTTACTGAGTACTCTGAAGTCCGGAAATCCTCTCCAGAGAATGATTTTAAATGTAACAAAAGCATAGATAGCAAAAAATTCCGGAGCCGATTGGCCTTGGCCCATAGATCCTTTTCAAGTTTTTTTGAATCTAAAACTCTGGAAAAGGAAAATGCTCAACAGAGTCCAAAAATTTCATTAAAAAATGAAAAAGTGAAAGTGCACCAATCTTGGAAAGCTTTTCTAAAAAGCAAGGAGGCAGATAGCCTGAAGCAAAATCCCTGTTCAAATAGGAGCTCTGGAAACTTTAGTAGAAAAACATTGAAGGAAAAAAAGGAGTATCAAAATGGACAAGAATTTTTTAAATACAGTGTTTCTAATGGCTCACCTACAGGAGGTGGGCAGTCCTATTCCTTTGGGCCTGCTGACTTTCTACCTATAGACACCAGGAGGAAGAGGAGAGAGTCATCCTATAGCCCAGATTGTAGTGGGAAAGAGAAAATGATGGGGAATGATGGGAATACCTCCTATGAAGAATTCTGGCTGAAATCTCCAATTACTCCAATTGATCTGCAGTCATCATTTCCCCATTTCACTCCTTCTTGCCCCCAGTTGTCAATGTATGAACGTAAAGACATGCCATGCAGGCCTATGAGTCCCAAGCCACAGAGTCCTCGAACTGCTCATCAGCGCATGGGCTTCCATTATCCTGGTAAATTAAGTTCAACTTCATTGATATCTCTTGGAAATATCTCTGTTATTGATGGCGGTTTGGAAGCACCCGAGAGGCCAAAGACATTGAAACCCAGATCTAGTTTCTTGCAGTCCATGCACTCATTAGATAATGACTATTTGAGAGAAGACAGTGGAATAAGCAGCCAGTCACAGATCAGCTTAAACACTACTACTTCCATGAGTGATATAATCAGAGATGAGGTGAGTTGCTCTGCAGGAGATTATGTGTATTGGCACTGTGTGTATGGAGAAGGATTTTTTTAAAAATTTTTTTGTTACATATATCATGTGGAATTCTAGGTTAATCTGGATGTCATGCTCATTCATGTCATGTTATAAATGTCATGTTTTGAAATAACTTTAGAAACTTGCTCACAAAGACATATGGCATCAGAACTATTAATTTGTGTAAATTCTTCAGAGAATTTGGAAATAAGATGAGATAATAATTTAAGATTCTGGTTATAAGAGTGTTCAGAAAAAAATATTCAGAGCTAGTTCCTTTTCATGTTTCATAAGTATGTGAGGATATGGTATTGTAGTCATAGATTTGCTTTCAGAAGTGACCTTTGAAAAACGGTGCTGAAAGAGTGCTTCTTTTCACTTCTAGACAAATGCCGGTTTTTCATTTTAAATACCTGGGTTAAAATTCAATGATGGTAATTTTCTCTGTTACTGTCTTTTAATGAGGGGTTAGGTTTTTTTTTTTTTAACTTTCAGTAAAGATGTACTATACGAGGCCACATTATCTGTGCAATTATGCTGCAACCGTGCATTCAGATCAGGAGGTGCTTTACAGGATCCAGAGAAGGTTCATATTACCTGCCCTCCTATAGAGAAGACAAAGGGATGGTCAAACATTAAACTACTGTCCATTAGTTCTTGAGAGGCAGAAAGGTATGCTGGCATAAATGGTTCTGTCCTGATGGCTGAGCCCTCTTCCAATGTAATAAGAATGATGTAATAAGCCAATGTAATAAGAATGGTGCCCAGTACAGTTCTTTCTGTTTAAATGTAGGAGAAGTTAAGAAAGCACTTGGTGGCTTTCTCTGACTTTACAGCCCCTTTTCACCAGGCAGGAAAGTAGCCTCCAATCATTTTTCCCGATATGTGCTGCAGCAGATCTCACTGAGGGTAAGGAAGTTTATGGTGTGTTTAGCCAGCTGACAAGGTGCCTGCCTAACAGGTTATGGTGTATCAATTAGGCTACAAGCACAAGGGAGACTGTAGGTTGAAATAGGAGTGAATTGATAGGAAAAAAAGCTCTATCTTAAACTAATCCTGCTAGGGAATGGTAATGAGTCCACCTCTGTCCTCATGGTCAACAAACTTAGAAGTAGCCCATAAATTGTAGCCCAGAACAGAGTAGGCAAAATGGTGCTTCCGGAAAGTAATAAAACCAGGAAAAGTATGGCCAATCCTTTATTAGCAGAAGCAGTGAGAAAAAACTAACTTTCTGTGTAGCACAGGAATAGCATCTGTCAGAAATCCAGTATTTAAACAGAAGTCTAGTATTCTTCCAAAACAGCGCTAAATCCATAGTTATAAGGACCCTGTATAAGGCTCTGAAAATTGCTGCACAGGCATTTTGCAGGCAGATGCTACTGCAGAAGCCAGATGTCAGGTCTTTCAGCAACGAATGCCCCAATGGCCTCTGGAAAGCAATGCCCAGTGACCAGAGAAGGGAGGCTCATGTCTGTAGCAGTTTTAAGTGGCCAGGTGGATTTCTATATAGTGCAGACTTGTGTATATAGATAGTTACATACATCTATATAATAATTACATAGAAGTTTGTTGAACTCCTTTTTGTAGAACTTACATCTGTAAAACTAATTTCTGGCTAAAACAATAGAAAGGAAAAAGGGACATAGTTCTTAGGGGAAGGCAGCATTCCAAAATTAGAGAGGCATCTAAGTGTACCAAGCAAGTTTAGATAGATGGACAAAAATCTTGTTATCATTAGGGAAGATAGTGAACTGTCACAGCTAAATATAACTTTATTGTGCCCTCTGGAGGCAAGGTTTTATATTGCAAGGTGTTCCTTATTATAGGCCCGACAACAGTTATCATACATAGAGAATTCAAAGGATGCTTAAGAAAATAGCTAATTGAACTTTGCTAATTGTATATTCTTAGCAGCAGCTTCAGTTTTAAGGAACTCTTGGTCAAAAGTCTTCTGATGCCTGTCCTTCTAGATTGGTTGGCTTACTTGATTAACAATTAAAATAGCTGTTTAGAGTTTTCTATGTAATTCTATGAGTAATGCACGTGGGAGGGGCATTTGAAGTGGGACTGCACCATAAACAGAATATGGCAAGTGAGCCCTGCCACGTGCTGCCCTGGAGCAACTGTTCAAGGGTATTTACACTATGCTGAAATATTTTTCCTCAGTGCTTATATGAGCATGTATCCAGGCTTTACATGAAGTTAATACAGGTGAGTGCAAATCCAGGTTTCATTTAGATTGCAGCATTGACACTGAATCAATAAAGACTTTATTTATAAGACATGTTATAAATGATGTTACTTTAAAAAGGGACAAATGTAATAAGATTTTCCAGATTTATAATGACTGCGTGCAGTGAGCTGCCCAAAATGGTCAACAAAGAAACATGTTTTAAAGATATTTTCACCTGTTATTTGTAAAATAGGAACATTCCCAACAAAGTGAAATTTCAGCAGAAGAGAGGTCAGGTGAAAAGCTTCCTTACCGAAAAAAATCTGTTCAGATGCCAGGGTCTTTGGATTCAAATGTAGAGGACAAGGCCTGGATCCTTCCCTTCTATATCCAGGAGGGAAAGATAAAAAAGCAAGTCCAGCAGAAGAGACACAAATCCCTATACAAATGCTTCAGCTTTGATGATACATGGATGGAGAGAAATCGAAAAAGGACCTTTGTGAAAGAGGCCCAGTCAGACAGAGAGAACGAATCAAGTAACTTCCCAGAAGATCAACTCAATGTAAGGAACCAAAGATAATTTGTCTGTTCTCTCTGTTTGCATCTCATTCTTCCCTTTCAATGATTCTGTTAACTAGTTCTTCTGCTTCCTTTGTTTCTAACACAATATGGCAATTTTGTGTTCACTTTTGTGAGACTAACCATAAAAGAAAAGGTTTATCCTGACAGATAGGTCTTCTTTATTGCCTCTCTTGTCTCATATAGGATGCATGGTGTCATATGTACATACGATGAGTGGATTGAAAAGTATTTCTCTTTTAGAATATAATTTATATTTTAGAATACAAATGACATAAATGCAACTTTATTAGAAGAAGTATTAAATATTAAACAACTGCATGGAGAACACCAAGGACCACACAGTATTAATTCATTCTCCCCCACCCCTCGTTATCACAAATGTGTAATTTTAAGAGCCGCCTTTTCCTTTTAAAGTTCTTCAAAATGACTTATCTAGCATTTCTGATATCTACAAAGCTCTTTTCCCTCAGAGAATACTCCCTGCTCTCCTTTAGCATTCTCATTTGCTCTCTTTTATCCAGATTGTTTGGATTGAAGACAAGACACAGTAAAAAGAAAAAACACAGTAATCTTTTTGGAGTTCAGGCTAGCCGTTTTTGTAAAAATGTTACTACTTTTTTTCTGTAGGTTAAAACAAAATCAGTTACTTCTCCAGTGGCCACTGATACCCTTCCTCTCAAGTTGCACCTCTATTCCCAGAGCACACCTACAGGACTAGACTGCATGGGCTTGAGGCAAAGCACCTCCTTTCCTGGTATGACCACCTTTATTATTTGATATCTAATAATTTACACTATAATTTGGTTGGTTTTGAATTGGTTTAGTTATATTATTTGCATCAATTAGCTTTGATGGAAATGGGTATTCAGCAACACTATCTTTATTATCTTCAGTGCCTCTTTTGTATATATTTGTATGCATTGATCTACCTCAGCAGAGATCTTATAGTGGCATGACCAACTTGTTTATTTTAAGAGACACCGCTAGTATTAAGCTCATTAGTGTTGGCACAAAATTAAGTGGAAGGACTATAGATGGCAATTGCTAAAGTGATGACTTTTAACATAGAGTTTGACAGAATCCCTTGTTCTGTTAAACTCTTATAATCTTATAACCAGATTATATTTGAAAGAAGGGTATAGTATTGGCTTCAAAGGAATCATGCCGAGTTTGCTTTGTTGCTCCATTTTCTTTTCAAGGGGTCTTGACAACTGTTTTCTAATGTCTTCCATTTCACATATGAAAGTGTAATGCTATTGCTGTATAAGTTAAAAATAATGTTTGCAAAATGACTCCTTTTAATTTAAATGTAGTTATGATTTTTGTACTCTGATACTTCAGTGCTTACTGAAAATTAGAATGCAGGAAAATCTTCAGTAGAGGATAATAATAAGCAGGTTTAAATGAAAGCTTAGAAATGCACTTTTTAATTTCCCAACGCAGAGATGCATCACAAAGATGTCGAAGATGTTCAAAGGTACTACTTGGACATCTATCGTAAAGTATAACTGCTGGTTATATTGTCAGATTGCTTCATCAGTGACATTGCTGATGAACTACTACTAGCTTGCTTGCTTGCTTTTTAAATAGGATTGTATTTATTTACAAAGTGCTTAGAAACATGTAGGGAATTAATGTGACTGCTGAAGTTATCTTTCTTTCTCTTGTTTTCCCCCCAGATGCTTTAATTACAATTCTCTCAATGTTCTGTTACCATTAGTATGAGGTTGATTATAGTTTAAACAAAAACAATAGAAAAATGTTTAATAGGTCAAAAAGATTGTCCTATTAACTAGAGATGCCCCAAGTTTAACAAAGCTTTAGATATTTTTCCTGGAAACGAAACCACATAGTATTCATGGAAGAAAGGTATATATCAGTGATGGTGAACCTAGGGCACGTGTGCCACAGGTGGCACGTGGAGCCATATCTGAGGGCACGCGAGGCGTTGCCCTATGTCAGCTCCAGCACGCATGTGCACGCTACCCAACTGATTTTTGGCCTTCCGGAGGGTGGGGGGGATGTTGTTTTCGCCTTCCCCAGGCTTCAGGAAAGCCTCCGGAGCCTGTGGATGGCAAAAAATGGACCCAACGGCCCAACCGGAAGTTCAGAAACGAAGGCTGGAAGCTAGAATCTGTTTTTCACCATCCACAGGCTCTGGAGGCTTTCCTGAAGCCTGGGGAAGGCGAAAATGACCTCCCCCCTGCCCTACGGAAGGCCGAAAATCAGCTGGAATCCGTTTTTCACCATCCACAGGCTCCGGAGGCTTCAGTGAGTCCATGCATGCACGGGGGGGGGCAGTGCGGGGAGTTGTGCGTGCATGCACGGGGGCATTGCATTATGGGTGTGGGTGTGCACGCTATCACGCATGCGCACGCCCTTTTGGCACCTGAGCAAAAAAAGGTTCGCCATCACATGTATATATCAAACTCTATGGTAGCTGTTATTCTTATGAATAGCTTACCAACACTTGTTTTGTATGCAGCAAAGTTTTGTTGAAACCATTATGCCGTTTCACTGCCTGGAACTCAGCTGTTAATTAAAAAAAGATAGGAATAATTATTATTCTGTTTAATAATGATTCCTGTTCCTGCCTTTTGCCACCAACAGGCAGGTAGGCCGCTTTCCTTCCCCCCATTCCTGATCCTGCCTTTTGCCACCAACAGGCAGGTAGACCCCCTTCCCTCCCCCCCTTTCCTGCTCTTTCACTGCCTGGAACTCAGCTGTTAATTAAAAAAAGATAGGAATAATTATTATTCTGTTTAATAATGATTCCTGTTCCTGCCTTTTGCCACCAACAGGCAGGTAGGCCGCTTTCCTTCCTCCCCCCCCCCATTCCTGATCCTGTCTTTTGCCACCAACAGGCAGTTAGGCTGCTTCCCCCCCCCCCATTCCTGATCCTGCCTTCTGCCACCAACAGGCAGTTAGGCTGCTTTCCTCCCCCCCACCA
>QLTV01003659.1:310215-326257 GCA_003457575.1 Thermophis baileyi
AACAATCAGAAAAAAGATAAAATGTTTAATAATTATGGACGTATTTACATCATAGAAGTATTTGTATATTTTAAATTTTAATAAAGGTTTTTTTTTTTAAAAAAACCTGGGAAATGGAAGCATAATGAAAGCATTAGCAAAGGATGACGGTTACAAATACCTAGGCATATTGGAAGCAGATTCCATCTTGAATGGAAAAGTCAAAGAGTCAACGCAAAAGGAATACATCAGGAGGGTCCGCAAAATATTAAAATCAAAGCTGAATGCTGGAAGCATAATTAAAGCCATTAATACATGGGCAGTTCCAGTGATATGCTACTCAGCTGGAATCAACTGGACTTTGGCTGAACTGGAAAACTTGGATTGGAAAATGCGCAAACTTTTGAATATGTCCCACGCTTTACATCCACAAAGTGACATCGACAGGTTCTACCTGCCAAGAAAAATAGGAGGCAGAGGGCTATTGCAAATCCATCAAGTTGTAGAAGAAGAAAAATGAAGTTTGAATGATTATGTGAACCAAAGTACAGAAAAATTGCTGCAGGCTGTGAAAACGAAGAACATCATAAAAACAGAAACAAAGGCAGAATATAAGGAAAAAGAGCTGGATGACAGATTAAATAGATGGAAAACCAAAGCTTTGCATGGACAACACTTGAAAAACATTGAAGGAAAATGTGAGGACAACTTTACATGGACATGGTTTAAAATGGGAACCATCAAGAAAGAAACGGAAGGTTTAATACTCGCTGCTCAAGAACAAGCACTACAAACTAATGGCATGAAAGCGAAGATACAAAAATAAACTGACAATCCAAACTGCCGACTTTGCAACGACAAAGTTGAAACTGTTTCACACTTAATATGTGAGTGCAGAAAAATCGCGCAAACTGATTACAAAACTAGACATGATCGAGTTGCTAAATTAATCCACTAATAAAAAAAAAAAAAATATGACATTACCAGGAGATGCCAGAGTCGAAGAAAAAGAACTGGAAAAAATTACGAAATATCGCGACCTGGCCATTGAAACTACACGGCTATGGATGAAACATGTAACAGTGATTGTCATCGGGGCCCTTGGTACCATGTCCAAGAATTTCACAAAACACATCAAGAAATTGCAGCTTCCTGCAATAACACCAGCGGAACTGCAAAAGACTGCGCTACTCGGAACATCATATATTTTAAGAAGATACTTGGTTGATACCTAGGACGCTGGCAGCAACCCGTAGAAAATGAAAAGTAATCATGAATTATAATTAAATATTGCTTGTGTGATTTCACTAGTGAGGATTATAGAATTGTCTTCCTCCCCCTCACTTGTCTGTCCCATTTAACTGAACTATTTCTTAGAAGCTAAATGGTATCTTGATGTAGCATTAAAGCATTAAATCTTTTCATATAATCCTTAAAAAAGAAGAAAATCCAAGAAATACATTTTCCTTTATCTGCAACAATGCAATGCTATAGACCCTGTCAGCTGTTAAAAAAAAAAAAAGGTTTGTGTGTATGCTCTTCATGGATGATTCTCTCATCCCCATCTTCTCCAAAAATTATCCTGTAGGGTTTTAAAGCTCAGGTTTTTAACCCAATGTCACTTCCAAATAAGATTGTTTTTGTCTATGTGAGTAATTTTGGAAAAAGAGAAAAGAAAAATGCCATTTCTCTTTTCCTTCTTTCTGAAACATTCCTATATTATGCAGGAATTGGGATTTTCTTTTTCATAATTTCAAGGCATGTAACCTTCTAATTTCATCCATTCCAGTACTTATTTTAAATAGCCAGAAACTTGAGTTACCTATAATGACATCTAATGTCTTATCTCTGATTTGTGTTCTTACAATGTTGCCCTTATAGCAACTTAAAACTCACAACTAAAAACCTATTTACAAGTTTACAATGTTTTATTTGATTTATAAATTGATACTCTTTTATATAAAATATTTTATTTATATTAATTTCATATATATCAATTTTATATATATTTCATTTCCATACTGATAAATATTTTTTACCCGGGTTTTCTTTTTTTAGCAGACTACTTTGAAGTCTTGAGAAAATAAATATGGAATATTTTTATGCATTCTGATTTAGAATTTACTGAAAAGAGAAACACTGCTTTCATAATACTGAATGAAGCCAAAATCTCTTTTATTTTTCAGGCTTAGGTTACAAAAAGTAACAATACCAATGTTGTTTTTATTCTGAAATGTCTAAAACATTAGGAGATGACCAGTGCTACCAACAGAAGATATATTTTTGAAGTTCCAATACATGCCTAGTTGAATTTTACGAATTATATGGTTGGAAGACGATCAATGAATCACATTGCATGGTATAATCACACACATTCCAAATCCCAGATTTTCTTTTTCTTTTCTCCAATGTGATGCATTCCAGATGCATTAATGACATGCTGAGAATTCCTAGACAACAAGGATGAATCTAGTCTTTATAATCTCAGTTGACCTGGAAAATACCAAGTTTGAGGAATACTATGACATGATTAAATTATTTATGTACAGTATTTTTTTTCAAAGACTTCACTTTATCCATACTCAAAACTTCAAAGTACGGTCAAAATATCATATTTCCCAAATAATTGTAAAACAGCACGAGACATTCTAGTTTTCTTCATCAAACTTTTTAAAAAAAAACAATTTTAATGCATTTCAAATATTAAAGGATCACGGTTTTAAGCTAACAATATCATATATATTGATTTAAAAAGCATAAAGCTATAATTTATTGATTTATGTAGCAATTTATATACCACTTAGTTCCAATCCTCAAGGAGGTTTATAATAATTAGGAAACCCATGTGCTAAAAGAAGCCCCACCTAATCCATCAATAATTACTTAGAGAATATAATCAACCAACTATTTAAAGAATATCTAGTAAAAAAGGCACATATATCAACTAAATGTTTACCAATGTATAATGGTTTTCATAGGTTCCCCAAAATTAATAAGCTGGGGACTTACCGTATTATTTGAGTCATCTTAGTGAGTACACTGTTCCACAGACTAGTATTAACTACTGAAATGACAGCTTAGTTTATTTTATTTATTATTTATTAGTTTGTCAAACATGTACAAGATAGCAGGTATGAATATGAACATGGACATGAACGAAGGAAATGAATACAAATAAATGGGGACAGTAGGACAGTAGCTCAGGCTGTAAAGGAGATCTGGAAGTTTGTATATTTGCATGTTTGTATTAATAAAATAGAATTAGCTCATTTGGTTGTGTCTTCTGTGTAGATTTCCTGAGAAGGCTGACATCTATCTTTCAAATCTAAAAGTACAAATCTCCCAAGCTCTCATTTACAGCCTGAGAATTTAGGGTGGGTCCCTTCTGAACTTCCTCTGCCCAATATGCAGCTGCAGGCTATGCCATCTCATAGAAACATAGAAATGTTCCCTAGCATTTCTTCCCCCATCTCTCAAGTTCATTCCCACATAAGTTACATACAACAGGGTCACCTATGTGATGTTTGAAAGATTAATACCAGCCATTTGAATTAGACTCTGAAACTAACTAGTAACCAGTGCAGTGATCAAATTATACCAAACTATACAGATAATTCCATATACTTTTTTTTTAGAAAACAGACTTTTAAAACTGTTACTGAAAGATGCTGAATCTGGGGATCCTTTTTGTCAATATGGCATGAAACTACAATACCTTAATTATCAATAATACCTTAAAAATCAATAATCAGAAGGAAGGTACTCAGCCTGAACAGGTCAAAAGAATCTCTGTAATAAATTTAAATTAGTTTCACTCCAATTGCCTATATTACAATCCTTTGAGAAATGTTGAAGGAGATAGAAGGAATATTTGTCAGTACACTGTAATAGAATATTACAGTGACCAAGTCATGAAAGAGTGCACTAATGATTTCTGAAGCTCTACAAATCAAACTTCACCTCTGGGTAACTGAAATAGCTTCTTAGTGAAGGAAGCTCAGTTCACAAATGGTAGATTTTCAAACTTGCTTGCTTGCTGATATAACACAGTACACCTATGGTCTTTTGCAAGCTGAGAGAAAGCTCTTATGTGATTAGGTCAGCAATGGAGTGCACAAAATGAAATAACTTGTTTTATGATCTGTCCTGCATAACCCTTCATATGTGAAATGAAAAGCATGAGAATATAGAATGCCATGATAAAAATGGCTGCACTGATATGTGAATTCTTTTCCTACATGATCTTCTACAGCCTCAAATAACAACAATTTACTAAATTTGTAAGCCACCTTACTCTCAATGACTGTTCACTTTGTTGCTTACTGTAATTAGAAGCTCTCTATAATTAGGTTACACAATTGGGGAAAAAACCCAGAATTTGAATTATTGTTACTTTTATTATTATATTTTTAATCTGTCTTTTTATACATAATTCAAAGTGACAAACATGAGTAACATTTAGAATAGCTGTTTTAAGGTCCTGGTTTTCCATTCTGGTATCCATGCCATCCATAATGGCAAAGTGCATTTAACTTAGCCAGAAAGTTTTCAGACACAGCAAACCCAGATGGGTCTATGGAAGATACAGATTGGGGACCAAAGATAGGGGCACATCTTTATATACAGTATAATTAATCAAGTCAATTTGTATCTAACTTTTTGAGGAACTGCAACGGTTCTATGTATTGTGTTATGTAAGACATCTCATAGCAAATTTTAATTACTTCCACATTCTTCCAGAATCTTTTAAAATGCATGTTAATCATACATATCTATAACCTAAATACTATACACACTCACACACTACACACACACACTACAATATGTATACTGTACATCTATACAATTGTAAAATATTTTTATTTATCTTTTCCAAACATAATGAATAGTTAAAGTAAATACAATGTTTCATTAAAATACATTAGAATAGCACTGATAATCCTAGCATAGAGATAACAGCAGTAACATATAAAAGTTAGATAATAGTAGAATTAGGCGGCATTAGGATCAGGAATACAGTTTCAGCCAAGAAGACTATATCCCAGAGAACATTCCATTTATAATGGGTACAAGCTTTTATTTATTTATAAAATATTTATAAATATTTCAAAAATATTTCAAAAATATTTATATTTTATTTATTTTTCATTTATAAGGGGTACAAGAATAAATGTTATGTTAAAACAACGTTTAGTATCTCTTCCTGCCAACGATATTGAGAATCTGCAGCAAAGGTCATTTTCAAGACATTTCCTATAACTCTTTTCCTGGCTGAGTAGATATGCATTCTTTCCCTCTTTGAACTGGCAGAAAAGTAGAAACTCTGCTTCCCCTACAAGCTGAGCTTTATTTTACCTCAGGAGTGAGGCTGGGAAATGGGGCTGTCCTTACAATTAATGTGGGAGAGTCCGGGTTGGCAATTGGTGGTTTCCTGGCTTCACACAGCCCCTCCCCACCCTCTGTGTGCTGGCAGCTAAAACAACCACTAACTGCTCTCCTTACTGTGACTATGTATTTAGGAGGGACTGGTTGTCTCCAAGTGTTTTCCCACTTTATACACCTCCATAAACTTGGATGAACTTTAAGGTTTTTTTTTTCTAATGAGGCTATCAGTTTCCCAGGAGATCATTACTCCAATAATGGGGGTGGGCAGGGGGAGAGCCCAAACCAGAGAAACTGTACCCTTAATCAAAAGTACCTCTATGTCATAAGATCAATATTCCCTAGTAAAGAAAAAAGAACAGTTGAAAAAAATGGGAAGGTAGTCATTCTAGATGAGCTCTTCACTTATCCTGTGCCCTCCCCCTCTCTCTTTCTTTCTCTCTCACTCACACACTCATGCTGGCACTAGCCTTGCTTCAGGCAGTGCTGCCTTCAGTGGTTCCCTTCCACTGGGTAGTCAGCTAGATACCAATAGTCTTATGTAAAACAAACAATAATAGCAAAGCTAGTAAAACCCAGAAAAAAACAATCCGATATCTCTTATAATATAGAGGAAAGTACCCATTGACTGGATATGAAAGGATGTGTCTGCAGGAGAATGAAATGGCTAATGGGAACTGGGCGAGATCCAGCCCCGGTCAGGTCATCAACTGTATAATCAATATTTTTATATGAAAATATTTGTATCAAGAAAAGAAAATGCCAGTTTAAAAAATGAACAATTAAAATCAACTTTAAGCTGTTTCTGCAGCAGGGTAGGGAAGCAATGTTATGAGGCCCTATTCCTTGAAAATGATCAGCAAGACATTTTTGTGTCTTAACCCTTGTAAACTCCCAAGATGCTGACAACTGGGCAACAGTGAAAAAATGAAGTGAAATGAAGCGTCTCATTATTTTCAAGAAACAACTCTCTGTATAAAGTGATATAGTATACAGTATAGTTCTTTAAAGTTGACACCCAGCTTGATGCTGAAGTACTCTTGTGTATGAAGTACTCTGATGTACTCTTGGGTGTACACCCAAGCCTCATTACAAGCGGGTTGCGACTTTGCTTTTAGGGTTCCTAATGTCTTGCAACATATGCCTTATTCCTGGATTGTACTTATGTAATCAGACAACATTGTCATTCTTCAGCAGTTCCGCTGATCTGACTTCTGCCTCAGTTGCAATCACTTAATTCTGTTTTCTAAGAGAAGCACAAGAGCTCTGCTCTTTTTTCCAGTGGCAGGAAATCCCATCCTCTTCTTGTACTTTCCTCTGCTCCCTTCCTCTCTCGGTATAAGAAGCTTCATCCTAACATTTCTCAACTATTTTAACCTAAGCAAAGGGGTGGTCCCTGGTGGTTTTGCAATCCCCTAGTTCACGGGTGTCAAACTCGTGGCGTCACGTTGGTGTCATGTGACATATCACAACGTTTTTCCCCTTCACGGAGCTGGGGTGGGTGTGGCCTGTGTGTGATGCATCCAGCCTGGGGGCAGCCAGTTTGATACTCCTGCATGATTGTTCAAATTGTTCAAAAAACACTAAATAACACATTTGTAGATAGGGCACTGGAGGGAAGTTATTTCTGTACCATCCTATAGATAGCTGGACATTGAACTGATTTCTTCATAGGTATTCTCCACATTTATATTAATCAATGGTTGACCATAGATGAACTTCAAATAAATTGTGTTTAGGAAATGAAAATAATGGTGATATAAAAAGAACAACAGTTGTCAGTATGGCCTTTGAAAGAAGAACAAGTAGAAAATAAAATTATATCTGTTCGTACACCAGGGTCAAATCTTTGAGATAGACCAGGTCAGGAAATGGATTTCCTGAAAAGGAAAAGGATTGCAGGAATACTACTTATTGCTGTAGGGTATAATAATAGAATATTGAGACTCTGCTAGAGTTTCCCTCTGGTCCCTCTTATACCAAGCAGAATCAAGACAGGGTTAGTTTGAGTCTCTTTCTCACACTCCCTTCTTTCCCAGGACTGAATTGCCTTTTATTTTCTGTTAATGTCTCTACAAATCCTTTTGCCTACTTTTGTCAAAGCTTTCTCTCCACATTTCTATCCAACCAGTGAGTAAGACCCTAAAAACCTGGCTGAACGTGAGGTGCTGAATGTGTCAAGGGCTCCGTTTCTGGCTTTATTGCTAACTGGCTAGTTATCTTAGCTGCTATGTATATTTACTGTATTTTTGATGTTTTTATTGTGGTTTTTTTTGTTATTTAGTTTTTTAATTGTGATAGATTTTTTTAAAATTAGAGACATTGATTGAGATGGATGGCTATGGAAATTGAATTAAAAAAATAAATATAAAAACTGTATCTTAACTTTTGAGTCACACATGCTTTACAATTTGGAGCAATTGTAATGCTATTTATGTTATTCTGTTTTGTTTGTTTTTGATTATGGAAAAATGATGAATCATAGAGGTTTGCTCTAAAATGCTTTCTAGGATTATCCAAGCATATTATTCTACTACAATTGAGACAGCAGATGCTGAGAGAAAAGGAAATGTATGTGTCAGGTGATCTCCGCATACAACTATGACACTCTGTTGCCCTTAGGCAGGATGGCAATCCACTCCCACTGCCAGTGTTTACATAAGATTAAATACATTCATGCTGTTGACTTCTGTGTGTGTTGAATGGGAAGGGAAGGCATTTTGCCTCAGGTATAAACTTGGCTAACTTTGTTTTCTTGATCCCATGTATATATACTGTATTTGGTCACTGTTAAAGAGGTTTGAATTACAGGGGTGAACAGATTATACAAGCCCTCAGGTTCTCCAGTTATTTGCCCATACTTTTCTATCCTTTTAGTTGATTCTTATACAAATACTTATCAGGTGTTTAGGTGAAAGAGTAAAAATACTCCCAGGGATTCAGATATGAAAGAGTTAATCATTTTAGATACTGGGCAGAATCCAGCAAAACCTGGAAGTCTCAAACAAAGCATCTAGTCAGGAGCAGAAAGTTTTCCTCTCTTTGTCAGATGAGCTTTTAAACATTTATATTAATGATTGATCTGAGCCATTGTTAGTGTTTTGCTGCTGTTTTAGTCTACCTGGGTATATATGCATGTAGGGTCTTTGATGTTGACAGGAATACTTATTTTCCTTTTTCTAGTATCCTTTCAGTGCTAAATTGGTCCCTTAATTGTTAAGATACACAATAGACACCCTTCCTTCCTTCCTTCCTTCCTTCCTTCCTTCCTTCCTTCCTTCCTTCCTTCCTTCCTTCCTTCCTTCCTTCCTTCCTTCCTTCCTTGAATGTGAGTGTGTGTATATATGCATGTGCTCTATTGTAATTGTACATAGGTTTCATATTATTAGTTATGTCACTGCTATTGTATAATACAGAATCACAATTAGGAAGCATTAACATGAGATGTTAAGATATGGATATTAGTTTTCTCCATGGAGAGGTTGTTTTATCTCCCTGTCATTTCATTTCAGATTTTGTTTGCTATCTCAAAAATCTTATTTGGGATGAAAAGTGCAATATATACATGCTTTCAGGGGAAAAAAACAAGACTGTCCCAGAGCAGTTTTGAAAATGTTTTCTAAATACCATTGTCTTCTATAAAGCAAAAAGCTTTAGAAAGGCAGCATGTTGGATATTCAAGATAACTTTTACTTTTATGTTTGATCTGCTACTGATTTTTACCATTACTATTAATCTGGGTGGATTTGTGTTCTGTAGTACTGAATCGTTAAAGAAAAAAGACATCCAGTGGACATAAACTGTGTGATGCTGAAGTGGAATAAGTGGCTTTTTAAAGGATTTAGTCCTCCCCTCTGCACTCAATGCATTCTTCATTGCTATCTTTTGATGTTTGACAGCTACGTGCCAACCCTGTCAGGGCCCCACAGGAGAAGCTGTAGATCCCTACCCTTAGAAATATTAGCAGGGACTCCTTGCTCAAAGTACGTTGATGTTTAAAAGGTGAATTCCTTCTTCACCAGGGAATACAATTTTTGTATACATGTCTTAGTTCCAAAATTCTTTTAAACCAACCCCACAGTTGTTTTAGAAAAACACTGGAAAAATGACAGTGTGACACAGGGTTTTTTCCCCCTCGTATTGTGAGTGAAACAGATACTCAAAAAGGTGGTATATTACTCTCCTATTTTATGTTATATTTATTGTAGAGTACAGAAATAATAATGATGAAATCTATTAGTGAATTCTAAGGCTTGTCAACTATTTTCTGATAAGAGCATTCTTAATTTAAAAAAAGCTGTATGAAAGGAATCTTCAAAGGCTAAACTTTTTCCTAGCGCTGTGGGATGGGATATATTTTCCTCCAGAAAGTTTTGTTTGAAAAACAGGTGTCTTAAAGAAACAGACACCAACATATGAATATGTTGCCATCCTTAGTAAAGCTCTTTGCATCTTTCTTCAAGTCTTAAATGTGCTCTTCAAATACACCTGAGGCTCTCCGCATATGCTGAGCTTGTTGGAATCTCTTCTGTGTTTTTTTGCAGTCTGGAAAGATAGAGCATAAGAAACTCTGAACAACTCTAGACCACCCTGTTCCTGTTGCATTGTGCTGTCAAACTATTAATATGTGCCCCTTTCTTTAAAAAAAAAACACACCTTTGCATAGGAAACTTTAATCCCCCCCCCTCAGATCTCCAACATGAAATACATATTGGAGTAATGAGGTTATCCGGCATCCACAGTCACACTGTTCTGATAAGCAGGTTTTTCATCTCTCTGAATTTGATCACCTCTTAATTGTCATAGAATGGACTGTGGTAGCTTTGCAGGATAGTGTCATTGCTTCAGGGTTAACTTATTCTAGATACAAACCAGAATAGTATGAGGATGTGCAGGCTAGTCCTCAGAATATCTACTTATATACTTACAGGCATGCTGCTCCCTTCATTCTGTTTAACTACTGTCTGCTGATGAGGGAGCTGCCAGTGAAACAACTCTTTCTCCTCTCCCCAAGCCTTTTGGAACTGCTTCAAACTTTTCTATAGAGGTGCATTACATCCTCTCCTCCCCCCTGCAATTTAAGCTCTCTCTGTCCTGTCCTTGGTTTGTATAATCCCTTGGAATCAGCTTAGAAATAAGCCTACTTCTGCAAATTTGAACTGAGGCTTTTTCAACAGTCAGCAAGGGAGCCTCCCTGGTGGACCCCTATGATGTCAGGTTGCATCGTGCAGGCGGTTGGCAACGCGGAGGAGAGGAATCCCACACAGCTCTTAGACAGCAGGACCTGGTGGCCACTGCCCTGTGCGTAACTGGCTGGTGCAGCTGACTCTCCCTCTTCCTTCATAGCAGCAGAGCCTCCTGGCTCTCCATCCGCCTGCTTGCATGAGGACCCAGCAGTACTCCAGCTGCGAATCTGCTAGTGCAGACAGCGGCGCCAACTGTAGTAGCAGTGGAAGCTCTGGCCTCTCCCCAGGTTCAGATTCAGAAAGCAGTGGAGTGGTGTGTGGTGGTAGCAGTGGGATGCAAGGGGTCCTTTCCAGATACTGGAGTCTGGAAAGTCTTCATTCCACTTCAGGTAAGATCAGCTAAAGGGTGGCTCTCTGATACCTTAGAGAATAGAAAGGGAAGCAAGGGAGAATTTGTG
Organism: Thermophis baileyi; assembly: GCA_003457575.1. Classification (NCBI taxonomy): domain Eukaryota; kingdom Metazoa; phylum Chordata; class Lepidosauria; order Squamata; family Dipsadidae; genus Thermophis; species Thermophis baileyi. Next base: position 321,221 of record QLTV01003659.1, read on the forward strand.
TGAAATGGGGATGAACAACATGGGAGCTAAACAAATACATTAAAGAAAATGTTAACAATCTTTATTCCTGTGCCTTTTACTACTGAAAGCCTGATTCTTCTTCCGGAATGAAGAGAAAAGGAAGGATGGAGATGTGGAAGCTGGTAGGAGGCTGCATATGTGCTCAGCCACTTTCTCTTTCTACAATGGCAAAGTTACTGTGAAATCCAAAATACAGCACATTTTCTCTCTTATGAAATGTCTTGTCATTGAAGATTAGCATGGGTTATTACTGCATGCCACAGTCTGATTTCTATTCATTTTGTCTTATTTGAGAAGTATTTCTTATTCATCTTTTAAGTACTACTTCATTGCTCTCGCTCTGTCTTTTCGGTTTCTGCCATTCAAGTGATGTAAACAATGTATAGATATGAAAGCTCTGAATGTAAATGCATTAGAGAGAATTGTACCCATCATTTTTTGACTGTTGATATTTGAATAGTTTGTTTCTTATCATGGCTTTCTAATTACTCTTTTTAGATAGACTTAATCAGTTTCGACTAGTCTGTACTTGTCATAAACAACTTCCTTCTGGATAGTTTTGATTCCAGTATTCAAGTACAACAAAAGACTAGTTCTCCTCCAGCATATTTGCTGTGTTCTATCAAAAAAGCTTGGATTACTGAAAACATTAAATTTAGCTGATACAATTTAAAAGACTTTTGAAAGGATCGCTGCTACTTTATACAGCATTATGTTTCTGTTTACAAAATTCCCATTTAAATGACAAACCTCTTCTATTGATCTGTAATGATTAAATAACCTTACATCTTTATGTGTCCTATATGGTATTATGATGCCCTGAGGAAATAAAATACATGGCAGATGCTAGATGATAGACTGTGGTTATTATACCTCTTCAATGGGATCTGAAAAACTATGTCATAGTGTGAATGTTGTAGCATGGCTTGATGATGTTCAGGATTGCATCCATTTGATTGCTTTTCCCCCAGCAATGGTCAGTTGACATTTCATGGCTTCTGAGATTACTGATTGCTCACAGCACTGTTTTTAAAGTAATTACTTATAAGCTGTTTCTCCAAACATTTATATGTGTATCTTCTGGAAACCTTCTTCAAACCTGCCAAAATCTCCATCTTGTTCATGGGTGGTACGGTTTTGGCTATGAAGCAGTAGAGCCTGGGTAATATAATTAGCAGAAATTGTGGCATTAGAATGAAAACTATTCCTTGGCACACGAAGGCCCACAGTTTTCTTGAAACATTATCAATATCTACATTGCAATTAATGTACTGTATGTATTGTAGCAGCAACATTTATGACAAATTTCCGCTATGGTTTTGGTCTAAATATCACAGTATGATACAGAAAGGCTCACTTTCCCACTCTGTTATGGAAACTGTCAGGATTTTAACTGCCCCCATGCTCTTATCTTTAAGGATCCTTGTTGCAGACTTATATTGGTTCACATCAGCCACTCCCCATGTTTTGATGATGACATAAATAAAAATGTTATTTTTCTTCATTGTATTGTGCCAAGAAATACTCTCTGTGTGTGTGTTTTGTGTGTGTGTATATATTATTCATTCATTCATTCATTTCTGGTGGTGTTTCCCTGATACCGGTGAAAAATGCTTTGCTTGCTATTATTAGTGTAGCTATCTTCCTCAGACGGGTTTCCTCAAAATGAATGGAATGATATCAGGCTTAGGAAGGTTGCATTGATACAAGTCCTACCTAGCACTATACAAAATAAATAAAAATAATGTAAAGCATTTTCACATTCCACACAGCTGTTGTGAAACCTTGTGAACCTTGTCAGGAGAATTTCTTTTTCTGATATTTTTACTTAACTTTCAGTTTCTTGAAGATTTGGTTTCTCAGCAGCTGTTGTCAATGGTAAATTGACTGAGCAATCACACTTCAAAGACTCCCAGAAGGGAGGCATTTCTGTAGGTATCTAAAACAGCATCCCATAGTTTGCTAGTGACAATCAGATGAATAGAAAGGCTCTAGGTTATATAGATATATTTTAAAAAATGGAAAAGAGACTAAAATTGCCCCCATTCTCTTATCTTTCACCTTATATTGTATCAGCTTGTATTATTTTGAATTGGAAAGAGTTCAGCAATTATATTTCTACTAGCACTAACTGGGATAAACCTGTACAGAAATAATGTGTTTAGCAATAGAAACATTTTAAAGTTGGATATTCTAATTACTAATATTTAATATTTAAGGTTCATGCTCAGATTGAAAACATAAACATACTATAATTTAACTTTATTTTCTATTACTGTCCCACAAATTAAAGCCACAAATTTTGTTATAATTTTGTAGGAGAATTGGGCTAGTTCTTTGATCATTTGAACTCTACCACATACAGTATGCTTTTTCCATAGAGCCGAGGTGGCGCAGTGGTTAGAGTGCAGTACTGCAGGCTACTTCTGCTGACTGCTAGCTGCAGTTCGGCGGTTCAAATCTCACCGGCTCAAGGTTCACTCAGCCTTCCATCCTTCCGAGGTGGGTAAAATGAGGATCCAGATTGTTGGGGGCAATATGCTGACACTGTGAACCGCTTAGAGAGGGCTGTAAAGCACTGTGAAGCGGTATATAAGTCTAAGTGCTATTGCTATTGCTATTAAGAAACTGAAATTGAATGTAGGATTCTTAGGATTCTTATCACTTCAATAGTCATTTTGTTTAAGAAACCTGGCAGGCTGCCCAGGACCTCTGGAGAGATCCAGTTGACAAAAGGTGCTGCTGTGGCATTGTGATTATTTATTCTCACTCACGTTTAGATGGCTATTGCTAGTATTTTATTTCTTGTGTACATGCTGATTTTGCCTTCCCATATTGTATAAGTTGGCTTATTCCCCAGCATTCAGCTGAGGTCTTCTCTACCTGTGAAAATTCACCAGTATAAACTGTGGAAAAGACATGTGAAAACTGATGCAAAACAATACAATCAGTATGTTTGACTTTTGTGTCTCTGAACCAGATTGCTCTGGTTTCCAGAATGCTTGAAGAGGGCTATTAGATTTAACTTAAATGTCATCATTTTGAATAATAACCCATTCTTTGCAGAGATGAAAAGAAATTGGAGATGTTCTAGCAATTTCACCAATGTTGGAATTCTCTGAATAGTAGAGTGAGGCAAGTATTCTGATGCCTTTCAGAAAAATAGCTAGCAATAATTCATCAATCCTTGTAATTTTTCAAGGCACATTTTTCATGAGAAAATTGGTAACACATGGCTGGCCTTATTCCTGTTTGGTCTAAGAGAGTTTCTTTTGAAACATTTTGTCTACCTTGAAGCATGATGTATATAGAACTCATGGACTGTGAAGCATTACTTAATTGTCTTTGAGGCATTGGAGTCATGTCTTCAGAAAAAAAAATCAAGGAAGATAAAGTAGGAGGAAAATAAAATAGGCATTTGATCCCATTTCAAAGCAACAAGTACACCATCACATATATCACAGCATACATTGTATTTTAGGCTTAATCTGAGAAACCAAGCTAAAGGGCATGGGTGGAATGCTGATGTACTCTAATTTATTCTGATAACTTCTTAAATCTCCTTCTCCCAACTTGCATTAATGTTTGAATTTCCAGATAGATAAGTTTACCTAAATTTCTAGTCTGAGTATGTTATTAATTCTTAATCTCTGTTTAAAATAATGGATTTCTCCCATTGTAAAATACTGACTTTTATATCAAAATGCAACACTTTATTTTATCAGATTAATATCCTGTCTTTCATTCCAGTCTTACTGTACATCATTTGATTGATTACATGCTATCAAGTGGTAGTAGTCTCTTACTGATGACATAGATAAGATTTTCTCCATGATGACTATCCCTATGAGATGGGATACCATTCCCTCTATAACCGACTCAGTCTCTTGCAGTTCTCTTTCCTTCCACCTTTTCCAGATTTAAAAGCTAAGTCTTCACAAAATATGTCTGAGGTAATTTATACCAAGGTGTTATACAACCTGAAATTAAATGAAATTTAAAAAACAGCTACTGTACTGAAGATGAATTTGAACCTGTGACTCCTGAGGAAGTGGACAAGGCTATTGGAGCGATGAGCTCCTCCACTTGTTTATTGGACCCGTGCCCCTCCTGGCTGGTTTCTGCCAGCAGGGAGGTGACACGAGGCTGGCTCCAGGCTGTAATCAACGCCTCCTTGAGGGAGGGGTCCGTCCCGCAACCATTGAAGGTTGCGGTGGAGAGGCCCCTCCTCAAGAAGTCTTCCCTGGATCCAGCAGATTTAAAAAACTTTCGTCCAGTCTCCAACCTTCCCTTTGTGGGGAAGGTTGTTGAGAAAGTGGTGGTGCTCCAACTCCAACGGCTATTGGATGAAATGGATTATCTGGATCCCTTCCAATCGGGTTTCAGGCCTGGTTATAGTACGGAAACTGCTTTGGTCGCGCTGATGGATGATCTCTGGCGGGCCCGAGATGGAGGTTTTTCCTCCATCTTGGTGCTGCTTGACCTCTCAGCTGCTTTCGATACCGTCGACCACGGTATCCTTCTGTGTCGACTAAGGGAGCTGGGAATGGGTGGCACCATTTTGCGGTGGTTCTCCTCCTACCTCTCTGATTGTTCACAGTCGGTGTTGGCAGGGGGGCAAAGGTCGACCCCTAGGCCCCTCAAGTGCGGGGTGCCTCAGGGTTCGGTCCTCTCTCCCCTCTTATTTAACATCTACATGAAACCACTGGGTGAGATCATCCGACGGCATGGGGTGAGGTTCCAACAATACGCTGATGACACCCAGCTGTATATCTCCACCCCTCGTCAATTCAGTGAAGCAGTGGATGTAATAGACTGGGGCCTGGATGATGTAAGGGTGTGGATGGGAGTTAACAGACTCCAACTTAACCCAGACAAGATCGAGTGGATGTGGATATTGCTTCTGAAGGACCATGTTGATCATCCTTCCTTGGTTCTGGGGGGAGAAAACTTAATCCCCTCAGAATGGGTTCGCAATTTGGGTGTCCTCCTAGACTCACAGCTAAGATTAGATCA
>QLTV01003659.1:326442-337154 GCA_003457575.1 Thermophis baileyi
CCACCGCCCAGTGAGGTCGCACAGGGCTGGCCTTCTTCAGGTCCCATCAGCCAGACAGTGTCTGCTGGCGGGCCCGCGGGGGAGGGCCTTCTCTGTAGCCGCACCGACTCTATGGAACCAACTTCCCCCCGAGATCCGTACGACCCCCACCTTACTGGCTTTCCGTAAAGCCGTTAAGACCTGGCTTTTCCGGCAGGCCTGGGGCCAATAGTTGTTCTGATTGGCCCATGTATGTTTGTGTGAATGTGTTATTTTAATATTGATGTATTTTTAAATTGTTTTTTTTCTATTGTTGTCTTTATATATATATCTCTACCGTGAGCCGCCCAGAGTCCTTCGGGAGTTGGGCGGCATACAAATTTTGAAAAATAAAATAAAATAAAATAAAATAAATAAATATAGGTCATTAATGCTCATTTTAGGAAGCCATTAAGGGTCTTTATTTCCATTTCTTAAGGAATATAATCCAGAACAATATAAAAACTGTTCAAATGGTTTGCTCTGCAGGAATTTTATCCAATGCACATATATTTTTTTTCCTTTTTTAAAAATATAATTTTATTACAACTTTTAAGAAGATAAAAAACTAATAAAAATTAATAAAGAGTGAGGAAAAAGGGCAAAGAAAAAGATCAGAGAAAGAGCTAAAAGTGCAAAAACAAAGAAAGGAAGAAAGTACAAAGAGGTAGCTTCTGATTCTCTTTACAGCAATTATAAGTACAGTTATAAAATTATTTTATATAAATCTTGCTCTAGCATAACTCCATTTTTATATAATCCTGTCAAATCAATTTCATAATTCATAAATTCATTTTTTCTGTTTCACACAAAAAGTCTATAAGAGGTTTCCAGTCAGCAATAAACACAGACATTGTCTTTTCTCTAATCAAAGAAATCAACTTGGTTATTTCTGCAAGTTCTGTAATGTTCACCAACCATTATTCCATTGTGTGTAGTACCGACTCTTTCCATTTCTGATCATATAATAATCTCACATTATTCTTGATGATAATAGCTGAATTCATACTTCTGCAAATGTGTGTTTGATTTTGACTTACTGTATTTTTCGGAGTATAAGATGCACTCCCCCCCCCTAAAAGAGGCTGAAAATTTGGGTGTGTCTTATACTCCGCATGTAGCTTTTTCGAAGCTTTTTTTCAGCCCTAATGAGGTGCTAGCGAGCCTGCTTTTCTCATTGCTGCTCCCTCTGATGATCAGCTGTGCTTTAGAAGCTGTTTTTCAGCCCTAACGAGGTGCTAGCGAGGAAGCGATCTTCTGCGCTTCGCCTGCTTTTCTCATTGCTTCTCTCTCCGATGATCAGCTGTGCTTTAGAAGCTGTTTTTTTCCCCCAACCAGGGGATAAAAAGCACGTGCGCACGCTCAAAACCAGCGAACTAATGCGCTGAAGCTGACCAGACTAAGGACACTAGCCAGATGAATACCTGGTAGGCAGAATTCCACCCCCCCCTATTTTCCTCCCCAAAAACTAAGGTGCGTCTTATACTCCGAAAAATACGGTAGTTTGTTTTATGTACCCAATAATTGAGGTTTCTCAATGATTTATGACAAGTAAATTTTAGTTTATTCAGTCATGGTACAATATATGAATTAGGCATTATACTGGTTCATATATAAGTAAGCCATATTTTACTGCAGTAAGCATTAGCTGGAACAAAATGAAGCAAAGCTTTGATCTCCCAAACTTCCACCATCTTTTCTCTTGGATATGATTGGGAGAAGTTTTACTTACAAAAAGTTGTGGCTTGTGTCACATGAACAGAGATTATCTGCTCTTAAATAAGTAAGGTACAATATCTAAAGGTTTTTTTAATCAACTACTATTTGTTTCAAAGAGAAGTCAATCTGGACCTAATCAAACTGCTTATTATTTGTGGAGTATGGACAATTATAACTGGGAGAAGCCATCTTATCTGAAAAATCAAGCCAGGAAAATCATATTTTTTTCTGAGAGAGCGTGAGCAGAGAGGACAAATCAGTGAGATCAAGCAGGAGAGTTTGAGGAACACAAAGAAGTTGCATCCAGTTGGAAAATGTGCTGGAGAATATTCTGAAGCTGGCTGGGCCCACTATCCTCTTTGAGGGTATATTTGTGATAAGAGGAAGAGGCATGAGGATATAAAATGGAGTGGCAAGATGTATAGCCAAAGCAGCTGACTAGAAGGCAGGGTATGGTCTGGGATTTGGAAAATGCAAGTGGACAATCTTTGGAAGGACTTAATGGCCCACTCAGTTGTCTTCCTTATCTAGAATTGTATTTCAAATGGACATTGTTGCTTTCTAGACTATAAGTGGCTTTGGGTAGAGAACCACACGATAGAAGGGAGTGCATGCTTCTGGGGAGAAGCTCATAACATGAGTCCTTGAAGAATTAGGAATGTAATTTCAAAGATAAATATTAGGTGTGCTTGGGTAAAGGCCAAGAAATTTTATGGTTCTACTGTGCTGTTAAGTGCTGGAACAGCTTTCCACTCTAGCCCATTCTTACATGTTTCAACGATGTTTCATTTGTGTTTCTATTCTATTTCTGCTTTATCCTTTACAGTATTATATTTCTGCTTTGCCCTCTAAACTCTGGTGCCCATGCTGATGTTTTTCCCCTGTAATCCTTGATTGTGTATCCCACCTTAGCTATGTATTGGCTTTGATTTTTGATTCCAGTTTACAAGTAGGAGTTGAACTTAATGAGATAAACTGCCTTGCCTCATTCATTCATGACTTGATGAAAGCCACCAAAACAGAACTTGCACAAAACCCAGTCATCTTATCCACTGTGTTGGAAAAGAGATCATAAGTCACACTCAAAAGCAATCATCATAATGTGCTGCTGATTAAAACAAAACACAATTTTCTATTGAATACAGGTTCTGGCAAGGATGAAACATTATTCCTTAGCACTCCACTTTCACATAGCATTTTGTAACCTAAAAATAGAAAAGACAGAAATGTGCAAGGTCAGCATTTATGAACCATGGCGTAGAGGATAGAGCTAGAGAAATGATGGGGAAGTCGGGAATCTTCTGAAGACCAACCCCCCCCCCCCGAAATGAAATGAAAGGGAAGGGAAGATGGTAAATCTTTTAGGATGGAATTTTTTATCCTTAAGTTATTAGAAATTGTTAATTCAAAAGTTTCTCTTACCAGCAAGGTAACTTGCAGTATGCAGTATTTGGATCAGAAGCTGGTAAGGGTATCTTAGATTCTTGTATCTCTCAGCTCTCCTTAAAAGAACTGGGCCTTTTCTTAGGCTTGCACTATACTTCTGCAAGTCCAAGAAAATATATCTTTGAATTAAGGAGGTGGTGGCCACACATGATTTGAGTATTTTTTTAAAAAAAAGTTTTGATATGCATAATATGGTTGAATTTTTAATTTGGCATGTGTTGTCCTGAAACCCCTAGCATCTGTAAGCTATCTTGGTTCAGACAATTCAAATGCTCCCTGACAATCAACTGATTCTGGTAAATGCTTATGCTTCTTGAATTCTTAACATAAACTGAGTTGTTTTCTACAAACTATCATATTAAAAGCAATATAGTTGTACAGTATATATAGTTGGCTTGCACAAATGGAATTCACTACTGAAAATATTTGTCCCAAAATATCCCAATGAATGTCAGATTCAGAGCTTGAATGGAGTATATTTTCCTCTCTTTACAACAAATAATACAAATAAAACTGCAATTATCTTATTTAACACAGCTATTCATTGTTTCGCTACTGTGTGCTACAAAAGTAATTAATCATAGTCAATTCATATAAAAAGACATTTTTGTGTGAAAATTTGTAGAGAATCCAATTTTAAACAGCAGCACTCCTGAACAATAACATTCCCATTATGATGGAATGAAGAACACAAAGGAAATACACATTTTTAGTCCAGAAGTGGATCCTTCTCCAAAATTAATGTTGAGAAACTCTGTCCAACTTTGCTTCTCCACCACATTTGGATAACTCTTGGTAAATATTTTGATTTGAATATATAATAGAGTGGAGAGTGATTTTTTTTGTGTTTTTCAATATATCTTTTCAATTTGTAAAGAACATTATCACTATGACAATAATGTACTAGTCATAAGCGTAACAATTTTACATTCTTAGCAATTATACTGATAAATATAGGCATGTGAAATATTCAGGATCAGAGAGTCAAGAATTCAAGAAAACAAGCAAAATAACTATATTCCCAGAATAACTCTCAAAATAAATAAGCAGATGGCAACCCTGTGTTCCCTGCAGGCCAGGGAACAGCATCCTGCAGGCCACAGAATCTGCTGAACTTCCCTTTGGGGATTGGAGGAAACTTCTGGCTTTAGACAGGGCCTCTGATTTTGGATATTCCCTTGCCTTTTGCTGAACCTGGTAAAATGGGAACTAGCAATACTGAGACTAAAGAGGACTAAGGCCCCCAATTGAAGTAGACATTAACTTGAAAAGATGTGGGGGAGGGAGAAGATGAGAATTTAAACTCTGGAGAAATGTATATATACTGTTGACTCCAAATTCTTTCCTCTGTAGTGCACAATCAACTCTTGTGTTTGAGGCTTCATTCTTTTCTGTCATAAAGGTTTTGATCTAGAAGAGAGTCATGCCCTTGAGTCCTCTGTCAAGTCAAACCAAGTACTGCATAATGTCAGGAGATCTATGATTTGGTGCCAAGCTCTAATATAAAGGCTGACACCAGAGGCCTCCAAGACAAACTTTTTCTAGTGTTGGAAATCTCAACTTTGGAAAGCCTCCAAAGAAGGCAGAGTGGGCAAGGCTGAGCTGGAGAAAAAGTGAATACTATATCCTGTTTGGCCTTTGTAAGGTCACCTATACAATTGCAAGATTTCGACTTGCTATAGAGCTGATTTCAGCATATTCATATCATGTTCCAAAGTATTAGCTGATTATGATGTAATTTTGACAATAATCAAAGAAAAACTCCTCCCTGTGTAGCTCTTCCTTTGAAAAATTAGACATGCATTTTAAAAATGATTGGTCTGTTAATTAATAATTGTAATTATTTTAATTCACTATAATAATTAGTTAATTATCAGATTAAACAAGGATTCTGTTGTAGTTTATATATACTGTTCTCGGCCATAGTAATAGAATTTTTATTGCCAAACACTATGATTTTAATGTAAATGAAGAGAATCTTGTCAGATATGTTGGATACACATGATAAGTGAATGTCTTAGAAGACAGAAATAAAATTAAAAGTGATTTTAACAGAAATGAGCTGTATAAAAACATAAATTTAACAGAGATAAATGCAAATGTAGGCATCTAAGAAACACCAATCAAATGCATAAATATAGAATGAGAGGTACCTTGCTTAGAAATACTGTAATTGTTATGAAAAACATCTTAGAATATTAGTTGATTACAAAGTGAATATGAGTCAGCAGCATGATTTAGCTGAAAATGCAACTTTAAGTTGTACCAATAGAAATATAATTTCTTTGGGAAATGTCCTGCATTGGTCAGATTTCAGCTGAAAAATTATGCCTTCTTCTAACACACATTTAAGCATACAGACAATCTGAAAAAAGTTTGGAGTAGAGTTCAGGCGCTTACAAATTAAATCCTGGGAACATACCAGTACAGTATATAGAAACTAGGTATGTTTAGCCTAGAGAAGAGAAAATGGTGGTACTTTTAAAATATTTGAAACAATGCAGAAGAATATTAAGACTTTTTTCCCCATCACTCCAGAGGATAGGACATAAAATAATCAGGTCAATTTACAGGCAAGCTGATTACAAGTGAATGGTAGAAAAAAACATCCCAGTAATACGTATGTGTAGTTTGGCAGGAAAGCCAATGAAGCAGACGGCTGGTGAGCTGCAGACTATAAGGGTTGTGGTGGCTGAATTTGGATTCTTGTCCTGAGATAGAAGTTGGATCAAGGTCTAAAGAGTCCCTTCCAACTCTGTGATTTCCTTATTGAATCATATTTAAAGGGCTAGTAATCTGACTGCTCTTTTAAACTGGAACTAATAATCTGTCTTCCTTTACTACTTAAGTTTTTACATGTCTATATTTGGAATAAGCTACTCTATTGTTATGGAAATAATTGCATTTGATACTGTTACATTAATATGACTTGATGCCATGATAGAGGATCAGAATGATTAGTTGAAATTTAATCTATTTAACAATTATTATTAAACAGCTAATCTTGAGTGTGAAAGGGTTTACATGTTATTCTTGCTTTTCTATTTCCTCAAAACCTTTTGTTTTAGCTTCAGGTTTTTATAGCATAGCATCAATGATTATCAATAGTGCCATAATACGTGACATCAATTTGTTCAATGGAAATTGCACCCTATTTGCACTCATTTTCCCATTAATGCTGTACAGTTGTACCTCAGTATTTGACTGCTTGAAAACTTGTTGAATTTGGTACTCAGTGCATTTTGATGTGAAAATGTTGTCCGGTACTCATTCATGCAAAGCAAAAGGAAGTGGGGACAGCCATCTCTCTCTCTCTCTCTTTTCTGTCTCTCTCTCTTTCTGTCTCTCTCTCTTTCTGTCTCTCTCTCTCTCTTTCTCTCTCTTTCGGTCTCTCCCTCTTTCTTTCTTTCTCTCTCTCTCTCTCTCTTTCTCTTTCTCTTTCTCTTTCTCTTTCTCTTTTTCTCTTTCTCTTTTTCTCTTTCTCTTTCTCTTTCTCTTTCTCTTTCTTTTTCTCTTTCTCTTTTTCTTTCTCTTTCTCTTTCTCTTTCTCTTTCTCTTTCTCTTTCTCTTTCTCTTTCTCTCTCTCTGTCTCTGTCTATCTCTGTTTCTCTATCTTCTGGAGGTGGGGGAGGTGAAAAATAGGCCATTTTTGCCCATTTTTTGGCCTCCTGGGGTGTCTATGCACCCCGTTTTTCACCTCCTCCGCCTCCAGCAGCATTCTGCAGGCCAAAAACAGGCAAAAACGGCCTGTTTTTTGGCCTTCTGAGGCATCTGTGCACCCCGTTTTTCACCTCCCCCGCCTCCAGAACGTCTCTGCAGGCCAAAATTGTTGGCCTTACGTTTCAGTTCCAGCCCGCGGGGCTCGCAAAGGTAAGTCCTGTGCTTGGCCAAAGGGTGGGTGGGGTGATGTGGGCGGGGCAGCCTCGTGGTCCTCCGCGGGCCGGATTAATGGCTTTGGTGGGCTGCATGCGGCCTGCGGGCCGTAGTTTGACGACCCATGGCATACAATATATATAAACGTGTATTTTTTAAAAATGCACATAATTTTGTGCAAAAAAATGAAATATAGTTAAAAAGTTCTTGAATGAAAATGAATTTAATGAATAATTATAAGTCTGGAATGTCCTTCCCTGAACTAGGCTGCTGGTGGCCTGTGACAATTGCAATTGAGAAAAAAACCCCAAAACAACCAACCAAACAAACTCTTTGATAAGACAATACTTAATAAAGTTATTCAATGGTATCTGGTTTTTTTCGTTTTCAAGCATTTATATCCTTTCTGAAGAAAGTGAGCACAATAATAGAATGCAATGACTTGGCTCTCTGGATTTCAGTAATTACAAGTATACTACGTATGCATAACAACCATAGCATGAAGTTAGTTGGTAAACTGGTATAAATTTTGAGTACAGAAATGTGGAAATGACCTTGATGAAGGAAAGCAGAAACCATGAAGGGAGGTGAAATGACAATTAGTCCTGGGAAAATAGAAAACATGAGAAAGAGACTCAAATTAACCCTGCCTTGATTCTGTTTGGTATCAAAGAAGACAGAGAGAAATTCTGGCAGGCTTTTAAGATTCTGCTATTATACCCTACAACAATAAAGGAGCATTCTTGCAATTCTTGCAGCATCTGTTTCTTGACCTGGCACCAGAGACACTCACATACAGTATCGGCTCCTTTCTTCCATATTGTTAGCTCTCACTTAGATTGGAGTATAATATTTTATGGTTCTGCTTGGATCTGCTTTGGATATTTCATGGTGTATCCTTAATTATTGTGACACAAAAGAGAATTGTTAACAATTGCTAAATTAGGGATGGGAAGAGTCAGGGAAGGATGAATTTGACTAGAAAGTGCACATGGAACAAAGGAAACTGATCTAGTAGTTCATGATCATAGATATTTAAGGTCCTCACCATCCCCCAAACATCCCTATCTATAGTTGAAGCATTTAGCGGTTCAGAGCACTATTCATTGCATTTAGCATTATTTATCTCACCAAAACATAAAACAACCCAAAAAGTTACATGGATGAACTACATGAAATATATATTAAATAAAGTTTAACTACATTTTTTCTTAAATTATATATTGAAATGGTATTTGTATCACCAAATGAGAAGATAGATTCTGACACTGTTTGGGTTTCACATTATGCTGAGCCATGGTTTGGTTAATCATGATTTGTTAAATGTACCACAATGGCTGGATTTGCTTATATATTTGAGGCATAAATTATGATTACGAAGTACAGTGGTTGGGTTTATACAGTGTGCACAGACAGAACCAAAGAGACCACCATATGGGTTAACTCAATGTGTGAACCTAATGGACAGACTTAATCATAATACTCTTCAATCTGGTTTTGGAAATTAGACTATTTACCCTATTTGGAAACCTGCTTTCTTTAAACTACAATAACTCCATAGTGTAATATTCCACTAAAAGTATGCATCACATGTAGTGTGGCTGTAGTATTATTATTTATCCTTCTTATCTTTACTCTCCCTTTTATTGGTGGTGGTATTATTCTGTTGTTTTGCATGTACACTTAGTGCTTCTGTACCAGAGACAAATTCCTTGTGTGTCTAATCACACTTGACCAAATAAAATATTCAATTCAAGTTTAATCTATATTGTCTTTGTTATATGCATTGTTGATATGATATGTATTGATAAGTGTTTAGGACTGGCACAGAGATAAAGATATCTGGGGAGAAAATAACTATATTTAAAACAGAACTTTTTCAAATATCAAAGTTATAATGTCTCTCTGGGAAGACTTCAAAGTTATTTTTAAATCAAAATTTGAAGAATTATAAATTATGGTAATCTTTAGGCATTAACACTTCAAGTATAAGCAATATTGAACAGGTCAGGCTTCTGGGAAGTTAGCAATAATATAAGATAAACAAAATGTAGATTTTTTTCCTCCTTTCTCAGTCTAGCCTATAGCTCCGAGGTATTCCATCAAATTAGTTACCAAGTCTGATCTTGCTTAACATTTTCAAGGTCAGCTAGATGTTCTTATCTGAAGGTAAGCATATATTACCAGAGGGAAAATAAGACAATAAAAGGAACATTACAGTCTTATATTACAGAAAATAAAATCAAAATATCTCTACAAATCACTGCTTGTCTGCAATTAAAGCTAGCTGTAGTAACAATAATAATTTATTAATCTTGTATACTGCCTGACTTTCAATGACTCTGGGTGGCTCACAACAATCAAATAATTTACAATAAAATAAATAAAAGATGGCAAATGTGATGGGTCTTATTTTCCCTTGCCAAAGGCCAGGTGAAGAGCTAGGTCTGCATAGCTCTTCTAAATAACAATTGAGTGGAAGACATCCAGATCTCAGAAAGAGCCTTGACCCTGAGGGCTGGCACTGCTACTTAGAGGTCCATTTCTGGAGTCCTGATAGATTATATTGTTAAAAGAACCCAGAACACACCAACTCTGTAGAATCAAATCAATCAGGCAGATATTATGGGACACAGATGGTCCTGCAAATAACCAGGGACTATGCTGTGTAGGGCTTTATACTGTAGGTAACAAACATGCACCTCGAATTGCATCTGGAAGCAACTGGTGCCGCTCATGAACAAATGTTACATGGACACACCAAGACCTGCCCATTACTGCTTGTGCTGCTGCATTCTGAACCAGTTCAAGCTTCTGGGTGGTCTTCAGGGGCATCCCCATGCAGAGTATATTACAGTAGTCAAACTGCAAAGTGACTAAGGTGTGAGTGACTATCAGAAAGGCTCTCAGATCGACTTCCAGTTGACGTCACGGCGCTATCAATCACGAAAAGCAGGGCTCTGTGAATTCGCGCCGAATCCTTTCATTGGAGGGCCCTGTAAGGGGCTAAAGTCACCCTGTATGGGTGATGAAGAGTGGAGGGGTGCCCTGCAGGTCACGGAGAGCAGTGATTCTCCTGCTTGATCCAGGGATAATTCCCTCTCAGCCGACAATGAAGAGGAGTGGCAGCCATTATGGCTGTTGTGAAGCTGGGGCAGCCAAAGAAACAAAGACTTTGCTGGAGTGGTGTGGATGAACAGTGACTGGAACTGGGTGAGGTGACTTTTTTTCTATTTAAAACCTACCCCAAAGAAAATTAACTCTGGAAAAGGGACTCTTTGAAGTGTTTGTTTAAGCGGTGAACAATTACAGAGAGAAAAATAATAGACCCGAAAGAAAAGGATAATAAGAAGAGAGCATAAAACCTTTAAAAACACAGAAAGATTGGATCTCTAATTTTTATTGGCAATAAGGCATTTTAAAATGCTGGAATTACTTGTCAGAATTTTGATTACTTGTTTGAATAAATGCAAACGGAACTTGTTAGAATCTATGCAATGTTGAAGTTAAACGGAAGGTGCCATCTACTGGTGAATGGAATACATTACATCTTTACAACCCTGAGAAAAAAACTGATAAGACAGAGGAGAAAGTGGAAATAACACCTGGAGGACTGCTGTGCTATCCATTGCCTTATACTTATTTATTTCATGCCT
>QLTV01003659.1:337436-355769 GCA_003457575.1 Thermophis baileyi
AGAGCTAAATTGACTAACTGTGGTACATAAAGAACCATATTACTGTATTTTCAGAGGAGCAACATCAGGACTGAGTAAATGGTTTCCAGATTGACTTTCTGAGGGCAAAAATAATTGAGACTCTGGGGCAGTGATAGAACATTGACAGATTACTGAGCGATATTTGGACGTATCAAAAAAGAAGGCAAGATGTTTCAGCAGGGGGAAATAAGTGGGTTGCAAAAAGAATTGGTGGCGATGTTTCAAAGCATTCATGATACTATGACAAGGAATCACAGGGAGATAATGGACTTAATGAATAGCATAAAAAGGAAGTTAGAAAATGCTCCACAAGGGATAATGAATAATGATCAAAAAGCCCAGAAAATAGAGGAGACAATGAAGAGACCAGGGGAAAAGGCAGAACTAAATAAACAAACAAAACAAGAAGGATAAGAGGGAGAAGGTAATAAAAACTTATGAAGCAATTCAGGGAAAATATATGCTAAAAGACCAAAAAATGATACTGGATAAACAGAAAGATATTTTTGAAAAGAAAATGGAGAGTTGGGCAGATCCTTTGGAGGTTGGCAACAAAAGATAGTAGAGATGGAAGAAAAACTTAAATTAAACAGGAATGATGTAGATAGAGAAGAAGACCCAAGGGAGGAATTTGGAAGGCAAGTCAAAAAACAAATAAGAATTGAAATATTAAAACGGACAAGAGATGACAGATAGAGGAAATGTTTTGTAACACAAAATTGGCTTTACTAGGAGCTAGTATAGAGGCAGACACAAGAAATAGGGGGAATATTATTATGCACATTTTTTATATAATATATTAAAAGTAATAGCTAGACACAAAGATTAGAGGTTGAAAGATGGTGATACTATGTACGTTTTAATGATACTGTTATTATTATTAGAATGTTACTAAAATGTTGAACAATTAAATAATGAAAGCTTATATTTTAATACAAATATGTATATATTATTACAATTACATACTGTAAGTATGATTTAAATAACAAATAATATTAATACTATCATTATTACCTGTATTCAAATGAATGATACCCAGATGCCTCACTGTTCATGTATTGATATTGATGTATATTCAAAAAACTAAAAAAAATCTAAAAAAAAAGAAAGGCTCTCAGATCTAGGAAAGTTTGCAACAGGTGTACTAGGTAGAAAGACCTTCCTAACCACAGCTGACACCTGCTCTTCAAGCAAGAGCTGCAAAGTCCAGGAAGCCAATATATCCTATTGCGCAAAGAGGGTTCCTGGAAGGAAAAAAACCCCTTTCTTAAATTCCAGAATTCACACTGCAGGAGACTTTTGTTCTTGTGGAAGCACCTGCAGGAAGTATTTGGAAAATAATGTCATGGAAATAGTGTGATGTACCAAAGGGTACAATCTTTTACTGTGGAATATCAGTTAAGAAAACAGATATTACTCCTGTAATAAATTTATCCTGTAGATCTATGAATATGTGGTTGTAACCATCATCTCTCTTAGCCACATTGTATCATGTTGTTATAGGAAATAAAGGCAAAAAAAATATGACTGGACTAAGACATTGTGTTATTCTGTGGTTTAGCTATGGTTTACTAAATATATGTCAGTTGGCTGGGTTTAGAGAGTAGCTAAACATAAACCATGGTTTACAACCTTCCAATAGTTGAATTCAAACAATCCTTTAAACCACAAACAAGAAAACTCTCTTGTCATTTAGTGTGACATGTGAACCCAGGGTATTGTTGGACAATCTTGCACTTAGAAGAGAGCTGTTCATATATGTATGATATCAGTAAGCATTATACCAATCCCATTCTTTATCTCAGATTAATTTGCAATAATAATTCATAATTATTATTTTAAAAATTCTAAAGGAAATTGCTGACCCCTCCATTTGAGATTGCCGATACTTCAATTTAAAATAATTTGAAAGTGAAGCATAGTATAGAAGGCTGTGAAAAATTTATCTGACATAGGGAGGCCTTTCCCCCCATTAATTTTAGTGAAAGAAGTTGTTTCTTTGGTTTTTTTTAAAGCTACCCATGCATGAAGGATCTTGTAAAGTCATTCAACAAACATTGTACCAATGCAATAAGAACAATTCTTACATTCAGCTTGCTCAGTGCTATAGATTTGATCCTGGGCTAAGAATCCCAGCTTTAAATAATTGTAGATAGGTTCTATGTTTCTAACCAGTAGACTATGAATGAAATCCAAAGTGTGCACAATCTTACATCAGTAATAGCAAGAAGTCACTAGTGATGAAGTGGTCTTAGACAGAAATAAGCTTTCATGCTTTTTGATTTGATTTGATTCCTGCTGAGCTTAATCCTTGCAACTCATTTCTCTTTGAGAATTCTGTGTCTCTCAAGTTAGAATAATACCGCAGGCAACTGATGAAACAGACTTTGTAACTGCTCTGGTTTTGTAGAATGCACTTCCTCTTTAGTTGAGAGTTCCCAGAGGCCTTCAAAACAATTAAAACATATGATTAAATTGTTTTAGTGTCTCAGATTTTAATTTTGTTATTATTGTAAAGTTGCTGGGGCAACTTGTTAGTTTTTATTTATGTGGGTTGTTTTTGCAAAGTATATGGCCCATCTTAAATCACTTTGGGCAGTTAAAGCATCAAACAAAAGCATCCTTATTAAAAAAAAGTAAGAACAACAGACAGAAATAAAATTTTCTTATTCATTAACAATGCAAAACAAAACATACAAAATAGGCTAGCTTAAGGGAAGAGTTATTTTTAAGATCTTTCAGAAAACCAACAGGATAGTTGGTGATATGAGTTTAGTAAATAAATGCATAAAAGTTTTTGTCATATTTTAAGGATGTTCCAAGACTCTTTGTTATTAATAGATTAAATAAAAATATTTCATGAAGGAGAAAATATTGCCTACTTTTGTCTTTTTCTCTGTTAATGATTTTCTGATATAGTGAGAAAACAGAACGGAAATGGCCAGGGACAAATCATGTGACACTTAACTATCACAAAGTGTCATCTGGATCCAGTTGGGGCTAGAACATGGATAGCAAGTTCCTAAGTTTTCCTCTTGACTTTGTCTGAAAGAAATAACTTCAATGCATACCATGATTCAAGGAGCTGGTTCAGTTCATGACAGCATACAAGTAGCCAGAAGACTATTTCGTGAAGTGTTGACATTCACTTGCTTAGTTGATGCCAGTGGGTGTCTTACAAGGTTGGGGTTAGAACGACTGGGTCACCATATGGTAGACACAAGGTGTTTTTTAATTTTATATTGGTTTAGATTCTGGAGGCTTTGCTTCTAAAGGCAGATGTTGTGCTATTCTTTATGTTGCAGGCATTTTAGGGAGCCTTTATATTCTGATCTACAGAGAGGTCAACCATTCTGCAAGGCTTCAAAAATATAGTTGATGAGCATTTCTGTCAGAATGACTTAATAGTTATTTCTAGACATGAGGACAAGTATCATGGTCTAATTTTGCTGACGTTTCCTCCTCTTACCGTCCTCAGTTCATCATCAGTGCAACATAGTAGAAAAGTGGGAATGCTTATTAATTACCTGGATCAATGATCTCAGACTTAGTTTGGGTAACATCCAAGAAGTCATATAGAATGTCTTCCTACTGGATACCATGGTACTTTTCATAGTGAAATAAGTCATATATGTGTTTGCTGGTCACACTTCTAGCATCAGTTAAAATTGCCTTGATAATATAGTTCCATGAAAATTGTTTGAAGCTGTTATTTGACTCCAATAAGCTATCAACATTAGAACGTTTGTAGAAAAGTTATTTTACACAGCTTCCCCCTCCCATTCAACAAATCTAGAAGCATTGCTTTTTTTTTTTTGAAAGATCATGTTGGAGGAAATAATTTAACAACTTATGTAAATCATTTTGAGCCAATTATTTTGCTATTTTTGTTCTGGTTAGACCCTCTAATCTTGTTCTACCCTATGTTTAGTCTAAATTCTAAATTGATACATCTTCTTGTTCATATCTTTCTTTTAGAAAAAAAGTTAGCTCTTATCAAACAAAATATAAATTTATTATGCACGATAATACAAATTAAGTGCTGACAGATGCTCTCAGAACATAGGTTATTTGAAAAAAACTTGTTTTTTCATCTTGTTTCTTCAGGGAAACACACTGTAGAACTAAAAATACCTATAAATATAATTTTCACTTGTACAGTCTTTCTATTTATTTTTAAAAGCCCTTTGTTATGATTATTGCAGTGGCATTTAAACTATTTTTTTGGGTAGTAATTGTAGCCTATCTACCCATCATCAGATGGATATATAGTTGCTTAGAAAAACAAATACTGGTCATATCAAAAATAAATGGTATAGTCACATTTTCTAGATTTGGATGTTACTTTGGGTAGGGATAATTGTAGACAAGGCAGCAAACTTCTTTCTCTTCAGACCAATTCTAAATATCTGGCAGTTTTAAAACCTTCATTCCATATTGCATAAAGTTGTAATTGCTTGAAGGCATGGAGGTACCTGAAATCATACTCTTGGTGTCTTTTTCTTTGAGAAGATAAGATGTTGACAAAGTGTCTAAACAGTTGTATTATTTGTATGCAAGAAGGCTTTTTCTGATAGATGAATATTTTCTTTATAGCTCATCTAAATGACTAAATGACTAAATTGTAAATTCCATGAAGAACCAGCTCACCCATCATATACCAATGAAAATCCATAAGAAATGTCTCCTGTCAAATAGGGGCCCCATTCCCCCCCTTTTAGACCTTTAATCCTTTAACTGTTCTGACTGATTATTGTAATCGTACTGTAATTATGGCCTTTTCATACCCACATAGTTTTCCCCCCTAGTTTGTGTAAAGAGCTGTACAGAGGCAATACCTAATATTGCCCTCTGACTATGAGAAACTTTCATTTCATTTGTTTTTTTTAACAGAGTCAAGGAAGTTATTTGTTGGCTCCTAGAAATTTATTAGATTTAGTTCAGGTCCTATCCTTGCCTACATGTTTAGAAAAGTGGTTTGAGCCAGTACAAATATGCCACTGATTATATTTAGTAGGGTCATTTTCTATGCAATAGTTATATAACTATTTCTGCCTAGATTTTTAGAAGTATATGGGAGATACTGTATTTTAACTTTCTCCTCCTCCTCCTCCTCCTCCTCCACAAAACCTTTTATAATATCTTATTTGTAACTGGATTATTTGGTAAGATGATAATGTAACCATTTTTGAATTGATAGGGAAAAGAAATGAGAGCAAGAAAGAAAATCCTGTGGAACTTGGTGAATTTCTTGTTTGCTCAGCTGTTCTTTGTTCATTCTCTAAAACTTTTAGGGAGGTAGAAATGAGAAAAAGAGCTAAGAATCTTGCTTAGAGTATGACTACCAGGTCTGGGTTGCAAAAATCTTGACAGATCGGAAGTGAGATGTGCCAACTAGTAGTGGTATGTGTTTTTGGAACTCAAATTTGGTAGACTTAGCTTAGTGCAGTGGTCTCCAAGTGTGGCAATTTCAAGACTTGTGGATTCAGCTCTCAGAATTTTTCAGCCAGCCATGCTGTTTGCAGAGCCCTGGTGGGAGAGAGCTGGGAAAATCCAATGTCTAGTTGGAGATTTTATGTAATATGCTACCTTCCCAACAGAATTTTTCATCTTAAAGGCAAAGTGGCAATACACAATTGATGACTATTCAGTGCAAGTTAAGAGGAACAGTGGTAAGATATAAGCCCTAGTTTTCTACCACATATCAAAGGCTTATCTTGAGACTGAATTCAGTCTCGTAATAGTTCTGCTGCCACATATCACAAAATTTTCTATGTTAACCAGAATTGGGCAATCTGCATGACTCGGGCTGATTTCAAAAGACTCCCAGTCTAAGTTAGATTTCTGTGTACAAGTGATCACTTCATTCCTCTGGTTCATTTTATCCATCCAGCTAGATGATGGAAAGAAAACAATAAATATAGTAGAAATAAATTATAAGAGGGTATCAGAAAAGGAGTGAGGGACACCACCCGCTTTTTGCTTAGGGTTCTCCCATCAGTCCCAACCTGCCTCTTCCCAACAGACATGCTAGAATAGTCCTAACAGAAACAGATTGCCCATGTTTGCAATAAAGAGAGCTTATATAGTACATTGAATTAATCGTTTCAGCCAGCCTTTTCAAAAGACCTAATTTTGTAAAAATGAATAATATTGTAAATCACATTTGGAAGAGGGCTCTATAATCTTTATGCAGTTACCAAGTTGCAAAGGTCTGTTAGTTTAAGCATCCTTTATGAATCTCAGTTCCTATAGCAGTTCCTTAATAGAATAAGTCACCCTGTAACCCTCTTCATTCATTATCTTTTGCTTCCCGCTTCCTTCATTTTTCTTTGCAATCATTTCAATACTTGGAGGGAAGAAGCCAAATGTAAAACCAGCATTAACCAAGAATAAAATTACAAACAGAACAAGGCTATAAAATTGTCATTTGATAAAAGATAGAAAGAAACTCTTACATAAGAATCTGGTTTGAAGAGAAGCATAGACTACTCAGCCTGGGGGTTGTTGGCCCTAGAGCCAGAAAATCTCCAATGGGTTTGAGAAGAGAAAGTTTTCTGAGATTTGTATGTGCCTGACTGTTATTTGCACATTATACTGAGAATGTCAGTCTGATTCTTTTTTTATTTATTTTCTGAACTTTTGAATTGTCTGGTAGAGAGACAAACTTAGGCCTGATATGTCTCCATGATAGCCTTTTTAAAAATTTGATCTACTACCTCCAACCCCAATTTCTGCATGAAGATCTGCAAAAAATACTATCTGCCTGCAAGCAAAAAACTGGTGTCATCATAAGACTGAGAAAGTAATAGAAAATGAAGATGCTAAAGTACTCTGAGACTTCAGAATTTAAACCGACAGGGACCTGCCACATAACACCCCAGAATTAGTGACAGTCAATAAGAAAGGCAAAAGTCTGGATACTGGATGTGGCAGTACCTGGAGACAGGAGAAGAAAAGAGAAAGAACTGCAGAATAACAAAATGCAAAGACCTGCAAATAAAAATAGAATGATTGTGGCAAAAGAAATCAAAGATAGTACCAATAGTAACAGGTGCCTTGGGCACGATCCCAAAACAGCTGGAGAGCCATTTGAATATCATTAGCACTGCCAAATTTCTATCAGTCAATTGCAAAAGGCAGCTTTACTTGGAATAGCTTACATCCGGCAACAATACCTTTAATATCATCAAACATCCACATCTGCCTATCCCAGGTCCATGGAAAGGACTCCATGTAAGGCAGATTTGTAATAAGGTAATAAGGTATTTTCATGCCATAATTAGAAGAACTTGATAAGCCCAACATTTTTGGGATGAATGTGTTTGGAGGGTTTGTTGTTGTATGTCAATTTTTTGTTTAAATGGGGTCCCCCAACCCCCACACCATCTTTCACCTTCGCAATTCTAAAGGAATGCTAGTTCTTGATATTTCAGTGAAACTGGGATACTTCCCTTTGTAAATCAAGTATAGTACCATTATTATCTTTTAAGATAACACATTTATTCTTCTTTTCCTCCTTAGAGAAAGTGTGGGATAAAACTGGAGGCTGTTATAACCACAGATTGCATTCTACACTGACAGGGTGAATGCTACACTTGATAAGCTATTTGAACTATAAACATTCTTCTCTATCGCTACAGGGACATTACAAGTCAGCCTAAAATCTTATTTCCTTACACATCATTAAAACAAAAAAATATATAGGTCTCCACAACTCTTCCCTGTTATCTGTTGGTCCACTGAAATACTGTAAAATACAAGCTCTTATTTCTTGGAAAAAGAAAGTGGGATACAAATTAAATTACATACAGAGGATGGCACCAGTCTGCTTTCTTGTCCATATCCAAAATTACTGTTCTTGGACTAGAGCAAATGAGATGTACTTGTGAAGAGCAAAAAGAATTACAAAAAGAATTTCTGCTCTGTCTGAAGCAGCCCTGATTATTTTCAGACCTGGCTGCTAGCCAAGAAGCATTGCATTCCTTTTCTAGTGGCAAATTAAATATAGAAAAATTACATCATGGTTGATTTTTTATTAACAGTATTTTAATTTTTAAAGATTTCTTAAAATAAAATTGGTGCAAGAACACAACATGGGAATAAGGATTTAAATATGCAGGGTAATGATCTTTGGTGGTTATAATGATCTACAAAATATCATCCATTTGCTAAAAAATATTTTTCTACGTTATAAGCAGAAAAGAAAGTTGGTCTGAAAAAAAAATTAGATGCAAACTAATAAAAGGAAACTATATGTCTTCAAAGTTACCTTTCTTGCTTTACCCTTTATGTTGATTTCCCAGCTAAAGGAATGGATTGTAGCTGTCCATGGACTACTACTGGTCTGGCTTTCCAGATTTTTGCCACCCAGTAGTTGTTTAATAGAATACTTTGCACTCAATGCTCATCTATGTTATCTAGATATTTCTGGACAGATCACTTGTGGTGTTACACACTATACAGGTAGTCCTCAACTTGTGACCATAATTGAAATCAGAATTTCTGTTGCTAAGCAAGGCAGTTGTTACATGAATTGCACCCAATTTTCAGACCTGTTTTGCCACAGTTGTTAAATGAATCAAGCAGTCGTTAAACAAATCCAGGTACCCCCATTGACTTTGCTTGTCAGAAGCTGACTGGGAAAGGTTGCAAATAGCGATCACATGACCCCGGGACACTGTAACTGTTGTAAATACATGCCAATTGTCAATTCCCCAAATTTTTTGATCACATGACTCGGGATGCTGCGATAGTCACAAGTGTGAAGACCAGTCATGAGTTGTTTTTTTTCAGTGCTGTTGTAATTTCAAACGGTCCCTAAATTAATGGTTGTAGGTGAAGGACTATTTGTACACAATTTACAGAGCTCCTTGCATAGGATTTCTGAACTATAAAGGCAGGAAAATAAGATAGGGAAAAAGGTAACAAATAAATGATGATCCCTTCATCATTTTTGTTACTAGGCAAGGTAAAAGGCCATCTAATGTCACCTGACATATAATTTATTTAAATTCCTTTTAAGTGACGGAAGTAGTGGATGTATGAATCAGTACTTTGCATATCCATGACTGGCTGAATAAACCATAATTGACTGCATTTACACAACTATTAAATTATAAACCATGAGCACAAATTTCAATAGCAGGATTTCATTAAGGTAAAAGGCTGACACATTGTGTGCTTTAGGGTGAGTGTTTTTATGACTGTAGCTCTAATGAACAAAGTGCTTTCCAGTTTGTCTTCTTGATCTTCAAGGCTTTGTTGTTTTGTTTTCATTTTATAACGGCTGGGTTGTTGAAGACCACCTAGTTATTCCAAACTGAAAGCAGCAGTTCATGAAAATTCTAATTAGCATTTAATCTCCTATGAAGCTTTATTGTTTCTCATATTGGAAACAGCAGTTTATATTGCTTTCAAGATGAAATTATTGGGTTGAATCACCTGAGCTGTTTGATCTACAGGTATACAGTATGTTTTCCTGTTCTTGTTTCTTCCTGCAATCTTGTTACATAGTATGGATTGAGCCGAGGTGGCGCAGTGGTTAGAGTGCAGTACTGCAGGCTACTTCAGCTGACTGTTCAGCAGTTCAGCGGTTCAAATCTCACCGGCTCAAGGTTGACTCAGCCTTCCATCCTTCCAAGGTGGGTAAAATGAGGACCCAGATTGTTGGGGGCAATATGCTGACTCTGTGAACCGCTTAGAGAGGGCTGTAAAGCACTGTAAAGCGGTATATAAGTCTAAGTGCTATTGCTATTGCTATTAGATATGCCAATCAGCGTGGAGGATCATTCCTTGGGATTATCTTTGAGATTCTTTTCCTTTTCAAACAAGATTTTCAAACTCAATTGCTCTTAACAGCTGCTAAAGATGCTTGACATTTTTATTGGATGAAACAATTCAATTTTGGGATAAACTGAGCATTTATTATTTTAATAGGATGTTAAAAAAATCTTCTGTGTTTTGAGAATGATGTGTTTATTAGCCAAAATGTTAGACCTTTCAAAGCCCAAAATGAACTTCTGAATGATTTGGAGGAAAGAAGCAGTTAGGTGAGCGCACTGTGCATTCAACGTATTCATTTTATTTATCATGTATTTATTAATCAAATGTATATAGCCACCAATCTCACATGACTCTGGATGGTACACAACAAACAGATAAAATCACATATAAAAACAACAAATATATACAAAAATATAAACATCACTTTAAAAAGTAAATATAAAAAATACAGATACAAAAAGAGAGTAAGAATCAGTAATGGACCATCTGAGTTAGTCTCCAGTTGCCTGGGAACCCCAGGCATGATAACATAACCTCAAGGCCTTCTGGAGTATCAAAAGGGATGAGATTAATTTACTTTCAGGGAGGAGAATATTCCATAAGGCAGGTGCCATGGCAGAGAAGGCACATCTCCTGGAACCGACCAAATGCAGGTCTCTGACTGATGGTATGCCTTTTCTGCCAGATCTAATGGTGCGGGCTGATAGAACTGGGGTGCGGTGTTCCCCCAGATAGCCTGGTCCCATGCCGTAAAGGGCTTTAAAGATCAAAAGCCGCACCTTGAACTGGAAGCAAACTGGCAAACAATGCAGTTCATAGCAAAGAGCAGGGCTGTCAAACTCGTGGCCCGCAGCCCGGATGCGTCACGCACTGGCCATGGCCATGCCTGGTTTAGCGAAAGGGAAAAAAGTCACGATAAGTCATGTGACGCCGCCGTGATGATGCGAGTTTGACACCCCTGGCATAGAGGTATACATGCACTGTTCTAGGAATGCACATAACTGTCTGTGCTACTGCATTATGTATCAAATGAAGCTGCTGGATATTCTTCAAGGGCAACCTTATGTAGAGCATTGTTGTGGTAGTCTAATCTGGTTGTGACTAAGACATGAATGACTGTGAGCACGGTCTGCCAATCTAGAAATAGGTGCAACTTGTGCATACGATGAAGCTGTGCAAAGGCCCTCTTAGCCATGTCTGCCACTTGCTCATCAAGCACGAGTTGTGAATCTAGGAGGACTCTCACATTGTACATTTGTATGGGAATTATAGTACATGTAGTCCTCAACTTACAATTACAATTGAGCTCAAAATTTCTGTTGCTAAGTGAGGCAGTTAAGTGAATTTTGCACCATTTTACGAGCTTTCTTGCCGCAGTTGTTAAGTGAATCACTTCAGTTGTTAAGTTAGTAACATGGTTGTTAATTGAATCTGGTTTTTCCATTGGCTTTGTTTGTCAGAAGGTCACATAAGGTGATCACTCAACCCCATAACACTGCAACCATCATAAATATGAGTTAGTTGCCAAGGGTCTGAATTTTGATCACATAACCATGGAGATGCTGCAACGGTTATAAGTGTGAAAAATGGTCATAAATCACTTTTTTGGGTGCCATTGCAACTTCAAAAGGTCATTGAATGAACTGTTGTAAGTTGAGGACTACCTCTATATTTTTGTAAATTTGGAATTTAAATGAATGCCATAAATGTTAGAGTCCATGAACAATTGAAGAAAAGTAATAAAAGCTGTGAAAAATGTATTTGTAACTGGAAAAATGGATGTAATTTATTTATACAACCAAAAAAGTTGTTTCTGGATACAGTTGATGAGGTCATTAGAAAGAGTAAAAAAAACCCACTAAAGAATAAAAGGCAGTATATTAATTGGTGTATGGACAAGGTATGAGCAAGAATGATTTGCAACAGCAGAAATAATTGGAAGAGTATAATGGTATTGATGTAAACTAGTGTTAGATTTCCTTTTCTTTCCTTTTACCTACTGCCTCCAATTTATTCGTTTATTGATCATTTTTGTATATTGTTTAACATGCTCACCTTGAAAGGGAATAGTGTAGTATGTATGTATGTATCTGCAGCCCTCTTTGTCATCTGCAGAGGACCATATAGAGCAAATTTGGTGAATTTAATGCAGCTATTTCAATTGCATGAACAGAATTTCTATTGACTAATATTGGATATGGTTCTAAGTTATGACCCCTGCGGGATATTATCTTTAAAGTAAAATCACATGTAGAATTGGCATACATATTAAACATTATGGACATTAATGGGTGATGTAGTGACTCCTAATCATCCACTCTGTATTTATGCATGGTTGCATAAAATCAGTAATTACATTATAAATAAAAATGCAATATATGCGTTCATGAAACAAGAACACATGGTCACTGAAAATCATTTAAAATAGACAATTAGAACATGTTTTAAACTGCTCTTTTTTTTCATTTATATAGCAAAACTCTCCAGTGTACAACAGTAATCCATCATAATTTGTTAACATTTCATACTGATGTGGGATCCAATCTGGGACAGTCACTGGGACCGTCACAGGGACCAGAGGTTTAGTCTTTTGAGCTTTTGGACTTGTAGTGAAGCCCATCCTCAGGGAACTGCTCTCTCACCAGAATGTGTCAAAGCTCGGAAGATTAAACCTCTGGTCTCAGTGATTGACCCAGACTGGATCATGCAACGTTATCCTGGGATATGTATATTTGCCTTCATTAATTTCATACTGATTTTTCTTAGTTGACCAGCATTTCATAGTTGTAATGAAATGGGTTAGCTATTCTTCCTTAATATCAGAATACAAGGTCATGTTAGCCTCAATATCTAAGTGACTTTGGTTACTCTCCAAAGCAAAACAAAGTTGAACCTGGTAGGGTAGATTAAGAAATTGGAGAAAAGATTACAGAAGACACTGACAAATCACTTTCTTCTTGTTACCAAGGAAACAACATGGATGGTCCATAAAGTCACAAGGAGTTGATTCAACTCAAAAGAAATTTTAGGTTTTTTTATCCATAAATCCAGGTCAACTTATTGTAGCAGAACTTGCTGATTTTTAAAAACATCTATCATAGGCACAATTCAGTTACGCCTTTTGTTCTGCTAGCTCCAATTAATTTTGCCAGCTGAAACTTTTCTTTCCTCCAATCTAAAGGCTTTCTAAAACTGCTGCTGAAAAAAATCAGTCTTTTAGCAAGATTGTAATTCTTGCTGTTCTAGTATTTTCTGCTTTTCTGTTCTTGCTGTTTAAGAACCTGCATTCTAATGAAGGTGAGCTGTCTCATGACTATTAAATCAATATGTTGTGTGGATTTTTTTTTTTTTAAAAAAAGCCCTACATCTCTCCATTCCAGGAGCTGCATATCCTTCATGAACATATAGACACACAGGGTTAAATCATTGCCTGAAACAAATCACTCTGCATCCCACCCCCACCCATCTGACATTTAGATTCCATTTCTTAGATGCGATAATGAACTTTTTATGTGCACTTTGTTAAAAGAAATTCCCTTCAGCTGCTTAATTGTTCAGTGAATTATGTCTTATGTACTACAGAAGTTCTACTTGTTCAGCAATGTATTGTAAGGTGGATGCTTATTCCACTCTGTCTAATACAATTTAATCTTCCATAAAGGAGAATATTTGTAATTTAGGATTGCAATGAGGGGTCCTTGGTGCTCTCGGAGTATGGTGGTTTTCCTACAGATGTTTCATTACCCAAACTAGGTAACATCATCAATGCTGATTAAGTTACCTAGTTTGGGTAATGAAACATCTGCAAGAAAACAACAACATTCAGAGAGCATCAAGGACCCCTCAACTTAATCTTCATCATAAAGAAAGCCTTTTAGGTCAGTGAGGAATAAATGTGGTTAAGTCTGCAGCCTCACTCACCAAAGCGGTGTTCTAGCAATCCAGTTTCCTCCAGATGGTTGGAGATAATGAGAGTTGAACCTGAACACCAGGTTACTTTAGAAATGGAAAGAGGAGGGCAAAAGTATGAAGTATGGTAGTTCTGGTGCAGATTTACACAATTTTTAAAAAGCAAATGAGAGTCCTCCCAAAAGATGAACTAATGATGGATTTAATAGAGACAGATAAGTAGTGATAAGAGTTGTACCTAATCAAAGGATAAGGCCAACTAATAATTTTTGTTCTTAAACGCTTCAGGAGGAAAAGCAATTTGGCCATGATTAAGGTCAGTGGTGACAAATTGATACATTTTATTTAGAATATGTTATCTGCATGGATATAATTTAGTAAAAAATGCTCCTGGAGCTTTTTAATAAAATCTCATAGATTAGCAAGAAAAGACAAGTTGTATCTTCCTCATCTAATACTTTTCTTGTAGAAGTGGCCTTGCATAACTATGGCTTTGAGGAAGAAAACAAGTTATTATAGCAAGTCACTGCTTACAATATGAGGTGAAGAGATCAAAGTTCCCCCTCAACTTCCATGAGATTAAGAGTGGTAAACCTAATCTTGCGTAGCTTCTTCTCCGGAAATATTGTACTTTTAACCAGAGCATACAAAACATTTGCTAGACCAATTCTCGAATACAGCTCATCTGTCTGGAACCCACACTACATATCAGACATTAACACAATTGAGAATGTCCAGAGATATTTCACTAGAAGAGTATTACATTCTTCTGTTCGCAACAGAATACCTTATGCAACCAGACTTGAAATGTTGGGACTAGAAAACTTAGAACTACGCCGCCTTCGATCTGACCTAAGTGTAGCCCACAAAATTATCTGCTACAATGTCCTACCTGTCAATGACTACTTCAGCTTCAACCACAACAATACACNTAGACTGTCCACCGTCGACCTCACCCCATTCCTAAGAGGTCTGTAAGGGGCGTGCATAAGCGCACCAGCGTGCCTACCGTCCCTGTCCTAATGTACCCATATACTCGTTAAATTTCTTGTACTCATAACCATGCTTGTACTTATATATTCACAAACATGTTTATACTCTGTTTATACTTTGTTCGTAATCATATATACGCTTGACAAATAAATAAATAAAATAAATAAATAAAATAGATTATTTAAAAATGATATATTACCCAATAGCAAAGCCTCTTTTTCTTTTTAAGCATTTTATGACCAGGCAACTTTAATATACTGTGGCATCATGTCTGATATTTCTGGGCATAACGATGAACATATTCAGGGAGAAATTAATTTTATTTTGCCCCTTGAGCATCTTTGGATTAGATCACAGAAAGTTTTGCTGTCCCAGCATTTTATGTATTCCAGCCATGGGGATTCCAGGCAGAACTCCCATAAATAGACCTGGATGACTGAGAATCTCTACAGACATCATTTGTAGTGCTTTTTCCATGCAAAAGTATATGGAACAGAGAGTAACCTACTTAATTGTAGGCCATGAGTGCAGAGAGATGTCTTCTCAGATGAATTCAAAAATCAGTCTGCAAATTGCTCAGACTTAGATTTTAGAAGCACTTTATGCTCCAGTATTTCCAAGATATACAGTAGATAGCCAGTTTGAAATGAAAACAATAACCTTTTAAAGCCCCAGTCTTAATTTCTGTTCTCTCCCTCCTAAAGTAAAATGAAAGAATGATGAGAGATTGAAATTTTACTTGAGATGTTTTGACAGAACAACTGAGTTCCCTTAGGGTGAAAACAGAGTTAAACATCATGTATTGGACTCTTAAGTTTGTTTTTGTTTTTGTTTAGAAATTCATTATTTTTCTGGAAACAGATGCAACATGAGAGACCTTTGATGACATCTGTTAATGTTATAATTTTAATAACAGCAAAGAAATCAGCTGGGAAAGTGCTGTTGTTTTCTGCACAATTGCACTCTCTAAAACCTAACCTTGTGTATCTTCCACCTCTTCCTATTTATTTATTTATTTAGAAGATTTATATGGCCATCCACTCACTCACAGCGACATTGGGCGGCTTACAAACAGTAAAAACCCAGTATAAAAAAACAAAGAAAACAAACCTATAGTCAAATGCGCCACTTGAGGGGTCCCACCACTCTGGGTTCCCCACGCCATCTGATAATGGGCAGGTGGTTACTGGACAAACAGACTTAATTTTAGCTAAATTATGACCTAATCAGATATTTTAAAAAAAAAACAACCCTGAGGAATTTTTCAAGTTAGTGTTCTTGAATCTACATATTCATTTCTTTCTTTTTGTAGTTTCATCTTCTAATTGTCAGATATTTACAATTAGCAGAAACAAATATTTGAATTTTTTCCCCTCCATGCGAATGCATGACAGCTTGAAACCTTTTGTTGTGTCGTCTCTATTTCTCTATGTCCCATATCCAAAGCCATTAGAATAGCAAGACTTTTGTCAAGTTTCAGCCAATTTAAGACAGGGCAGTTCACTAGCTGTCATAATAGAGTTGCTTATACAGACAGTCTTTAGGATACCTGTTTAATATGGCATAAAATACTGTTTTTATCATAACATACAATAGATATTTTTACTTTTTAAGGTTATTTTTTCTGCTGCAAATGGACTAATGTGGGTTCTTTTAATCAGTTTTATAGTAATACATGAGCCAGTTTTACTAATATTTCACATCATTGGTTTGATGCCAGTGTGAAGACTGTGCTACCTGGCTTGTAGTACAGTAATTGGGTAACAATGACCATTATTATGGTTTGTTGCATAGTCAGCCAGATGTTTAGACTAGATTTGGCAGTTTTATCTACCTATTGAGTCCTTCCCAATGACCTGGGATAGGCAGATGTTGTTTGATGGTGTTAAAGGTATCATCTCAGAATTTAAGCTGGATAGGATAGGATAGGATAGGATAGGATAGGATAGGATAGGATAGGATTGGATAGGATAGGATAGGATAGGATAGGATAGGATAGGATAGGATAGGATAGGATAGGATAGGATAGGATCAAATTGAATATGGTGTGGAGCTCTCAGTATACATGCAAAACAAAAACTAAGAATAATCATAATAATGATACCAATAAGAAGGGTTCGTAAAGAAGATGAGAAGGATAATAATAATACTACAGCCAAAAACATGGGTAAATATACTTAGTACTGTGAGAATTAGGTGTTCAGCAGAGTAATGGCACGAGGGATGTTCCTGTATAGCTGTTTTGGCATGCAATGTTCTATATGGGTGTCCTGAGGAGAGGAGTTGAAACAGTTTGTGTCCAGGATGTGGGGAGTCTGTAGATATTTTCTCAGCCCTCCTTCTGACCCGTGTAATATACAAGTCTTCTATGGAAGGCAGGCTGGTTGCAATTGTTTTTCCTGCAGTCTTAACTATTTGTTGGAGTCTGTACCTGTCTTGTTCCAAGTAAAGCTGCCATTTGCAATTGACTGATGGTGATTTTGTCAATTCCAGTGGTGTACAAGTGATGCTCCACATGTTTTCGGATTTCACCCAAGGCACCTACTGTATCACTGTTGGTATTGTATTTCCTTTCTTTTGCCACAGATGTTCTACTTCTGTTTTCAGGTCTTTGTATTTTTTCCAGTTCTTTTTCTTTTATTCTGCTTTCTCCAGGTTCTGCCACATTCACTATCTTTTTTGTCTTTCCTATTGACAGTGGTTAAGTCTGGGGTGTTATGTATTATCTCTTTTATTCATTAAACATGAAACTCAGTCAACTGAACATTTAAAAATGTATTACAAATACCATTGACTGGTGCTAATGGTTGATACGGGTTGCTGTCAGCGTCCTAGGTATCAACCAAGTATCTTCTTAAAATATATGATGTTCCAAGTAGCACAGTTTTTTGCAGTTCCGCTGGTGTTATTGCAGGAAGCTGCAATTTCTTGATGTGTTTTGTGAAATTCTTGGACATGGTACCAAGTGCCCTGTGTTACATGTTTCATCCATAGCCGTGTAGTTTCGATGGCCAGGTTGCGATATTTTGTAATTTTTTCCAGTTCTTTTTCTTCGACTCTGGCATCTCCTGGTACAGCGATATCAATAAACTGTACTCTTCGGCCCTCGACAACCGTGATATCTGGCGTGTTGTGTTCTAAATGATGATCTGTCTGTATTCGAAAGTCCCACAAGATCTTCACCATCTCATTTTCAGTAACTTTTTCGACTTTGTGCTCCCATTACTTTTTAAAGTAATTAGTAGTATTGGTTCTGCCCTCGACAACCGTGATATCTGGAGTGTTGTGTTCTAAATGACGATCTGTCTGTATTCGAAAGTCCCACAAGATCTTCACCGTCTCATTTTCAGTAACTTTTTCCACTTTGTGCTCCCATGACTTTTCGGATACAGGTATGTCATATTTTTTACATAATGACCAGTGGACTAATTTAGCAACTCGATCATGGCTAGTTTTGTAATCAGTTGGCGCGATTTTGCTGCACTGACATATTAAGTGTGAAACAGTTTCAACTTTGTGGTTGCAAAGTCGGCAATTTGGATTGTCAGTGGATTTTTGTATCTTCGCTTTCATGGCATTAGTTTGTAGTGCTTGTTCTTGAGCAGCCAGGATTAAACCTTCCGT
>QLTV01003659.1:359112-372340 GCA_003457575.1 Thermophis baileyi
TTATTATTATTATTATTATTATTATTATTATTATTATTATTATTATTATTATCATCATCATCATCATCATCATCATCATCATCATCATCATCATCACCACTACTTTTAAAAAAAAGTATTTTAGGATGAAAAATGTTTGGCGGTAAATTTGCTTATGTCTCCTTTCAAGTGGAATGGGAGCAAAAGGGAATAGAAAATACACTGGGTTTCCTTTGGGTATTAAGGGTTATTTTAAGGACCTTTATGCTCTGAGATAGAAGACATTGCTGTTTACTTCCCCTTAGGAACTTCTGAACTTTAATAAACAAAAACAGCAGCTAGCATTTTCTCTTGGTGTCAGTAGCTTCAACACAATAAGAACTGACAGCATCTTTGCCCAGGAGATGATTGGGCTTTTGATAGATGAGTAAAAGTGACACACTTCTTGGATTATTAATGCTATTCAAAGATGTGCGTAAAGAAATCAAACCCAAAAATAAACATAGGTAATGCCTGGCACACTGAAGGGAAGAAATAGAGGAATTTCATTTTTTGATGGTAATGGTGGTTCTTTCAACATGCTATCAAGGCAACTGCGTACTGTAGTGTTTTGTAGTTTGGGGCTGGTTCAGAAGTCTGAATTCTAATTTCAGCCCATCTGAAGAGTATCCAGTTATGGGAAACTGATTTACTAATATAGTTGTCTGTGAATGGTGTCACTATGATCAACATTCTATAAAAAAAGGCTTTCATATCCTTTGATTTTGTTTATGTTGCTATTTCATGTGAGGAGTGCAGGGCTTATTTATAAAAAGTTCTGTGGAATGAACAAGTTTCCTGTTAATATTTCCCCCCAAACATGTTTTTTCCTTCTTACCCTGGTCAGCTGTTCATTTCGTATTCAGTTCTGTCATTTCATTGATTTTGAGTTATTCTACTTTTATTGTACATAAAGTAGAAAAGCACTACATCTTTTCAAACTATCACTATTTTGCATTGTTAGGATTTTGCAAGTACAACCTTTGAGAAACCACAATTGTGCTTGTTCTCCTTGACTGATTCATATGGATCTGTTTGAGAACTCATGCAGTGTGACCACTGGAATAATGTCCTCAAAGAGTTAGCTTTTTTATTTTATTTTTTATTTTTAGAAATTATTACATGCTATTTAGTGAACTTCTGTTGATTTGATACTATTTTTTGATTTTTTTTTAAATTCTCAGCTGCCATTTATTGAATTGTAGGTTGTATACTTCAGTGGTTATATACACATATAAGGGTTTTTACACAAATACACACACACACACACACACACACACACACACACACACACACACACACACACTGCTACCCAGAATTGTTTTGAGAAATGTTGTGGTCATATACATCTAAATGAAAAATAAATACTGATGAAAATTTACAATGTTCAAAATACATTGGCTGACAAATTGCAGTTGGCTAAGAGCTGTAGCCTAAAGCAATACTTGCTGTTCTAAATAGCTGTGACTTTATTTTTTAAAATGAAGTATAACAAGTGAAGAATTATGTTGTAACTCCAGTATACGTTGATAATTGCCATCAACGTTTCTGCAGGAAAGAGAATCAGACACTGTGAAAATAATGAAGAAAAAAACCCTTAAATTTTCTCTTTTTTAATGATAGAACACCCTGCTGGGCAAAGGAAGTAGACAGATCGTAAGTCTTAAATCTATACTTCTTTGCTGTCTTGTTTTCATTACAAGTATCCCATTTCGTGTGATTTTTTATGCTATTTATTCCAATGAACAATGTGAGTACAATGTGAAGTCTGTGCCACATCCTGTTGCTTGTTCTAGAGACCTGTGCTATCATAATATAAATACTATTTTTTCCTTCATCAACTAATAGGACACATGTTGGGCTTCACATCCTATGTCTCAGCTTCTTCTTCTTTTTTTTTTGCCTTCCCCAACCTATGTTGGTAAACAATGTTATAGGTGCAAATACTTCCCAGTTCCCAGTAGATATTGTTTGCACAGCCCTGCCCTCTTAAAATGTCAAATTGTTATAGAGACATACATGTTCTCATTGCATTTTTGTTAGCATGTATGTAGATAAAAAAATTCATAAAGCATTTACCTCCGTACTAAATAAACTAGAACAAAAAAGATCGGGAAGAAATGCTTTTAAAACACTTAGGAGAGTTCGTGTACAGACAACCAAAGTACGGGAGAACTTGAATATACATGAATGTGAATATGATTAGTAATATCAGTAGGACACTAGACTTAGATGGGACAATGCTATGGAGGTTATTAAACATACAACAGGTGAACTTCTGTTATTCAGATTACAAGAGTGTATTCCTTTTCTGAGGAAGAACAAATGCTAGCCAGACTTCATTCATTCAACCTAGTGTTTAGTAAATGCAAAGCATCAATATTTATTTGTTCTTAGTAAGTTTTATTCTATGATGAAATTATTTTTAATCCCTGATGGAGATATGGTATAACACTTGAGATAGTTTCAGTATCCAAATATCTCTACTCTAAGAAGAAGCCTCCTTAGCTAATGCGTACAGTCAGTCCAGAGAAAAAGGACATTATGGGTTTGTGAAAGAAAAAAAAAGGCCTAGAAATCACCATCCAACCTAATTGTGTGTATATAGCTATGTATAATATAGTCTAGGTCTAGGAGGATAAACAGCTAAAGTACAGGGGAAGCTAAATCTGGTCCCTGCTACAAATGGCCTCCCGTTTTAGTTGCTATTTGCCTTCTAGGCTGATAATACTGGAGATAACCTTTGTGTGAAGTTTCCAAAAGGTGCCCTAATGAATTCATGAGCTACGAGCCAAGCTTCAAAAGAAATACAATCATTTATCTTTCTAATTTTATATATCTAGAAATGTTTAGAAATGCATAAAGAAGCAATTGATCAGATACCTTGACATTTATAAGAGTGACCCTGGAGAATTTATATGAGACTCTGATCATTATTACCTTGTCTGATTTCTGTGTTGAGGGCTTTTCTTCAATGTATCTTTAGGAAGATCAAGTCACAGAGACTCCCATAGAAACTAATGTATTCCTGATCAAACTGTGAAATTACATAGATTTCTGCTCCAACATCAACTGTACTGACTTACGCATACAGTGTAAAATAGAAATAGAATGAATAATGCCTGTATTTAGGTCCAAAGTAGATCCTTGGGAGCAGTCTGTTATGATTATCATCAAAACAGCTTTATCATGACAATTAAACCTGAACATTCTTTGCATTACAGTAGCAACTGGGAAGAAACCGAGAAAAGAAAGCAATTCAATAGTGCTCCATTTTCAGTTAATATGCTGAAAAATAGTTTCAGTTCCCTGTAGAATCATAGAATGTAAGACCTGCAAGATCAATCTAGTTCAGCCTCCTGCTTATGGAAGAAATCCATTGCTATAACATTTTCAACAGATGATCATCCATCTACTTAAATATTTCTAGTGAAGGAGAGTCCACTACCAATTGATGCAGCCTATTCCACCGTTGAATAGTTCTTACCATTAGGAAGTGATTCATTATATCTGCTTCCCTATGATTTACATCCATTATTTATCCGCTACCCCTTTTGTAACAATTCTGAACAGTTCTTCTCCACCCTCTTGATAACAGCTCTGTAGATACTTGAAAACAGCTATCATGTCTCTCCACAATCTTCCTCATAGTATTTTTTCCCTTTCCATGTGCCTTTTCTTTTGGTTGCACTCCTTTGGACACACTCTAGTTTGTCATCATTCTTTCTAAATAGCAGAACTTGGTGCAATATTATAAATATGTTCTGACCAAAGCAGTATAGAAAGAGACGGAATTAACTTGATCTTGATGCTATGTACTTCCGTTGACACAAACTTAGATTGTGTTTGCTTGTTTGGCAGTTTTATCACATTGCTCATGTATGTGCATGTATTGCAGCTTCATCACCGTGTGTATCTATTGTTGCCCGGTATGAGTCCTGCCATCCCATATTCATGCATTTAATTTTTCTTATTGATCTATAGGATTTTGCACTTTTCTCTGCTGAAATTCATCTGATTAATTTCTACCATATTGTTCCAGTTCTTCAAAATGCTCATGAATCTTCATATTATTAAGACTTTGTGGAAGCTTTGCTGAAGCCAGTGTACACTGTGTCATATGAACTAGCCACCATATAAAAAAGATGATTGTGTTAGTTTGGTTTGCCTTGTTGATAAAACCATGCTAGTTCCTACTAAGCAGGGCATTGGTTTCTAAATAACTATTACTATTAGTCTTCTCATCGTTCCTATCACCCATCTCCTCCCACTTATGACTGCAGGACTGTAACTTGTTGCTTGTATCCTTACGATTTATATTAATATTGATTGTTTCCTGATTGCTTATTTGTACCCTATGACAATCATTAAGTGTTGTACCTTATGATTCTTGACGAATGTATCTTGTCTTTTTATGTACACTGAGAACATATGCACCAAAGACAAATTCCTTGTGTGTCCAATCACACTTGGCCAATAAAGAATTCTCTTCTCTTCTCTTCTCTTCTCTTCTCTTCTCTTCTCTTCTCTTCCCTCCCCTCCCCCTAAGTCCATTTGATTGCAGTAGCTCTGTGGGGAAATTGTATCTGCAGTCTGAAAGTACTCTTTACCTCCAGCTGTTTCTGGATTCCTAAGGACATCAATGGCAAGAAATACATTTGCACAAATATATCTACCGGTAGTACAGGTACAGAAACCATTCCTGAAGCCTTAAACTGTTAACAATTCAAGATGCTTCAGTTACATTCCAGATGGTGTACTACAATGGGTTCTCTGTGTGGCCACCTTTAAGGCATAGCCAAAAGCTTCAGCTGATACAAGAAGTACCAGTTAGGTTTCTGATTATCCCAAATACTGGGGTGTATTATGGCCATCTCAAAACCTTGCACTGATTGTCATTTATTCCCTCGACACAATTGTAGCATTACAGTTCTAAATTATTTAGGATGTGATTATCAGAGGAATTACCTCTTTTGATGTAAAGCTATCTTAGCATTAAGATAAGCAGGACAGGCTGTCTTAAAAATATTGTCATTTTCAAAAATCCATTCTTTTTTAAGCATGGGAATGGGTGTTGATTCAAAGCTAGGTAAAGCACTTCTTTTGGATTTCTGCTTAGGAAAAAAGTTAGCTAAACAGTGTCGGCTGGCGGGCCCACGGGAGAGGGCCTTCTCTGTGGCTGCCCCAGCCCTCTGGAACCAGTTACCTCCTGAGATTCGGACCACCCCCACCCTTCTGGCCTTCCGGAAAGCGGTGAAGACCTGGCTCTTCCAGCAGGCTTGGGGCCGTTGATCTCGCCTCTGTAATTGGCGAGGTCCGGCCATGAAACGGTGTGTATGAGTTTTTTAACTATTTTTAAATGTTTTTATTATGTTTTCTTTTAATGGTTTTTTATATTGTTGTGAGCTGCCCAGAGTCCCTTGGGAGTTGGGCGGCATACAAATTTAATAAATTCAATTCAATTCAATTCAATATTCAGCCAGGTCTTTCTAGTTTAATTTTAATAGTGGCTTTAGCAACTTTAATGACATAATTGTTTTATGCTTTTTTTAAAAAAAAATTGGATCCATCTTAAGTGTCCTTGATCAGAAAAGTGGGATGTAAATTGTATAAAAATGTGATTGGAATGCAATGGCTTAAGTCTTGTCAACCTTTTTTCCTGCCTCCATGTTTAGAGCATAAAATGTCTTTCTCCCTTCCTTCCTTCCTTCCTTCCTTCCTTCCTTCCTTCCTTCCTTCCTTCCTTCCTTCCTTCCTTCCTTCCTTCTATTACTGCAAGGAAAATCTTTTTCTTTTACTTCTTTCTTTTAGTATTTGAGCAGCTGTTTCGCAGTTGCTGGAAGCAGCAGAACAGTTGCCTGAAATCTGCCACTGCAGCTTTCTTTAACTAAGCTTGAACAGCTAATCCAGAGTAAGATAACATTTTGTAGGATTGTTAGAACACTGAAGGAGCTGACCCCTAAACAGGAGTTAAGCCAAGAAAACAAATATGTGCTTGACAAAAACACATTGGATTGCAAGGCGGCTTTGGATAGATGGAATAGATTTTAGCACACACTATAACTTTTTATTTTCATCTCAGTACAATTCATATAGCAACAGAGGGGGGCAAGAACAGCAACAAAAGAGAGAGAGAAAGCTGTAAAAATGGCAGGAGAGATTTGTCTTCAAGCTGAAAATTATAGAGCTCAGTAATGGAACAGGCAGAGACAGCACTTTAAAGAAAATAATAATGAAACATTTGATGAAACAATAAAATTCCATGCTGTGGAAAAGGGAACAGTTCACAAGGAAATACTTTGATCTAAGAAGATATTCCTCCCACATCAAACATTTATTTTTTCAAAAGCTTCAATAGCTTGGCTTAGTAACTGACCTTGTTAGAATGACTTTTTCTCCATCAGAGCTGGGGGTGCAAAGAACTAAACATACAGAAATCACTGAGCTGGAGAACATTGCTTAGTGGATTAGTGGGCAGAGCCAAACCTGATACAGTTTCATGTGCCTTAATCAATACTATTCATATGTTTTACAGTATATATATATACACTATATACATATATATGTATATGTGTGTGCAATACACCAAACAAGCTTTCATTATTGCAACATGCATGCAACCTCATGGACAAAAATGATATATGAATGATCCATGGATATAGTTGCACACAGATTAAACTGATGTACTGTTGCACATACATGTTCATATAAAGAAACCCTCTTCAGGCGTTATTCAGACAAATAACAATCTACTCATGTTCAGGAGGTGCAAGGAGCAGCTGCCTGGATAAGTCCCTGCAGTTTTCTTGGAAGAGTTCAGAAGTGACTTGCGAATGCCATTGAAATGTTTAGAGTACAACCATTTGTGGTTGTTGGTTTTGATGGTGATCAATTGTATAGGATAATGCTGCAATACACAGAGGGGTCTAGGCTTGTTATTATTGGCCTGCTAACCCTTTTCTCTCACACACATAGAATCAGACTTGCCCATTAGTGGATTATTAGGCTAAGGTGGGGCTTTTAGAGCAAAAGCACTTAGACATAGGTTTAGATTGTAAATTGGCCAATGTTGTTGAGAGTTGGACAGCATGTATTTTTATTATGGTTGGTCACATATTCAATAAGACGTTTAGACTGGATTTTGTGGTCCCACCAGTTTTTGCTTGCAGGCAAATGGTATTGCTTGCAGATATTCCAATGCACCATTGTTGCTACTTTGTCATGTCATTCTTTTTAGACAGTCTGTGCAATCTTCTTGCAACAGCTAACTAGATAGTTCACTGTTTCTTCAGCTTCTTTGCAGAGCCAGCATTTGCTGTCACTGTCTTCCCAGTTCTGACTTAGTATGCATTTGTTCTTACAGATTGGTCTCATATAGCCAGGGATTAGCTCCTTTGTCTCTTTCTTCAACTTTCCTGCTCTTAGTAATTGCCAGGACTTGTTATGTACTTTGCCTGCTTGTGTGTGTTTGTGTGTGTGTGTGTGTGTGTGTGTGTGTGTGTGTATGTACTGGCCATGTAATTCTGCCTTGCCATATTCTTCATTTGGTCTTTCTTGTAGGCCAGTTTGGACTCTCCACTATTCAGCAAGCCTTCATGGTATACTAACTTCAGTGCATCTTCTTCACTGTCCTTCAGATATTCTTCCAATGCCTTTCCCCCCCCTTCTTCAACTATCTGGTGTACTTGCAACATTCCATGCCCACATATGCTTCTTGGTAAGTAGAGTACGTCAGTGTTGCTCTGTGGATGAAAGGCATGATTCATTGTCATTATTTTTCTAGTTTTCATATCCAGGACTTTTAATTCTGCTTGAGTACAGTCCATAATTCCAGCTATGTATCTAATGACTGGAAGGCCCATATGTTAATTGCATTGATTGTATTTCCACCAGTGAATTTGGACTTTTAAGATCTTTTTCACACAATGCATTCACTTCTAATCTTCTTGTTGACTTCAGTGTGCTTGATGCTGTAAACGTGAAGAATGCCCATGTATTTGTAGTGATCTTCTTCATCCAGACCCTTGATGTTATTTCCACAGGGGATTTTGATTCTTTTAGTTTTCACTATTTTCACTATTTCCCCCTTGTTGATGGTAAGGGTGGAACATTTGTCCAATCCAATTCCATTTCACTATCTTGATTGTATATATGGACAGTGTTGAGCAGTGATTCTATTTCAGTTGGTGTTTTTCCATACAGCATCAGCATCATCGATGTAAAGGAAGCTTGACTTGTTCAGTATTGTTGTTGGAGGAATCAATGCAATGATGAACAGTAGTTGTGAAAGATTGATCTATTGAGATTAACCTACCTCTCCCAATCCATCACCATAGATCAGCAATTGTGACTTCCATTGTGCTGTTGATCTTTGCACAAAGCTTCTGTTGTTTCGACTT
Source organism: Thermophis baileyi (assembly GCA_003457575.1). NCBI lineage: Eukaryota > Metazoa > Chordata > Lepidosauria > Squamata > Dipsadidae > Thermophis > Thermophis baileyi. The sequence goes on from QLTV01003659.1 coordinate 367,530, forward strand.
ACTCTTTTGCACACAGCTTCTGATACATCTTAGCATCATTGTCATGCTACAATTTTTATTTGGATGTTGCTTTGTATATCACTGTGGTTGGTGTTTAAAACATTGGAAAGCCTGTGTTGTCATAAATAAATGGAAGGAGTTAAGACAAACCAAAGAATGAGATATCTAGACCCGAAAGGATTCCAGGAATCAAGAATGAGTAGATGGGGGGAGGGGGAGTTCAATGCCTAGGCAGGAAATATTTGCTTCTTCCTATAACAGAAACCACAAAGCTGCCTTTTTCCTAGTTATACTATTACTTTTTCAAGTTCATTGGTTTCCCATATTAACTAGCAGTGTCTTTCCTACTATTTCTGTTACGTACTGACGTACGGAGGACAAATTTGCATAGCCGCCGCTGATTGGATAATCTAGTGGCGGGAGAAATAAACTACTGTCAGTGGCCAGCAGGCTGCAGAGAAGCCCTTAAAAGCGGCTTCCCTGCAGCCTGCCGGCAGTTCGTATTACATTCAGCTAAGGAGAAATAAAGGTGCTGAACTGTTCCTACGTCTCGCCTCTTCTTTCCCGCGCAAATCTAACACTGGCGACGAAGGTGGTGGAAGAAGGACGACAGGACAAAGGCACCTCGTGGCATCCATGGCCATCTTAGAATCAAGCACCGACCTGCTCCGGCCAAACTTCAGGATGGCTACTCAAACCTCTCTCGCTCCAGCGATCTTCGACCCGAAGACTGAAGAATGGACAACCTATATGAGCCATTTTCACATGTTTCTGGAAGCCAACAACTTCCAGGATCTGCCAGAGAACAGGAAGAGGGCTCTCTTCCTCACCTACTGCGGGCCAAAGATTTACAAAATGGCTCAAACCCTTGTGGCACCCACAGACATTGAATCCGTTTCATGGACAATGCTTCAGATGACCCTGAAGGAACACTACACTCCTGCAGCAACCCCGATGGTCAGCAGGAATTAATTTTACCATCGCCGCCAGAGCGATGGTGAATCCATAAATGACTTTGTTGCCAAACTCTGGGAGATCGCAACCAAGTGCGAATTTATAAATCCGGAAGAGATGATGAAGGATAGAATCATCCTAGGCATGAGAGACCTTAACCTGAAGAAAAAGTTACTGATCAGACGGGGGGCAACATTCAAGGATGTTGTAGAGGAAGCCCGAGCCGCCAAATCCTTGGACAACTCAGCTGCAGACATCCGAAAGACCGGCACAGTCCATCACAACCACAGGGAGCCTGACTGGGTGACCGAAGTCCAGCAAAGTCACCCGGGACCGGAGGACAAGACGCCAAGACTTCAGCCGCCATGCCTGGCGGCCGGTTCCAGATTATTCCAAAGCCGGCGAAGGAACAGCAACAGGCATGTCCGCTCCAGTCAAAGGCGCCCGAGGAATTGAATCGCGCAGGCCCAGTAGGACTGTACGGCATCCTGTTTACTTACGTGACTACGTGACCTACGTTGATTCCCGATTGGACTTTACACTGACTAAGAGGGGAGGGGTGTTACGTACAAATTTGCATAGCCGTTGCTGATTGGCTAATCTAGCGGCAGGAGAAATAAACTACTGTCAGTGGCCAGCAGGCTGCAGAGAAGCCCTTAAAAGCGGCTTCCCTGCAGCCTGCCGGCAGTTCGTATCGCATTCAGCTAAGGAGAAATAAAGGTGCTGAACTGTTCCTATGTCTCGCCTCTTCTTTCCCACGCAAATCTAACAATTTCAAATGGACGTATCTCTCAGTACTCTATGATGCTTCTGTGATTGAATTGGGATGATTGGTATGCAACAAAAGTTTTCACTGAGGCAACAACTGAAAAAGAAGAGAAACTTGTGGTCTCCTAGCCATCTATGATAGGGCAGGGCTGAGGAACTGTTTCTCACTCTTTCTCAGCTGTAACATTTTAATACTCCAAATAACAGTCCTTTAAGGTCACATACTGTTACTGTCTTTGTGGTCCTTGTGTTTAACAGATTGCAACTTCTTTTAAGGCCAGCTAATGGACTAGCATCTTTGGGTACTTCATGCTCATGCTTTAGAGAATGATTTGTTTTCTTATTTCATTCTGTGTATTAAAATAACAGAAAAGTTTATCTTTTTCTTTGAATTTCTGTGTCTACACATGCTGTATGGGCAATCTATTTTCCAATTGGCAGGAACCTCTGTCTCATTCTACTTTTGGCTCCAAGATTCAAGCTATCCCAAAGAGATTAGCATCCTGTTGAATTTGTAACTTCAATAGATGGTTTAAAACTTAGTTATCTCCTACCACCATCATTCAGTTGCCTAGAAACATATAGTGTTGATCCCAATTATTGGGGAAAGCCTGGTTTTAAATTGCTTATGAACTTAAATTTCCACCTTTACTATTTTTTTTTTTTTTGCTATGGGGTGGTTATACTGATTGCACACCGACACATATGCTGAAATACAGACAAAGAAAAAGTTCAGTCGCAGTTTATTTTATAATAGGATATTTTTCCAGTCAGAAATAGGTCTTTGTATTCTATCATTGGTCGGAGGGTGGGAGGGGGGAGAGATTATCACTGATTGTTCAGGATGTTGTACATTCTCTGCATTTTGAGATTGGCAGATGGGAATATAATTATGTCTGGTTTCAAGCTGTTATATGTGGGATGGGGTGAAATGTTGCTGAAGCAGAAGTACCCTTAGAAGAAATTAATTTATTATCAGAAGATGCATGCTATGGTATAATAGATTCCAAATTTTTATCCTTTTTCCAAGGAGTACTAGCTAATGCACTTTCCTCACCAGACCTCTGTAAAATAGTTCTATTATATCTGTTTATAAATTATTGACAGGGAAACATGTTGGATTCTGCAACTCCTGAAGACAAAGGTATCTTTTCCTGGGATTCTACTGTGACAGAGCACATGCTTTGAAACATTTTTGCCTTCAAATCTAAAGCATTTCATAGCCCTAAAATTATAGCTCTGTTTGTTTTTTTAATTAAACTTTAAAAATGTATAGGCTGATTATTTATAGTTTTTACATTCATGGCTTCAATGAATTAATCACAATACTTCCATCCTGATTTAGCCAACATTCTTAAACAAATATGCCTATATATGTTTGTATTTGTCATTTTAGTAATTGCTGATGGATCACTAGAGAAAACCAGTGATGACATTGGGAGTGAAGAGGATTTATATGAAGATTTCCGAAGTTCAAGTCATCGTTATGGCCACCCAGGTGGTGGAGGAGAACAACTTGCTATTAATGAGGTACTGCAGCTCTTAGTAACTAAGGCAAATAAAACACATTTAATGTTAAGTGCATTTTCTAATAACACATTTATCTCTTCTCATGGCAGGACTTAAAATTGCAGCTTAAAAGTATAGACCAATATCCTAATGAAATTGAAAGCAGATTTAAACATCCATATCATTAACACTTCAAAAAGAAGTGTTTAGTAACAATGCTTAAAACACTTCCCGGGAGAGAAGGGTTCCACATTGCTAAAGCAATAAATGTCTAAGCCTGCCAGTGGGCCCATGTCAACAATTATAAAGCAGTCCTTTTAATAATGAAGCATCATCCATTTAGATCAAGAAGTAAGTTCAAAGGAATCAAGGGCCACATTTGGCTTCCTTATATTCTGAAGAATTGCAGGAACATATCGCATGATTGGTGGAAGTGACATGAACCATTTTTTTATTTGATCTGTTTTTAACTTTTTGGAAGGTTGGAGTGAAAGACCACTAGGAGACAAATTGCTGCCATGTAAAGTAGGTAACAGATAACTTTTCAAAAAAGGACATTTTATAGTCTATCTGACTCATCTCTCTGGGAGGAGTTTGAAAAAAAATGTCTCAGCTTATGACTTTATTACTGGAGTGGCAAGCAGAGGAAAGTCAGTCTTTAAGACAATATGAGTCAATCAGTAAACTTAGCATTTTGCTGACCTAAAATGATTGTTTCATAATCAGCATCTCCAATTAATAACCTGTTTTGAATTAACTGGTCTATAGTGAGTATGATGTAATCCAGTAGATGCGCGGTGAAGAGTTCTAAACACTTTGATATTTTCTGATGCAAGATTTACTTCAAAAAAGGTGCTAAGGTGCTTAGCTGTTCTTTAGAATGAATCTAAGTTGTACATTCAGAAAATGACCTCGGAATCTTATACATAGCTGATGGATTAAGTCATTCTTGCTTCATATAAAAGGAAAATAACAAAAGTTCTTGTGATATTACCTAGAGATTTTATGAGCACAAGCTATATTTCTCTGATTTTCTGAGCATTTATAAACAGGAGATTTATGAGTCCTGTAAGTCATGGTATTTTTTTGAACAAGCCATAGTGACCTGGTTTACATTTAGTCCTAACATAATCCATGGTTTATAAGTCACAGTGGCTGAATGCATACCATACAGTTGCAAGAAAAAGTATGTGAACCCCTTGGGATTACGTGGAGTTTTGCATGAATTGGTCATAAAATGTGCTCTGAATGTCATCTAAGTCACAACAATAGAAAAACACAGTCTGCTTAAAATAATACTACACAAACATTAGATGTTGCCATGGTTTAATTGAACATAACATGTAAACATTCACAGTGCAGGGAGGAAAAAGTATGTGAGCCCTTAGCCTAATGACTTCTCCAAGAGCTCATTGGAGCCAGGAGTGAGCCAACCTTGACTCCAATCAGTGTGATGATATTGGATGTGTCGCTGACAGCTGTCCTGCCCTTTAAAACCACAAAACTGGTTTGGGTTTACTGGTTTCAAGAAGCACTGTCTGCTGTGAACCATGCCTCGCAGAAAAGAGCTCTCAGAAGAC